>CM065639.1:43841685-44441685 GCA_033220585.1 Dipteronia sinensis
ATTGGGTTTAGTCTTCTCATTTGCTTTCACACATATTTTTCACTAAAGCAATCAAATAAACATTTCATGCATATCATTTAAGCATGTCATTAAAAGTTCTCATGTCATGGAGTTAAATTATGGGTCATGCAAATGTACTTTCCCAATCAAAATCTCCCAGTCCAAAAATGCATTGTTGAACTAAAATATGACATGGATTGCAAGTAAAGCAAGGTTGCACACTTATTATGAAAATAACATATAAGCATATGTACAACCAATCATCTCAAGCAATTATAAAAGAGCATAAAATTAATCAACTTTTTGCATATGGCAAATCATGCAAGTTTGCTCTCTTTGCTTGAGCTCCCCTCATGGGGTCAATACCAACCAAGTCAATGGGAGGCATGAGCCCCTATAGACTTACCAAGTCCGATGGACCTAGTTGCATCTACGGGTTGTCACATGGGCACTAAGGCAAGCGGGTTCATTCTTTCTAACCCACCTAGGTTCCACTTTAACATTTTTAGTGGTCATAGATATGTTTCTAGGTTCCCTAGGTTTATGCAAACTTGCCCCCTTTTTCAACCGTTTTTCTTTCATGCTCTTTAATCTACACCTCTTAATGTAATTCAAGCAATTTGGTCCTTAAGTGACCAATCATACCACAATAATGACAAGTAGGTACAAAGTAAGGATTTATACCATAGCATTGAGATCTCATCGAGGCATCGCCATGTTGATGAGGTTGTCTTTGATGGTGCATTCGGTTTGCTTTTCCTTGGAGCTTGAGCCGATTTGTGGCACCTTTGTGGTTTTTCTTGTAGAGTTGGTTGAGTCGGTTGATCATGCCTCTTGAGATCACCTCCTTTCTCCGTAATGGGCTTGTTGGAGGAGGTGATAGACTTCTCAAGGACTTGTCCTTTCTTCTTGAATTGCCTAGGCTTTAGTTGGGTTGCCAAGGCTTGTGAGGACTTCCCTTGAGTTGAAGGTTGCTTGGATATGGCCTTGCTTTTGCCTTGAGCTTGAGGTTGTTTAATCTTGGCCTTTTTTAGTTCTTCAAGACACTTCATCTCTCTTTCCTTGACAATCTTCAAGGAATTATCTTTGATGGCAAGTTCATCCTTCATTGCCTTTATCCTTTGGTGGCAATCTTCAATCTCCTTTTCGTACTTGGACACATCAATCATGTCCATCTTCGAGGAGTCATCTAACTTAGCTTTTAATTGAAGATTATCCTTTTCCAATCTAAGGATATCATTTTCTCTCTCCTTCAAGGACTTTTGAAGAAAGTCAATGAACTCTTGGTTATGCACCATGTTGTCACAAGAGTTCTCGGAGCATGAGCCATCACAATCAAGGCTTCTCCCACTTGTGCTTGTGAGAGTCATATCATTAAGGCTTGTTTCACTCAAGCATGCTACTCTTCGGTTTCCAAGTTCAAGGCCACCCATCTTGAAATCTTCAAGTGATAAACATTTGGTGATGGCTTGAGTTTCTTCATGGTAGGAACCCGGAAATGCGAAGTAGTTGATCTCACTAGCAACCGAGCTTGTGGAGCACTCTTCAACTACTTCAACTTCGCTATCTCTCAAAGTAGCGATCATAGTTTCTCCTCCCTTCTTGTACTTCAAGTTACCACACATGGAGGCAAGGTGGCCAACTCCACCACACTCAAGGCAAGGGTCATTTTTCCTTGACATTTTCTTTTCCCCCTTGACTTTGGAGGTCATACATTTCTCCTCCTTCACTTTGGAGGTCAAACCTTTCTTTTGAGATTTCAAAAATCTCCTAAATCTCTTAACCATAAGAGTCATCTCCTCATCAGAGTCATCTATCTTCCTCTCAACATTAGAGGTCATAGAAGCAAATCCCACTCTAAGTGTTTCACTCTCACACATGGTTTTTAGGTGAAGTGAGTGAATGAATGCAAATGAAATGCAAAGAACAAAAAGCTCACAAATGCAAGACACACAAACAAGAGCAAGGATCACCTAAGTATGTCTAGGAACCCGCTCTGATACCAATTGAAAATACACTTTTAACGTGTGTCTACAACCTAGAGAGAGGGGGGGGGGGGGGATGAATGGGTTGTTAATCGATTATTACCAACTTTTTCGATTAGTCAATATTAAACATATAACCCAATTAAATCAACCATACAAAATCAAGTGTAAAGTGCAGAATAATAAATAACACTTGATTTTTACGTGGAAACCCTTAAACAAAGGGAAAAACCACGGGCTATCCTTCTAGCCACACACGATCCACAAATCCACTATATGAGTAAAACGTTACACCCTCAAGTGATACTCGGACTCTCATTCTAGATAACCTCAGGCTATGGACACTACAACTCGCCACTCTTGGTTATATCCCTAGTGATATCCACTGATACACTACTATTGGCGTGAGCACCTCCTACTCTACCCGCAGGCCTTTACAATGGATTCTTGACCAGTGCTTGCCAACCACAACTTGGTTGCAAGACTTCAATGCTTGTGCAACTTCACCCCGAAGCCACAAGACTTTGACTCAATGAAGAGAATTATGTGTCTATGTGATCATGTAAATGATGCTCAATGCAAATTATGCTAGACAACACAAATTGCTCAACTAGGAGTTTGTAGAAACAAATCCAAGTTGTCAAATGTCTAAATGCAAGGCATAAAGACTTAGCTAGATGTTATCAATAACAACCAATCCTAGCTATCACAAACAATCATAATGAATCAACAAATATGCTCACAATGTATTCAACATAAACTTAGCATATATTCATGTGATTAAGACAAGGCATTTAATCATTCACTAAATGCAAGTCTTAGACAAAAGTCTATCAACAAACAAACTCAATTAGATTTGTAAAGAATTTCCAACAAACTAATTGTTACACAAAATATGCATAAACATTCAATAAGCTTAACTAGTTGATTAAGAATCAATATTTCAACCTAGTTATCAATGAATCACAAATGAATGTTTATGACCTAGCTTTTAGGCAAAAATGACCTAATCAATTAAGCTATCAAAATACAAACCCAATCATGTTATCAAGACTCATAAATATGCAATAATAGAGTCTAGGTATTTAATCATGCAATAAATACCTAATCTAGAGTAAGAAGAACAATAAATGATAGTCAAAGAAGTTCTTGCTTACCTAGTCATGAAACAATGAAGACCCATGCTCAAATGATGTTGAATGATGCAAGATGGAGATGGGTTTTGGGTTTGGAGAGTCAAAGATGCTTTCTTGAAGCTTTCTCTCTCTAGGAGCTCTAACCTCTCTCTAAAAATGAATTTTTAAGCTCTTAGTCGGCCAAGAAGAGAAGAGGAAGAATATATATGAAGGCCTAGTTAAAACTACGCCGTTTTAAACTTGGGAAACAGAATCCCGTCAAAACCGCTTGCTAGACCGCGGCTCAGGTAAGTGTCCAGACCGCGGTACATACAACAGTGCACCGTCTGGACAACACCGCGGTTGGGACCGCTGTGCGTGCAAGTGCACAGGTCGCGGTCCACGTCGCGCATGACGCACTGGAGAAAACTGCTTCGTGCGCCGCGGCGCAAGTAGAGCCTGCCGAGCGGTCTAGGCCGCGCTAAAGGGAAAAATCCCTTTTTAACACTCAAGACAAAAGTCTATCTTACATGAATGTTGTGCAAGTGTGAAGTGAGTGAGATGCATACAATGAAGCACAGTTAACATGTCAAACATGTTATCAACTAAGATACAATGCAAGATATGATATCTAATGTAAGCTAGTGAGTGTTTTAGAAAAGGATGCACACTTATACAAACAATAAAGAACACAAATGCAAGATAAACAAAACATGCATGAAGTGTGTGTGTGCACCTAAACTCTTCAAGAGACAAAGTCAAGTGAATATACTTTTTGCTTGCTCAGTATGACTTGAAAACTTTCATGGTTCATTCTTTTGAGCAGCTTCGGCCAATTGCCTAATTTGCAGTTTCATCTTCCTCATTGAAGCATCCATGTTCTGAAACCTTACATTATTTTCCTTAAAACTTTGTTGAGTGAATTTTATGAAGCTATTCAATGTCTCCTCTAATATGTGGTATTTAGAATTCTGTTGAGCACTGGCATTATATTGCCTCTGATTGTTATTGTTTCCCCATTGGTTTCCAGTGCCCAGATTGTTGGTCGATGAGAAGTTGGGATTTATCCACCCCTGATTGTAGTTGTTCTGGCTTGTGCTTCTTTCAAGTTACTGGGTGTTTGACCTTCAGCACTATACCCTAGTTGTTCACCCCTCATTCATAACACTTTATTAACCTGCTTGGCAAGAAGATCTATGGATTTTTGCATCTGAGCCATCTAAATTGAATTTCCTGTGTTAGCAACTATTTCATAAATCCCCTTCTTTCTCCTAGAACTCTTCTGATGAGAATTATTGGAGAGTTTCTCAAAGATTGCGTACAATTCATCTGAGGTCTTATCATTCATGGATCTTCCACATGCATTATTCACCAAGACGATTGAAAAGTCATTCAGGCCATCACAGAACCATTGAAAAATTTGATGAGTTTGATATCGATGCTGATAGCAGTTAAAAAGAAGCATCTTGTTACGCTCCAAGGCTTCATAAAAAGTTTATTGGTCCCCCTAAAAGAAGTTAGTAGTCTTGGACATGATCTTATTTGTTTTCTGCAGAGAATAGTACTGGTCAGTGAGCTTTTCTACCAATTCATCCCATGTTCTCAGTGATGCTGGAGGTAAAGTTAAGAGCCATGTCTTCTCCTTTTCCTTCAGAGCATGTAGGATACACCTCATACGTCACTGGTCTTCTGTAACCCTATTGTTTGGAGAAGATTTGATTGCTGCGTATAATTCTCCAAGGAATTTAAGCGCATCTTCATTGGGCACACCATGAATAGTTGGCAGCAAGTTGTAGTGGAAACTTTTCAGCTCATAATTCCTTGCTGCCGCGTCTAGCACAATGCACAAGGGATGATTGTCAACAATAGGCCTGCTATAATCCATCATGGTCCTGATATGTTCGGCTGGTGCAACTTGTCCCTCCGGGTCCTGATGGATGATGCGATTTCCATTCTCATTGTCTGCCATTGTTGCTTATCTGATACGATCAATGTTATTGTTCAAAGGTAATAGTTCTCCTTGAATGGATCTTCTACCTTGCATTCATCATTGAAACCTGAAACAAAAGACAGACATACAGTAAACTAGAAAAAAGAAATAAAATAAAATAAAATAAAATAAAATAATCTAAAAATTAATGATTCGACCACCCAAATTAAATTTAATCTATTAACTAAAACTAAAACTAGAATTAACCAATATATTTAACTATTCCCTGACAGCGGCACCAAAAAATTGACGTTGTAAATTGTGTTTATAAAAACTATACTCACAACTGCACGAATCGTGAAGAAACGTACAACGTCAAGTAAGGATCGTTCCCACAAGGAAAATTATTTATTGACTAAAACTAATTCTAATTTTAATTAAACAAGAAGTAACAAAGAGGTTGTGATTGATTGCTTTAAACTAAACTAAATTAAACTAAACTAAGAAAGCAACTAAGAAGAATGTTGGGTTGTGATCAGTGGAGAGAAAGCACTAGGTCTTCAATGATCCCCAATTAAGAATACTCAATGTATGAAATTAATTTGTAAACAAAATTCAATCAATTCAAGGGTTCAATCTTAATCTTTAATATGACTATTACCGTACGATCCAGGATGAATTACGTGTTCCCAACTACTATTCACCCTTTGATCTTTGGTTGTACAAGAATAAAGAATCAAAATCTAAACTTTCTTTGATCTATGCTAAAGATAAATTTATTTATTCAAGTGAGCATTAATCAGGATTAGGTTTTGATCTATACTCTAACCATAATTCTCGGATTGTGTTAACCCCAAAATCATGCCAAATATTCATCCACCCTTTGATCTATGGTGTGAATGAAAATTAAAACTAATAAGAGTCAAGCAGTTAATCACAAAGAATAAATCAGGAATTGAATTGATGAAATAATAATTAATCCATACATGAGCATTGACAAGATGTTCACATTGATTCCCTAGTTATGGAATTAGTTACACATCATGGAAAAAGAAAAGAAAAGAGATTGAGTAGAGAAAACCCGAGATGATCATCCAAGAGCTTCTCCAATTCTTTTCCGTCTTCTTCTACAATAGATGGATAGGTCTTGAGGTGATGTGTGGTGTTGGAGAGATGGGGGATGGCCCTTTTGGTGGCTTGGAACCTCTCTTGGCTGTCTATCTCGAAATTAGGGTTTAAGGGGGTTTACATAGGTGTAGATGCTAGGTCATGTCCTTAAACAACAATGAAATCAATTCCCTTTTAGAACTCTACCTTTCTAGGATTTTATTTCTTTCCTAATCCATTAAAATTGATTACTTATTGAAGGAAGATAAGGATTAAGTGTCTACTTGCTTCCCAAGACTCTCACACAAGTTCAAGAAGTAAATATTTCCGGTTCCAACAACATCCAAAATAAATCCCGTCACTATTCAAGGAATTATGACTGATCTTACCATCGGTACTAAAACGGGCATAATTTCTTCTAGGAATATCAGAATTGTGATATGAAAATGTGCCAAAAACTAGACTTCTAAGGCGTTCTATCCATAAGTGGTAGGATACACAATTCATTCAGAGTTGAGAGATATTGTCCCTAAAATTAGGCAGTTCTGCACTGGTTGAAATTCAACCTTTTCAGGAGTGTTGCTTGACATAGATCGTGGTTAAGGTTGATGCCTGTGAAGCGGTATGGACCATGGAAAAGAATAGAAATCCAAATAGAATGTACCACTGGCTAAGCCGCGGTTGGTGCTCTACAAGGACAACGAAGTATGTCGCGGTTGTTGACAGTTTTGCATTTTTTCTTCTCGTTTAAGCTCTTTTCCTTGAAAGTAACATTAAATACTTCATCTTATGAATGTGACCTACACATTCTCAACAAAAACATAAAATATCTTATTCCAGTCGAGATCAAAGTACAAATAATAGGAAATGAGGATCTAAAACATGTATAGAAATAGATCTATTAAGGTCCATGGTTTGTATATAAGTCTTGGTCTCTCTTAACTAAGTAGTTGTGATTTGGGCCTGGGGTAGAGGATGATTGCATGAAGTCCATGATCCAAAGCAAATCTGTGAGGGTGAATGACGCGTGCGTGAAGCCCAAAACGGACAATATCTACTTGGTGGGCTTGAGCTATTGCAGGTGAGCTCTGATCCAGACTCCGTAGTTTGGAATTATTCTTTGGATGGTTTTTTTTCTTGTAAGGCTGTCTATAATTCTCTTTCTACACCTGGTAGTTTGGCTCTTTTAGGGAAGCAGATTTGGGCATCATTTGTTCCTTTATCTTGGTCTGTCCTATCTTGGCGCTTGTTTCATGGAAAGATTCCTATAGACATTGCATCATATGCTTGATGTCTGATGTCCCATTCCTATTGTCGGCTTTGTTGTTGATCGTGCCAAAATTGTCATACATTTTGACCCTCAGTTCCATATCCTTTAGCTTGTTTTTGAGCATATTTTGGTGTCTAATGGCTTGTTTTGTTGTGATTGTAGGCATTCAATGGATTTCAGATGCTAGAGGTGGAAATCGAGACTTTTGGGAGAAAAACAAGTCAAGCAATGCACGAGTCCCTGCACGGGTATCCATACCCACGCACATCCAAGACTTCGCTGGTCCATTATCGTGAAACCACTGGCGCACTGGGAGATTAGAGGCCAATAATTGTCAGTGCGTAGGTCACTGCGCAGGTCTCTTACCCACGCACAGCGTGTTCCAACTGGGTAAAAGTCTCGTTTTCAGCCATTTTAAGAAGGGCAAAGTCGTCCTTTCACGTCTATTTCGTGCCCTAGCCTCTCAAACTTATAAATATATTACTTTGCCACAAGACCCATGATTCATTAACTTCATCCTTTCTATCCACCAAACCCTAGAGCCTTCTCCACCAAATTAAGAGAGAGATGAGCTTCAAAAGGCATCCATGGAGGTTTTCCTCCATGGATTGCCTCCCCATCATCACCGTCTACTTGCTACCACCCATCTTTGGTGGAGATTCAAGAGGAAAGAGCACTCTACCTTGTCTATGAGGAGGAAGAAATTCAATGGAGCTTGGAGATCCGAGATGACAATTGGGCCTTTCTCCGAGCTTAGAGATCCGAGAGTGACACCTTGGGTTTCTTCTATTTACTCTTCTCTTGTTATTTTTCTTCTTTGATGTATATCCCCATTTGGGAAATATGTAAACCCTAATACTAGTTCCATTTATTTGATTGACTTGTATTTGATTTCTTCTTGTATTGTTCCATTCAATTACACTTAATTGATTCTTGACTTATATTAAGTAGGATTGACAACCCAACTCTTAATGCATGTTTAAGGATAGCTCTTGTTTTTACATTCTTGGCATGTAGAGTAGAAATTGATGTGTGTTTATTATTGGGATTAGGAGTAGATTAATGTAATTTAGGAGTTGATTAATTAAGCACCCCATGATTGCTCATATGTCGTTGGATTATTCGAAATGCATGTTTTGGATTGACTCAAGTGCTTTGTTTGTTTGGGTGGAATTTGTTAGGGTTTTTGCCCTAAAGCTTGTAATATGTAAATATAATTTAAACATAAATAAAAGAAGTAGTATATTCATTCATTTTGTGTCATACTTTATATAACATGTGCACTTAACATCCAAGATTGTCGGATGTAATTTCGAACTGAGTATATGAGTGTCATATATATACGGATTCAGTTTGAAACGAGCAATCTAAAGAGTCCGTAGATAGCAAATAAAGCTGGGTACTTTATTTGTGGTTAATCTACAGCTGCGGTCCATTCCGTAGTGTACGCTGATCCTATCCTGGATCATTCATATGTAGATATGAGAATGAAGGCACCGTATATGATGTGATCGTATAGGACTGGGCCATGATCTATATGAATCTCTCACTAAGATCCGTTTAACGATGAGATTCATATATATCAACTAATGATGGCTATATGTGGGTGATCTTAATCCTGAGTGTCTTATCGACTCCTTCAGGTTAGATCGTGGTCTTTGATATACCATGGGTAAGGTCGGAGTTGCATTCCCGATCAATATACTCCGTATGTTGGGATCACGGTTTGGCTTGTGGCTGGGAGGGTTTGTACACAATAGTGGAATCCACTCCTTCTTGTGAGAAGTAGATGGTAGTTCCCTTAAGGGTTGATTCGGGGCTTGAACAATATGAGCGCTCTCCTAATTCCGTAAGGAATGTAGGATTTATTGTTCATTAGAGAATCAATGGTACTTAATGGAAAGATATGAATAGAGGGGTATAACGGACATTATGACCCAGCTCTAATTATGAACTACTTGTGGAGGATTATACCATATGTAATAGCTATATCGATGGACACCGAGAGTTATTGGTTTGTGTAAAAACGTCTACAGTTGAGAGAGTGCAGCTTCGGGTTTTTAGTGGAATAATACTGAAGTTAATAATCATGAAATATTAATTAAAGAGTTTAATTAATAATTTCTAAGGATTATTGGAGCTCAAAATACTGTGGGTCCATTAGGTCCCCTTGCCAGCCCGATCGATTTAGGTAACAAGGGTCACGGTTAATTAATTGGATTGTCCAATTAATTGTGTTACGAAAGGGACACGTATTTATTTGGGAATTAATTGAATAATGGGATTATTTAATTAATGAATAATGGTGATTAAATAAATTAAATAATAAGATTATTTAATTATGTTGTTAATTACTAAATGGAGGGTGTTAGTTGATATTTGATTTTGAATAAAATAAGATAATATGATTATTTTATTTTATTAAATTAAATATTTGAAATTGAATTTAAAATGTTTGAATTCAAAAATTAAATATTTAATTATCTTTTTGAAAGATATGAGATATTTTTGAAAAGTTTTAAAAATCAAATAAGATTTTGGTTTGTTTATTTTTTGAATATATATGAGATATATATTTAATTAAACAAAATTAGAAAACCGAATGAACAAAAAACTTACACAGCAAAGAAAAGTAATCAGATTACTTAAGAAAAGAAACAGTGATCGTGAGTGTCACGAAAAAAAATAAACAGAAAACAAAAGCAAACAAAACAAAAAGAGAGAAAGTTAGAGTGTGGTGAGACCACAAATGCTGCACTTTTAGAGTTTGTTTTTTGTGTGTGTTCTTCTCTTCTTCCTCCATACAGGTCCTGAATATCGTGACGCGCCCACACGCTGTTACCAGTTCCGGGAGATAGCGAGGAAGATCACGTGGTTCAAATCAGGAGTAGTTCGTATCAAAGTGAAGGAGCCTCCTACGTAGGTATGAAAATGTTTCATCACTTTATTATTGCATTTGATTATTACTGTACAAATGGGTTTAATGATTGCATAAAAATTTTTAAAACCTTCCGCTGCGCAATCTGTAACCCTAGGTTCCAACAATTGGTATCAGAGCTAATTTTTGTACAGTATAATCGAATTCGATTACTCCTGATATGTATGAATGTGTAGGCACATATTTTTTTGATGAGTGTATGATGTTTTATTTAATTAAATTGTTTAATTTAAAAACATGGTTGATCGTAATTTTTTATGGTGTTGTGGATTTAGAGTGTTTCTGGGTTGTATAATATTTTTTTTATTTTATTTTACTGTTGTATTATTAAAAAAAAAAGTGTAATCGCAAGACCTGGAAGCGCATGAAGATTGCACGTGCAGACCTGGTGCGCGCATCGTAGACAAGCAAATGCCTAGCATGTTCACCAGCGCTGCTCGCATCGCAGACCAGTGAAGCTCACGCAGCCTTCCAGCGCTCAACGTCTAGCGTGCGCCATCAGCGCCCTACCACCTGTGCGCATCGCACACCAGAGCATGCCACCAGCGATGCCCACCAGCGCGCGCCTTCCAGCGCGCAAGCTCCTTCCAGCGCGCTCCTACCACCTGCGAGCATGCAGACCAGCGCATGTTGACTAGTGATGCGTACCAGCGATGCTACCAGTGTACATGACCTGAAGAGATTGGAAATCTTGGAAATTACAAGAAGACCAAGGGATGCCTTGGGAATATGTTTTGTAATTAGATTCCAATTTTTAGGTTAAATAATCCACAACACTCGGTCAACTCATGTATGTTTTAATTATTTGATGATTAAGCATTGCCATGCATATACATGTCATTTAAATTAGTTGTGTCTACACACACACACACACACACATATATATATATATATATATATATATATATATGTTGATATATCATACATGCATTATAGCCATCTATATTATGTGTTTAATTTTTTTTTAATTTGATTAAAATGGGTTATTTACATAATTGGCTATTTTAATGGGATTAGTTTTTAGGAGTAAAAACTTGGTAAATCTCATTAATTACTAATCTTTTTATTAAATAGTTTAAATACTTAGATTAGTAGGGTCCTTTTTATATATTAGGATTAATTTGATTAAGCTCCTAATAATAATTGGACCTAATAATGTGTTTAGTTTTAATAGTTAAAACTTGGTAAATACACATTTAATAATAATTCTAGTCTTAGTAAACAGTTTACATAGATTTGAATTATCACTAATGAACTAGATTTTTAAGTGTTAAAAATCAATTTAGTTTATTAGTTATTGGAATAGGATTCTAATAATTTGTGATTAATGCACTTGACGCTTAGATTAAAATTAGCCGTTTAATCTAGTTTAATCTAGGTGCATTAATATTAATAGAAAACTCTTAATATAAAATAGTGAGTGGGAGAGGGATATATGACATTATATCCCGCGGTCTCCATCATTAGTTCAACACCTTGAGATTCGAGTGGGGCCTCGTGACGGCTTTGTTTTCGTCTTCCCTAAGGAGGGTTTCCATAAGAATCAATACCAAGGTTGACTTCCTAACAGATAGGATTTCGGAGGGGATTTCGGGATTGACCGACCCTAAGGCGGCAATTCTCGAGTTAAGCTCTTGAGATCTGAAATGATGGGTTACACTCACAAGGTTTTAATTAATTTGGTTAATTAAAAACCTGACCTAATAAACGATGGTTGAATGATATTGGCATAAGAGTTATTCTGGTATATCCTTTGACTGAGAAGGTCTCGATCCAACATGCAAGAATTTGACCGACCCTAAGGCGGCACTTGCTTGTGGTATGTTGGATTGTCGTGGCATAGAAACATTGTTTTTAGGGTTGTTCTTGTTCATTAAACATTTTCATGCATCATGTTTAATTTTATACCGAACATTAGCACATGTTTAGAATGTATGACTGAATGAATCTTTAATTTAAGTTTTTTCAGCCATGTCATCTGCACTATTACAAATACTTGCAAAGGATAAATTAACTGGTGATAACTACACAAAATGAAAACTTAACATTAATGCAATACTGGTCACCAAAGACCTCAAGTTTGTGCTTACGGAGGAATGTCCTCTGGTGCCTACTGCCAATGCCACACGAACTGTTCGTGAGGCATACCAGCGATGGGTCTCATCTGATGAGAAAGCCCGAACATATCTGTTAGCTTCTATGACAGACATGCTTGTCACAAAGCACGAAGCAATGACTACAGCATTCGAAATTATGGAGTCATTGCAAGCTATGTTTGGGCAGCCCTCCGAGCAAAAACGACACGAGCAAAAATGTCATACTTTATATAACATGTGCACTTAACATCCAAGATTTCCGGATGTAATTTCGAACTGAGTATATGAGTGTCATATATATATGGATTCAGTTTGAAACGAGCAATCTAAAGAGTCCGTAGATAGCAAATAAAGCTGTGTACTTTATTTGTGGTTAATCTACAGCTGCAGTCCATTTCGTAGTGTACGGTGATCCTATCCTGGATCATTCATATGTAGATATGAGAATGGAGGCACCTTGTATGATGTGATCATATAGGACTGGGCCATGATCTATATGAATCTCTCACTTAGATCCGTTTAACGATGAGATTCATATATATCAACTAATGATGGCTATATGTGGGTGATCTTAATCCTGAGTGTCTTATCGACTCCTTCAGGTTAGATCGTGGTCTTTGATATACCATGGGTAAGGTCGGAGTTGCATTCCCGATCAATATACTCCGTATGTTGGGATCACGGTTTGGCTTGTGGCTGGGAAGGTTTGTACACAATAGTGGAATCCACTCCTTCTTGTGAGAAGTAGATGGTAGTTCCCTTAAGGGTTGATTCGGGGCTTGAACAATATAAGCGCTCTCCTAATTCCATAAGGAATGTAGGATTTATTGTTCATTAGAGAATCAATGGTACTTAATGGAAAGATATGATTAGAGGGGTATAACGGACATTATGACCCAGATCTAATTATGAACTATTTGTGGAGGATTATACCATATGTAATAGCTATATCGATGGACACCGAGAGTTATTGGTTTGTGTAAAAACGTCTACAGTTGAGAGAGTGCAGCTTCGGGTTTTTAGTGGAATAACACCGAAGTTAATAATCATGAAATATTAATTAAAGAGTTTAATTAATAATTTCTAAGGATTATTGGAGCTCAAAATACTGTGGGTCCATTAGGTCCCCTTGCCAGCCCGATTGATTTAGGTAACAAGGGTCACGGTTAATTAATTGGATTGTCCAATTAATTGTGTTACGAAAGTGACACGTATTTATTTGGGAATTAATTGAATAATGGGATTATTTAATTAATGAATAATGGTGATTAAATAAATTAAATAATAAGATTATTTAATTATGTTGTTAATCACTAAATGGAGGGTGTTAGTTGATATTTGATTTTGAATAAAATAAGATAATATGATTATTTTATTTTATTAAATTAAATATTTGAAATTGATTTAAAATGTTTGAATTCAAAAATTAAATATTTAATTATCTTTTTGAAAGATATGAGATATTTTTGAAAAGTTTTAAAAATCAAATAAGATTTTGGTTTGTTTATTTTTTGAATATATATGAGATATATATTTAATTAAACAAAATTAGAAAACCGAATGAACAAAAAACTTACACAGCAAAGAAAAGTAATCAGATTACTTAAGAAGAGAAACAGTGATCGTGAGTGTCACGAAAAAAATAAACAGAAAACAAAAGCAAACAAAACAAAAAGAGAGAAAGTTAGAGTGTGGTGAGACCACAAATGCTGCACTTTTAGAGTTTGTTTTTTGTGTGTGTTCTTCTCTTCTTCCTCCATACAGGTCCTGAATATCGTGATACGCCCATACGCTGTTACCAGTTCCGGGAGATAGCGAGGAAGATCACGTGGTTCAAATCAGGAGTAGTTCGTATCAAAGTGAAGGAGCCTCCTACGTAGGTATGAAAATGTTTCATCACTTTATAATCGATTAACAACCAATTCAACCCCCCTCTAGGTTGTTAGATACACGCTTGAGTAGTATTTTCAATAGGTCTTGTGCATATAGTGATACTCGGTTTGGGGATCATCATGCCCTCACTCCGTCATTTTTGTTGAAAGAAAATGTTTGATGTTGGTTTGTGCTTAATGTCAAAATTGCATGATTGCCTTATTTTATGATGAGCCTATGTTAGTGTCTCTTTATTTTGTTGGGCATTGATTGCGCGTGATTAGTGCCTAGGTTTTTGTGTGTTTTGAGTCTAGTTAGGTGCGTTCCGCTAGGCCGGGCGCTCTTGTCTTCAACATTGAGTGTTCTTGCACCTTTAGTTGAAGGGACTCGGTGCTCTTGCACCTTGTTATAATAGTGGAGACTACCCGAGAGTTCACAAACACAAGCCTATTATAAAGTGCATTGAGTGTACAATTTTCTCTATTCTTTAAACACTTTTCACGTCATATGTGTCACATGCCATAGGACATACATTTCATACATATATTGGATTGCTTGATGGATGCATTCATTCCCTTGATAGACTTGTCATTCCCTTGATAGACTTGTTATGGAAATGATCTTAGGTAATGTGTGTGCAATTAGCTACTTAAAATGCCTAATCACAGTCTTCTGTCCCTTATGTATGCTCCATAGCCAATTTTGAGGCAAAATACTTACCTTTCATTTGGAACCACAACAAACCATATAGCCATAAGACCAAACACAAACCAACCTTTAATTGCCAATCATGTGGGTTGTGTGTGTGTGTGTGTGTGTGTGTGTGTGTGTGAAGGTGTAAGCTCTAATGTTGAAACATCATGTATTTAGGCAATGATGTAAATGTGCAAACGTGGGCTCAAATTGTCAAAGTGCTAAAATTGCACCTAAAACCAAATTGTCAAATGTATATGTGCAAAGGCAAAAGTAAAAAGGAAAAAAAAGCAAAAGAAAGAAAAAAAATAGGAAAGCAAAAGGAAAAAGAAAAGAGCCTTGTAATGAAATGTAAGTACTCACAAATTGAGTACAAATGTGTTTAATTAAATGCCTAGACGCTAGTGTGTAAAGGTTAAGTAGAGCTTGGTACGGGGTGTGTGTGAGTATGTTTAAGTATGATTGGTGATCTTTGAACTCAAAATTCCCTATTTTTTTTTATTTCACCACATCAAACTCCATGGCCCATTTGCACCAAAGGGAAAGTCCATTTTGATCCATAATGAGTCTTGATTGGGAATGTTTGTTGAAGCTTGATCTTTCACGTTCATGGCATAATGAATCCTTCCTAGGCTAGTTCACAGACATTATCGGTCTTTCAATTTACATGTATGCAATGCATTAGATTTATGTGCACAAATTCCATCTTGCATACCTTGTTTGAGTGTGAACTTAGGACTCTGAGCGGAAAGAAAAGAGAGACTCCACGTGAGGCTAGAGTCAAAGTGAATTACGCTAAAGTGTGAGAGTGAGTAGTTCTTGATACGAGAGCACTTCTAGTTCGGGGATTCATGATTGTGCGAGTTTCTCTTTAGTACCTTCGAGTAGCTTTAGAACATATTACATATGTATACTTCTCTCTATCACACGTCCTTGCATCTCATCACCGGTTGGACATGCGGCAGTTTGAATTGTTTGTTTTCGAGTCTAGGAAAGTTTTTACATAGAGTCAGGTTTGTTGTGTTGCCTGTCTTTGTTTTGTTTTGTTTTGGGTTTGCTCGAGGACGAGTAAATGTTTGGTTTCGGGTATTTGATCAAGCCAAAAATGTTATATATTTTTGCCCTCATTCCTTGTCCCTTGTCTTGTTATCGAGCATGTTTTCGTGTCTCATGGGCTCTTTTTTTTAATCACATTTGCAGGCAATAGGTGTAATCTCGGTCTTGGAGAAGAAAGTTGAGAATTCAGGCAAAAAATAGACAAAATGAAGCAAGAAGATAGTAGCAGTGTGCTGGTGTGTGCGTGGGGGTACCCTTACTTGCGCACATCCCGTGCATTTTCAAAGGCTTCAGAACTTTGTTGGTCATACCGGCGATCAACCCACGAACCGAAAATCAGAAATCCCCCAAAATGACCAAAGTGCCTAGTTTGCTGGTACTGCACTGGTCCTACCAGCGCATTTACCAGCGAACTGAAGAAAGAAGCTGCTGGAGGGGATGTATGCGGGTTACTGCGCTGGTCCCTACCCGTGCACATATACCAGCGCATTGCATCGTATCAGGTCACCACATTAGCATTTCAGACCTAATTTTTTGCCCCTTATAAATATATTTTATTCTTATTTCGAAAGGGGGGATCCATAGACCACCAACCTCTTCCAAGAACACTTTTTCCTCTCATTTACATCACTAACCACTAACCTAGATTTAGGAATCATTCCTCACCAAGTCTAACCATCATCCTAATCATCTCCTCACCAAATCTAACCATCATCCTCATCATCTACTCAAGGACACTTGGAGATAGGATTCAAGCTTAAAGGAAGGAGAATGTCTACACGAGTCTTCTCTATCTCTCTTCTCTTAGTTATTTTCTTGTATTTTTCATGAGTAGCTAAATATCCCACAAATGGATTGACGTGAAACACTTGTGGATGTTGGGCTTTGTAATGAACTTTATATTTTCTATTAATCTATCTAATATGTTTCATTCATTGTTTTTAATTGATTTCAAGAATGATTTGTTTTAGATTGTACATGACTCTCTTTGCAAGTTGTTTGAGAAATTATTTAAGTAGAGAATTTGGTATACATGATGCTTGGTTCTCTTAAGCTCATTTGAATGGAAGGATTGAACAAGAGTACATGACTTAGGTGAAATCCGGACATTAATCTCAATTACTATCTAATCTCAAATAGGTAATCAATCATATACATCCTAGGTTGGTGACTTTATAAAGAGATTAGTTCCTTACTTTGATAGATGTTCATTCATGCACAATCACTTGTGGGTGGCCAAGACTATACATCCTAGATTGGACACTCATAAATGGTATACAACCAATCCTATACATCCTAGATTGGTTACATCAGACTAATGTGAGTTCATGTGAGTTCATGATTTGCCCACTATTCACTTGTTGATTCATCAATACCTTAGTTCTCACCATCATATTTTAACACTAATTGCATGTTAGATTAACTAGTCTAATTGTAATTGCATGATAGCTATTAACTTTTCAAAACAACCATTGACATTTACATGTTTTATTTTACTTTAATAGTAGTTAACTAGTTTTAGCCATTTAATTTCCCTTTCCCCGAAGACGATACCCTTACTTGCCATTGCACTTGTTTTGTAAACGTTTTAAGGCATTTGAGGTTTTTATAAATTACTTTTGACGGACATTTTCTAAAGACAAAAACCTACCTCGTCAGTTGTGGATCTGAGGAAGACATACAAAATCTCTTTATAGAGTGTCCTTTTGTTCGTGGGTTATGAGATGCGGTGTCTAGACATGACGCCGGTTCAGTTCGAACTGGCGAACTGAACTGAAATCGAAACCGGATTTTCCGGTCCCGTTCCAGAACCGGTACCTGGGGCGGTTCCGGTTCCGGTTCCGGTTCTAAAATTTAAAGAACCGTCCGGTTCGAACCGGTGGTTCCACCATGATATTTTTTTACTTCGTGGAACCCGATTCCAATTTCCAGAACCTACTAGGCTTCAACCAGATCTCTCATCTCTCTCTCTCTACCATAAACCCATATCTATCTCTACCACAAACCCATATCTCTCTTTTCCAAAATCCAAACTATAATACTAGATCTCTCTCTCTAATCCAAACCATTCAAGCTCCAGCACCCATGACCCACCACCACCACCTAAACTAATCACACCGACTGGCGACCAGTCGACCACCACGGCATCACCCCAATCTCATCTCTCTCTCGATCTATCCAACCAAGAAGACCGAAGACAAAGAAGATGACAGATGAAGAAGCTGCCAGCTGCGGAAGATAAAGAAGAAATAAGAAGAAGAAAGAAGAAGAAAGAAGAAGATGCCGGAAAATATGGGTTGATTTGGGTTGGTTTAGGAGAGAGAGAGTGATGATGATCTAGGTTGAGAGAAGTGTTCACTGTGTTGTGTTGATTTAGGGATGTGTTGTGTGTTGTGTTGATTTGTGAGAGAGACATTGAGTGACTTGAGTGGTGAGTCTGAGAGATGAGAGTGGGTTTAAAAAAAAAATTAAGAACCGAACCTCTGGAATCGCCCAATCGGAATTGGAACCGGTGGTTTAGGAACCGGAACCTGAACCAGTCTTAGGAGGTTCCGGGTTTGATTCCCTTTTTCTCAGAATCAGAACCGTCAGTTCCGAACCGGAACCGAATCGGAACCGGAACTAACCCGAAACCGGAATCGGCGTCATGTCTAGCGGTGTCTACTTTGTTTAGGCATAATCTTAAGATGGATCATTCTTGTTTGGATCTTTGGCAGGAGGCGATGATGGTCACTTTTAGTACACAATTGAAAGCTCTCTGGCGGGCTTCCATTATCATAATCTTCTGGGTAGTATGGTTTCTCCGAAATCAAGCCACTTTTAAGTATGGAAGGCTGATTTTTACCGAGGCTCTGTCCTTGGTTTGGCGTTCAGTTCGGGAGATAACTAGCATCGGTGGTTCCATGTCATTGGTCGTCCTTCTGGGGAACCTCATATTTTAGGGTTATTTGAAGTCTTCCCTCGCCAAGTTACCTTAAGGTTAACACAGACATGGCTGCTTTTGGTAGTCATGGTCTTGATGGTTGTGTAGGGTTTTTAGTACTTGTAGAGGCTTAATTTTGATAAGGGATACTTTGCTATTTCTCTTGCTGTTTGCTTTACTTTTGAGGCTAAGTTGGCCTCTACCGTCCATGCGATTGATTATGCTTAGAGCTTTTATGGTGGCAACCCTTTGTTTTAGGTCTCGAACTGTTCCTTGGCACTGGAGCCTAGGTTGGGATAAGTGTCTGGGATCGCTTTCCCAAATAGACTTTGTTGCCACTCATATTCATCGGGAAGGTAACCGAGTTGTAGATTGTTTAGCTTCTAGGAGCCCCAGTATCTTTACTTCTACATGGTGATGGACTACTCCAGACTTTTGAACTTCTTTTATTGATGAGGTTGTTTGTAGCATGCCTTCTTTTAGGTTTGTTGACTCATTTTTGTTTCATTTCATAAACTCTTTTGTTGTCTTTTCTTAATGTATTCTAATAATATGTTGGGATAGGGTAGATGATGAGGGTGCTACGGATGTTTCGGTGCCTCTTCTGATTCTGATCAATAACAATTTTAAAAAAAATCTCAACAGATTCGGACCTACTCTCGACAGATTTCGACACACTATTGTTCCAATCAATGTCAGATTTCAAAACGAAGTATAATAAAAAAAATAAAGTGTGAGTATTGGCATGTGAAGATGAATAGTTAAGCCATTATTAAAAAAACTATTTTAAATTCAAAGTCATAATATGTATTTTGTAAAAGAAATTGAAGATTATTTTTTTAGTATTACTTTGTCTATTACTCAAGATTCGTTGCAACGGGGATGCTATATATCAATAACTTAACTTATCTTAGCTCAGTATCTTGTTAACCAGCATTCAAGCTTGAGTGTTTTGTTACCCCGTCCAAATTTTTGTGCATCCCATCAGGTATCTATGGCCTGAAGGCGCTCTAACAGTGCTTCTCCACACCCAGTTAGTTTCAGTGAGTATATATTGTCTTTGCGACTTTTGCTTTCGGTCTCCTCACTAGATCCCTAGAGCACCCATTTGGCCTTAGCAGTCTTAGGTGCTACGAGCTTATCTTTGTAAATGAAGAAAAATTTAGAACACTTTTCTTAGTCTTTTGAAATTCTTCCCTCGAGAGGACTTTTATTGATAACTTCAATCAAAAATGCTAACAGAATAACAATTGATTAGAAGGATATAATCAAAACTTATGCAAATCTAATGCCTTAACTATTGAAACGAAAGAAACAAATAATAAAACAAAAAATCCTTTATGGATAACACATTTTCAAATACTGGGCATTGCATGGCCGGGGCAACTCCTCTCCTTCTGGTCGGGTAAGGCGATATATTTCATGCCTGGCTAAGCCGACCACCTTATAGGGTCCTTCTCACTTATTTTCCAAGGAGCCAACTGCTTTTGCCTTAGTATTTGGGGATACCCTTTTGAGGACCAGGTCTTCGAGTTGAAATCTTCTTACATGGATGTGCGAGTTGTAGTATCTAGCAACCCTCTGTTGATAGGTTGTGTTCTTTACTCTCGCCATGTCCCTTTTTTTCCTCTAACTTATCCAAGTGTTGCTTCAACATATCCACATTTCCATCGGGTTGATACATTTGAACTCTTGGGGAGGCGTGGACTATCTTAACCGGAATAACTGCTTCAGTCCCGAATGATAACAAGTAGGGAGTTTCCGTCGTTGAAGTCCTTTCAGTCATCCGGTAATCCCAGAGTACCTCGTGCAACTTGTCTGCCCAATTCCCCTTTTTAACATCAAGCTTACCCTTTAAGGTGTGCTTAATAATCTTGTTCACAGCTTCAGTTTGCCCATTCGTTTGTGGATGGGTAGGTGTGGTGTTGTAGTTCTTGACTTGATATTTCTAGAACATCTCCATGAAATTATCATTATCAAATTGGGTTCCATTATCAGTGATGATTGTTTATGGGATCCCGAATCAACATATGATATTCTTCTTTACGAAGGTGGTTGTGTTAGCTTCAGTTATATGCACCAGTACTTCTGCCTCGACCTATTTTGGGAAATAATCCACTGCCATTATGGCATGCTTTGCACCCTTTAGTTGTTATTGGCATCAGGCCGATAAGATCTAATCCTCACATCGCCAACGGCCAGGACGAAGTCAAGTTCTTCAAACGCTCAGGTGGTTGCTTAATGTCATTCGCAATCCTTTGGCATGTTTCACACTTCTCCGCCACTAATTGTGCATATTGGAACATGGTTGGCCAATAAAAACCTGCCTAATGGTTTTATGAGCGAAACTTTTACCCCTAGTGTGATTTCTACATACCCCGTTGTGTAAACTCTTTAGAGTTTTGTCAGTTTCAATCAGACCAACACAAATTTGTAGGGCTTTTGAGAACCCCCTTCTGTAAAGTTCTCCCCCCACTATTGAATACTGGGTATCCCTATACCTAATACATATTTCTTCGACTGAGTCCTCGAGGAGAATGCCACCTTTTAGGTATTCTCTGATCGAGGTCATCCAAGTGACCTTCCCTTCCTCAATTACCTCAATCATAAGCTCTTCCCCTTCCTTGATGTTGGGCTTCTTGAGATGGGCCACCTGGATTGTTTTGGACCAGTTTTCGTTGGTTGCTGATGCCAGTATTGACAGGGCACCGGCCTTCTAGTTTTTCTCTCAGTGATTCTATAACTCTTGAATCTCCCGAGTACGACCTTGGCTATTCCCAGATAGGCCACCATATTATTGTCCTACGCTTGGTATTCATCCAAGACCTTGTTGACCACGACCTGTGAATCATTGAATATTTCTAGCTCATTCACACTGAGAGCCGTACAGACACTAAGCACTGCCAGAAGTGCCTCATACTCGGACATGTTGTTGGTAGCTTTGTAGTCATACCGCAAGGCACATTCTACCTAATCACCTTCAGGAGTGGATACCACTATGCCTGCCCCTCTGCCGTGCGTGTTTGAGGATCCATCAATATTTAGCTTCCAGTGGAAAACTTGTCCCTCATTCTCGCCGAGCATGTTAATCACCTCTCTGTTTAGTTTAGTGAACTCAGTGATGAAGTCTGCCACTGCCTGACTTTTGATTGAAGCCCTTGGTGAATAAGTCACATCGAAATCACTCAACTCGATTGCCCATTTTTTCAGTCTCTCTGATACTTCAGGCCTGGACATGATTTGCTTAAGTGGGTGGTCTGTGTAAACTTTGATCTTGTGTGCCTAAAATTAGGGCATCAGTTTCCTTGCTGCTGTCACCAACGCCAGTGTCATATGCTCAGCTGCTGAGTAAGTTGTCTCTGTTGGTAGTACCATTGCTGGTATAATACTTTGTGTCTATCCCTAGCATATCCTCGTGCCTCCATGCGAACACATCTTTGAATTCCTTCAATATGTTGACCAAATAATTCTGGACCTGTTCGGACAACTGAGCCCCTAGCTTGATCGTTCGGTCATGGCTACCTTCATTGAGTACAACCTCTAGGGTTGGTTCTTTTCCAGCTTGATCTTTTTTGTGATTCAGAGATGTTTCCTTTGGGTCCAGGTCAAATATAGTCGGGGTTTCCCTCGGCTTCTTCCTTATCAATCTTAGAACATTCTTCTCGTTCTAACTTGTCTATTTGCATCACATCCAACTTCGCCTTCTCCCTGTATACTGCCAGGTTTGCTTTTCTTGCGCACTCTTGGGAACTCTTTTTAACACCCACTTCTACCTCGGTTGGGAACTTGACTGTAAGGGCATATGTTGCCGTGACATCTTTTGACTTGTTTAAGAAGGTCAGCCGAGTAAAGCATTATAGGGCCAATTCTCCGTGTCTACCACCACAAAATCAAGAAGTACAGTCTTCTAGTAAGGGTATGATTCGATCTCAACTAGTAATTTGACCATCTCCAAAGATCTTACTTATACTCTGCCAAATCCCCTAAGTGAGACTATTAGCTATTATAAGTCTTTTCTCTATAATCCCAACTGATCGAACATCCCGACACTCAATATATCTGCTAAAAACCCGTTGTCGACCAGTACCCTTCTTACTTCCTTGTTACCGATGCGTATCGATACTACGATCGCGTCGTTCGGCCAAACTTCTAGCCCGTGTGTATCAGCCTCAGAAAACATCATCGGATCCCATCCCTGTTTGGTTTTTTTCTTGTCGGGGCTGACTGAGTTCAACTTTAGGGTTCTTTAACAGTCTATTGCCTCATGGACTTCAGTCATTCTCTCCTGGCTGCTTCTTCTCTTGTAGGGTCATTCGAAGATTGTGTTAATGCCCCCCCCCCTCCCAATCTGAACTCCTCCTAGGGCTATTCTTCCCATCTTGGTTGCCCCTCTCTGCCTCAAGCTGAGTGACAGTTGACTATGCTGCCGACTGTTAACGAAGGCTGAGACCACTGTGTCATCATTGGGATCATGCACCTCTAATAATTCATGAAGAATCTAGTCAGGTAATCCTTTAATTTCTCATCCTTCCCTTGCTTCAAAGTCGAAAGGATGAATATTGATTTTCTCCTCTGTATATTTCCCATAAACTGCCTGGCAAAGCTTATATCAATTCTTGGAAGTTTCTGATCGAGCCGCTGGTAAGACTGTCAAACCATCTAGACCTCTGATCTCCCAATGTCTGTGGGAACATCCTACACATAAGCGCATCATCATAGTCATACTGGGCCATCACGCTCTGGTATCTCCTGACATGTTCTTGGGGTCGGTGTTGGCTTTAAACTGCTCTATGTGTGTGTTAGGTTTTGAGATTTGTATTTGTATAATTCTATATCAAAATGACATTTGCTTTGTAATTGATTAGTTGTCTAGGATTTGTGGATGATCAAGCTTCAAAGGAGATTGGACAACATTCAAGCAAAGTGGTGGCTACAAGAGTAGCAAATCTAATATCGATACCTCTTTCCTCTTACAAGGCCTAGGCACACACATACATTGCATTCATATGTGTCTCTGCATCGTTGTGCTAAATTTGGTATAACACAATACACACACTTGTTCATGTATGCACATGCATTAGATTTAAAGTTGACAATTTCATAAATGGCATGTTCTAGGATTATCTCTAGAAAATAACATACTTGTGTGTTCTTGTGTTTATTGGTTTGTATTTTTATGTTATTGAACTTGAATTTGAGCTTATATAATTTCTCATTGAGTTCCGGTTGTTTCGGTTACTCATTCATTAAGTTTCGAGTTCAAAATAGGAAGTTATGAAACTTTCCGTGTCTTAATCGTACTTGGTTTTCAACATTGAGTTTCAAGTTGAATTCCATATATTTTTTGTGACATCCTTGTGCGTGAGGGAGTCCCGGTTCATAATCTGAAAATGGATTCGAATTCAAAGTTCGGAGGCCGGAGAACGGGCAAAGAACATATAGGTGCGCGATGGGAGTTGAAGAAGGCAAAAAGGGAGCCTTGCAACTCTCCCTGTAGAGGTGCGTGGCCTCCACGGGAAGAGTTGTACTCTGCCCATGTGGAGGCCACAAGCCTCCACGGGAAGCAGAGGTGGCAGCCTCTCATTGGCCCATCAATCTTTTGTTCCCCTCTCCTTTAAATACCAATTTCCCTCCCATTTCATTCCATGAAGAAAATTTGAAAAACTAGTGCTTAAATTTTCTCTCCAATTGTCCTAACTTCCAAACACCATAACTTTCTCATTCGGAGTCCGAATCAAGTGATTCGAATTGGAGAATCTTTGTCCTATATCATTTACACAAGATTTTGGACTCATTTGATTGAGTTTTCTGGTAGCTTCACTAACAAAAATGAGAGAGCACAGTTTTCACTTGAGGTATTGATTTCTCTTTTGATTTTGATCTTCAAGTCTTCAATCACCTTGAGTTTTCTTCTTCTATATATATATATATATATATATATATATGTAAGTTTGATTTGTAAACATTGATTAGAGTAATGAACACTAATAAAGCTAGACTGAGCTTCAATTGACTTACATGTTGAGTTAGATTTTTTCAAATCTATGTTTTCACATGTTTATAATGTTGTATTGTGCTAGCTTCAAATCTAGGACTATCTTGTGTGTTAATTGACATGATTTTAATGATTGATTGTCTTCTCATATGCTAGGTCACTTTAATTGAATATTTGTTGAAATATCATATTTGATTGATGATTTAGGGCTTGATTGAAACTATGTGATTATCTTGTGAATCTAAGCTCTAATATTTAAGTGGTCAATACTATACACTATAGTTTGAATACCCCCAAACCCAACCTTTGCTCGTCCTCAAGCAAACTCAAAACAAAACAAAACAAAAACATATGACACAACACAAATGATTCTATCTAAAAATTTTCCTAGACTCGAAAACAAACAATTCAAACTACTGCATGTCCAAACGATGATGAGATGCAATGATGTGTGATAGAGAGAAGTAGACATAGGCAATATAATTTAAAACAACTCGAAGGCATTAAAGGGATACTTCGCACAATCAAGAGTCCTACACCTAGGAGCGCTCTTGTATCAAGAACTACTCACTCACACCTTAAGCGTAATTCGCTTCGACTCTAGCCTCTCGTGGAGTCTCTCTTTTCTTTCCGCTCAGAGTCCTAAGTTCACACTCAAACAAGGTATGCAAAGATGGAATTTGTGCATAGAAATCTAATGCATTGCATACATGTAATTTGAAAGACTGATAATGTCTGTGAACTAGCCTAGGAAGGATTCACTATGACATGAACGTGGAAGATCAAGTTTCAACAAACATTCCCAATCAACATGTGTCCTTGCCATTTTGTGTGATAACATGTGCTGATATGGCTTTGTTTGATGACTAGATTGTACACTTGCATATCTATATCTAGTTAAGTGTTTATCTGCGTTCATATCGACATTGATATCTAGGATTTGTACTTATTGACATCCTTAAATCTCTAGACAAACATTTAGTGTTTCCTAGCATTAATTGCATTTTGAATATTCATATATTCACATAGGTTGTTAATCTCTTCTTGAGAGTTAACTCTTGTGACTACAAGGAGTAATGCATAAGCAAGTGAAGTCTTGCAACCAAGGGTGGATTGGCAAGCATTGGTCAAGTGCCACTATAAAAGGCCCGTGGGGTAGAGTATGAGGTGCTCACTCCAAAAGTAGTGGATCAAGGGATATCACTAGGGATTGAACCAAGAGTGGCGAGTGGTAGTGTCCATAGCCTGAGGTTGTAGAAAGTGAGAGTCTGAGTATCACTTGGGGGTGTAACCTTTTATTCATATAGTTGATTTCTGTGGCTCAAGTGGCTAGCGTGACTAGTCCTGTGGTTTTTCCCGTTTGGAGGGTTTCCACGTAAAAATCAAGTGTTCTTTATTTCCGCACTTTAGTTGATTTTTATTATTGTTTGAATTGGGTTTTGCATGTTAATATTGACTAATCAAAAAGTTGGTAATAATCGATTAACAACCCATTCACCCCCCCCCCCCCCCCCTCCCGTAGGTTGTTTAGACACACGTTTTATAGGTTGTTTTCAAAGTTAATAAAGACATATGCTTGAATGATGCTAGAGATGCAAGATGGAGATGGGTTTTGGGGTTTGGAGAGTTAAAAATGGTTTCTTGAACCTTCTCTCACTAGGGGATCTCTTCCACTTTCTAAAATTTTAATTTTGGAGCTCTAAAATGGCAGGGAGAAAGAGATGATGAATATATAAGAAGTTTTAGATGAAATGACGTTGTTTTTGAAAAATAACAGAATTTTTCGCTCCCAAGTTTGCTCCCCATGACAACGAATTGAAAGTTAGATAGTGAACTTCTCTGGAAAAGTTTGCTCCTAGGTTCGCTCCCCATGACAATGAAAGTTGGATAGCGAACCTCTCTAGAAAAAGTTCGCTCCCAAGAACCGCCAAAATTGTGACAACGCAACAGTTCTATATTTTAGAGAACCAAAACCTGACCGAACAATATCGAAACATATCGTATAGTATATCGTTAGAAAGGTATGGATGTATACTTTCTACTCCATTTTATAAAATTAGGTTTCGATATCTGTGGAAAGAGATTTGGTC
This sequence comes from Dipteronia sinensis, assembly GCA_033220585.1. Taxonomy (NCBI): domain Eukaryota; kingdom Viridiplantae; phylum Streptophyta; class Magnoliopsida; order Sapindales; family Sapindaceae; genus Dipteronia; species Dipteronia sinensis. Next base: position 43,868,756 of record CM065639.1, read on the forward strand.
TTTTAAGCAACCAAAGGTCAGATTTGGACTACAATAAGATTGCCCAAACTCATGGTATAAGACCATGTGACCCAAGACCAATCCAAGAGAGGAAAAATGGTACCTTCTCAAGAGGTCAAACATTGTGCTAAGACAAGTAAAGAAATTTGCATGCGCGGACATTTTCGAACATACTTCGAGAAACAAATTACTCAACACACATACAAGGCATTTCACAAAAAGATTTAAACAATAAGGTGCAAATGTGATGTGTGATATGACATAGATATACATAACAATGACACACAATAGCAAGATTAGTAAATATGCATGAAAGTGTGTGTGCACCTAATCTCTTTAAGAACTAAAGTCAAGTAAGCTACCTCTTGAAGCTCTTGATCTTGAAGTTATAGAGATGGTTGTAAGATTGCCTTTGATAGACACCAAGAAGACCTAAGCTACCCATTACACAATCATCCCTAAATGTGCTTTGTCATGAAATAAGCCAATAATAAAATCGAAGTCCTTTCACCGATCAACAAATGGGAACGAATTACAACACAAACATACAGACCGTAAATATGAAATCAGAAACGGAAAAAGCAGATGAGTTCACAGAACTCAAACAATGTAACACGCACGAATATCAAAGGAATCATGATGCACGTGTGTGTGTGTGTGTGTGTGTGTGTGTGTGTGTGTGTGTGTGTGTGTGTGTGTGTGTGTGTGTGTGTGTGTGTGTGTGTGTGTATGTGTAGTGCGAACAACAAATGCAGTGACACATGTAATTAGGTTGTATGTGTGTGCAATGAATGATGCACTACGATGTAGGGACATGAAAATACACAAAGTGTGTCTAATACAACATAGAGGGGGGTGAACAGGTTTTAATCAAAATTAATTAACAACTTTCGATTAATCAATATTATCAAATCACCCAATAATAACAACCAATCAATCAACGATATATATATATATAAGTGCAGAAAACAATAAAAACATGATAATTGATTTATGTGAGAAAAACTCCAACTGAACAAAACTCACGGGCTATCCATCTAGCCACTTACGGTCCTCAAATCCACTATTTGAATGAAATTTTAGAACCTAGGTTGATCTCTAACCAAACCATCATTGGTCACTAACACATTCCATTCTACCCACTGGCCTTAATAGTGATTCTAGACCAATTGCTTATGCACTAACACTCATAGTCACAAGACTTGACTCAAGAAGAGATTAAGCAACCTAACAGTGTGTTTGTTAGGGAGGAAAGAAAATATGAAGGCTAGAAAGATTTGGAGGGATATAAAACATGAGGGAAAGAAAGGAAAATAATTTTTCCTTGAGTTGTTTGGTAAACAAGAAGGAAAAAAGAGATATTTCATTTCCTTTGTTTGGTATTGTTAAAGAGAAGACAAATGATAGAAAAACTTATTTATCAATTTTAATAATTTACCCATACATTATAGTAAGAGGATTAAAAAAGATGGGTAAATTTGTAATTTCAATTACATCCAAAAACCATTCCCTCTTTCCTCTCCATTTTCCATCCACTTTTGGGAGGATTAAAATTAGTGGGTCCCACCCATAAATTTTTCCTCTAATTTTTCTCTTCCTTCCATTTTTCTCTCATACAAAACATCATACTTCCCCATTTTCTTCTCCTTTTTCCCTCCACCATTTTCTTTCCTCTCCATTTTCATCCCTACCAAACACACTGTAAGTGAATATATGAAAATATTCTAAATGCAATTAATGATAGGCAAACACTAAATGCTTAATTAAGAAATTAAATACGCAAGAATTGTTCCTAATTATCAATGTCTAGATGCAAAAACATAAAGACTTAGCTAGAGCGGACAAGAATGACCTAGATGCAAGCTATCATAAAGAACAATCTCAATCAACAAACGATGACTCAAATATATTCAAAATAAGCTTAAGAAAAGGACCCATGCATTTAATCATACAATAAATGCTAAATCTAGGCAAAGATGAACAATAATGGAAGTAATGAAATCCAAGACATGTTCAACGTACATAGTTATGAAAACAATGAAGACCCATGATTGGATGATGAATGAAGATGTTAGATGCACATGGGTTTTTGAGATTGATTGGGTAAAGATGAAGTCTTTGAGCTTCTCTCACTTAAGGAACTCTTTCTCACTCTAAGATCTAAATATTTAAGCTCTAAAGAGGCCAAATAGAGAACATGATATATTTTTATGATAAAAAAATGAGCAGCTATGAAATACCCAAAATGCCTAGAAAATGGGCAAATCGGCGGCCACAAGTTGCCGAACACGCTAACCGCCGAATCCACTGGAGACAATCGGTGGTTCCCAACCGTCGAATCCATGGAGGAAATTGACGGTTCAAAACAGTGGATCCCAACAGCCGAAAACCAACCGTTGAATCCATATTTCATGGAAAATCGAGAGAAGAAGATGCATACTCAAGAGGTTGATCATCGCGCAAAAGAAGTATACAATCGTGCACGCGCGGACGTTTCTGATCACACAAATGGAAACGAATTACACCACACTTAAAACTAGAAATGAAGTGCAAGTGTGTTTGTGTAATGAATGCACAACACAAGGAAGAAAGAGCACGATGCAAGAGAAAACTAAAATGCATGAATGTGTGTGTACGCGCAACTAGATCTCTTCAAAGAGTCAAGAACAAGTGTTATATCTTTGAAGTGCTCTTGAGCTTGAGGTTTTAGGGAGGCCATTGAAGCTTGATCACAAATAATGAAGAACATAATCTACCCTTACAAAATAAACCCCAATGTGGTTTGTCAACGAAATAAGCCAATCAAAATATAGAGAACTTACAGGACACAAATATGCTAATTGTTTGTGGGTGCATATACAGGTTGTTCAACTATGTAGGGACACATATGAAAAAATTGTGTGTTTGTGTGCGCACCTAGCTATTCAAGAGAACAAGTCAAGCAGATATACCTGAAGCACATGCTCTTGAAAACTTCAGGATGCTGGGAAAGTTGTTGTCCATTACAAAGCAATCGAGATGGACCTAGAAGTACAACTACCCATACAAAAGCACCACAATGGTTTTGACACAGAAATAATCCAATCACAAAATATTTGACCTTACAAGGGTCATGACAATGACAATAATGACATGGAGGAAATTAAGAGGATGATGAAACAACTTACAGATCGACTAGCTTGCATTGAAACTCAATCCCTAGATAATGAGCGTTTCGATGGGGAGCAAAAGGTAATCATTTTCATCACAGCACTTTGTTGGGTGAGTCAGACGAAAGGGGATGAGGGGGCCGATAGTTTAACAATAACATGACTCATTACTTTGATATGAAGGTGTATATATTGAAGTTTGAAGGAAAAAATTCAACCAGATGAATTTATCAATTGGTTGAATTCTGTTGAGCAAATGTTTGACTACAAGGAAGTGCCGAATAAAAAAATTTCAAGATTGTGGCGATTAAATGAAATATGCATCTACATTGTGAAAATTACTTCGGGTCTGACTGGAATGCCTTGGAAAGCCTAAGATTAGAACCTGGGAGAAGATGAAAAACGAAATAAAAAGGAAACTTTTGCTAGAGAATTACCTCCAAACAATTTCTTGAAACTACATAATTCACGAAAAGGAACTCGTTCCATTGATGAGTATATAAAAGAATTTGATCTCTTGACAATGAGGTGTGACATGACAAAAGAGGAAGAATAATTGTTGCTCGTTATCCTGGAGGCATGCGACAATAAATTCATGATGTTATGACGTTATAGCCTTATTGGGGTTACACCGATGTTTACAAACCGAGAATTCATGTTAAGAAGTAGATGATGGCATAATATAAGCGCACTGGTGGTGATGATTTTGAACAAGATAAAATGGGTGCATCAAGTGTTGGAACCCCGTACACCGGTAACTCAGCGGAAATAGGTTTAAAAAAAATTTAATACATATCATAAAAGATTTGGGACAAGTGAACTTAGGATCGCAATTTTTTCCGGAACTAATACATACAATATGTAAACACAGGAAATTGTAATCAATATATTAAAAAAAATTAGAACCTTACCAACGTTTGGAGGCTCCTTCACTTTACGATATGCTCCTGATCTGTACCACCGGTCTTCCTCGCTATATCCCGGGACTGGTAACTATGTGTAGACGCGTCACGTACTCAGGAACTTCGGAGGATGTAGAGAAAAGAGGAAGAAACAATTTCTTCCAAGAGAATACAAAACTAGAACAATTCTAGTTGTTAAAAAAAAACTTTTCTTTTTCTTTTTCTTGTATCAAAATAATGCACGCCCTTTTCTTATTTTTTTTTCTTTTGATCTCACGCACCCCTGTGCGTTTTTCACTTTTTGTTTCTCTTTAAAAATCACACGCACCAATTGCACACCCAAAGTACACTTATGTGTATTCTCTTGTTCTCTTTTATAAATTACGCACCACACATGTGTGTATCCTATACAAACACATATATTTGCTTTTGTGTGCTACTCTTATTTTTGTTATCAATATATATCATATATATATATTATTATAACTAAGACTTTTTAATTGATATCTTTTTTTATTTTATTTTAAAACTAAATCTTTTAAATGATATCTCATATCTTTTATTTTAAAAGATAATTAAATATTTATTTTGAATTTAAACATTTTAAATTCAATTTCAAATATTTAATTTAATAAAATAATCATATTATCTTATTCTATTTAAAATCAAATATCAACTAACACCCTCCATTTAGTGATTAATAACATAATTAAATAATCTTATTATTTAATTTATTTAATCACCATTATTCATTAATTAAATAATCTCATTATTCAATTAATTCCTGAATAAATACGTGTCACTTTCGTCATACAATTAATTGGACATTCCAATTAATTAACCGTGACCCTTGTTACCTAAATTGATCGGGCTAGCAAGGGGACCTAATGGACCCACAGTATTTTGAGCTCCAATAATCCTCGAAATTATTAATTAAGCTCTTTAATTAATATTCCTTGATTATTAACTCCGGTGTTATTCCACTAAAAACCCGAAGCTGTACTCTCTCAACTGCAGACACTTTTACACAGACCGATACAACTCGGTGTCCATCGATATAGCTATTACACATGGTGTGATCCTCCACAGTAGTTCATAATTAGAGCTGGGTCATAATGTCCGTTATACCCCTCTAATTACATATATCCTTTAAGTACCGCTGATTCTCTAATGAACAATAAATCCTATTTCCTCACGGAATTAGAAGAGGGCTCATATTGTCCAAGCCCTGAATCAACCCTTAAGGGAACTACCATCTACTTCTCATAAGAATGAATGGATTCCACTATTGTGTACATACCTTCCCAACCACAAGCCAAACAGCAATCCCAACATACGGAGTATATTGATCAGGAACTGCATCCGACCTCACTCATGGTATATCAAAGACCAAGATCTAACCCGAAGGAGTCGATATGACACTCTGGATTAGGATCACCCACATATAGCCATCATTAGTTGATATGTATGAATCTCATCAGTAAATGGATCTTGGTGAGAGATTCATATAGATCATGGCCCAGTCCTATATGATCACATCATACAAGGTGCCTCCATTCCCATATCTCATATGAATGATTCCGGATAGAATTACCGTACATTACGGAATGGACCATAGCTATAGATTAACCACAAATAAAGTACCCATCTTTATTTGCTATATATGGACTCTTTAGATTGCAGTCTCTTACTGTATCCATCCGTATATGACACTCATATACACAGTTCGAGATTACATCCGGCAATCTAGGATGTTAATATATGCTCAAGTTATAAAATAAACAACACAACAAGAATGAATTGAACTTTTCTTTTTATTTATTTCATAAATCCATTTACAAATTACATCTTTAGGGCATAAACCCCAACATCAAGAGCAACAACACTTCCTGAATCTAGGAAGTAGGCAAAGCCACAAAGGGTTTCTATGAAAGATGGTTGTAACAAAAAAGGTGGTAAGAAAAGTGTGAAGTGCTTCAAGTGTTCGGGTTTGGGGCATATTGCATCAGAATGTCTTAATCAAAAAATAATGAGTTTATTGGAAGAACTAGGCGAGTCCAGTGAAGGACGTTTTGATGAATCTCATGTCTTTAATAATTATCAAAAATAGAGGGGAGAGATTACTTGGAGTGATCATGGTGAATCACTAGTCATTCAAAGATTAATTAATACAGCTAAGGTAGAAGATGACCTCAGTTGGCTAAGACATAATATTTTTCCCCTCATAATGGTAAAGTTTGTCATGTTATTATTGTTAACAGGTTTTTCCGGGAAGTGACCAAAGGAGAATTTTCCAAACAGAGATATATCCAGGAAGATTCATCCAGATACTCCAAGAGACCTGCGAGATCGGTACCTTCACCTAGATGGAGTCGATATCCGACGAGGTTGGAACCTCGACTATCCATCTATCTAGATAGGATACCAGCTCCGAAAGCATGTATCTTGCTCTACTGAAGTTTCTGATACTAGTTCGACACTAGTACGATGATAGCTTGCACGCCCAGAACCCCGCAAGCATCTCGACATTGATCAAGGTACCAATGTACCAGGTACCTCGATACCTACCTCAGTACCACCTCGATGTCTGCCTTGGTGCCACCCTGATTCCCGCCTGGTACTTAGTATGCTTATTCAGAGCTCCTTCAAGGCAAGTATCCTACCCCCCAGGCAATACGATAGGGTACACGAAGACACAAGCACCATTCTAGCAGGAGGAATAACAAGCTCATCAAAATGAGGTACCAGTACTACCCTCCGTCAAGACTCCAAGTCAGAATTTCCCTCCAAGCTCCACGAAGAAGGAAAGTCGATTCCATCGCCATCAAGCTCCACGAAGAAGGAAAGTTGACTCCATCGCCATCAAGCTACACGAAGAAGGAAAGTTGACTCCATCGCCAAAATAAAGCGCCATTAATGACCCAATGGTCGACCGAATCAGAATTTGAATTCACCATTGATTAACGGGATCTAATCCGGCACCTTCAGCTCCACGCAAATGCCTTTCAACGCTTAAAATAGGACTCTCTATAATCTTCATTATGAACAACCGGATTTTAAGGGAATTCGGGAGGTAATATATATACGGCATTGAAGGGTAAAGCAAGGAGGGACTTCTTCGAGTATTCTTGATCACCAGAACGAGAAAGAGGTCCCGAGAGATTTCCAGAAACCAGTGAGAGTCCATTGACAACCACTAGAGGAAAAAATCCACTTATCGACACGGATGTTTTCTCCATCTCCATCCTGTGTAAAATAGTGAAAAGAGTGAGAGATATGTACGAATTCATATTGTAAACCTATCGTAATAATTGACTAAATAAAACAGTATTCGTTTTACATCTCCGGGTCCCTTGGTGTTCTCTACCCATTCTTTGGTCTGTCGACCTCGATCATACTAAAAAAAGGACCTTGGTAACGAAGGTACCTATCCCGCTACTGCTACCGTAGTGGGTGAGGGTGTTAACTGGTATTTTCACCCCGAGTGAGTTTTTCCGTTAACACTTTTTGGCACCGTCTGTGGGAAACACCACACTTTCAAAAGAAAGCATGTGTGTCTCGTTTTCTTGCTAGATTATCATAATGAAGCTCCAATCCTCTCAGGATCATCATGAACCGTCAGAACATCAGTCGAATGCTTCAACCCAAAAGGGTCAGAAGCCAAAGAAGGGGGGAAAGGGTCGCAAACCCGCCTCAAAGTTGTCAGCTGCCGCGCGGGTTACCCCCAGGTACCTACTACCCCACCAGCTGGACCTGCCAACCTAAACCAACAGGTCGCGGCCTTTATAGAGAGCATTCGCCTCCGAATGGTCGCCGTAGGCAATACCAATTAGCCTGCGATACCAGATCCTAGGGGAGAGGCCAATTGGTAAAGTACCAGGGTACCTCCCTTCGATAGGTTGGGACTACCACCTCCTGTACCAATCCATGATAGACTCGGACATATGCCCCCAATACCATCGGTCCATGATAGACTCGGACCAGCACCCCTGGTTCTAGGAATTCCTACAGGTCATCAACCCCGACGCACTAGATCTGCCATTGATCTCCCGCCTAGGGAGCGTTACCATCTGGTCCAACCAGAAGCTTCTTTTAGATAGCCTCGATAGGAAGTGACCAGGAGGCCCTCGTTTAATGGCAGGAGACAGTAACAGGGATGTCAGAGAAGACCCTCCCCACAGAGAGAAGTAGGATGAAACCTCTGCGACATCGGGGGATCTGACGACTGAGATTCTGAGGTGGAATCAGGAAATAATGGCAACAAATGTATCCGGGACCAGGTCGCTAGAATGGCAAGGGAGATCCAGGAGCTGAAGAAGGGTAGGCACCTGGAGAACTGAAAAGATCCTTTGGGAGAGATGAATGCTCCCTTCTCGAGAAGGATCAAGGAGGCAGAACTACCTCCCAAATTCAAGATGCCAACCGATAAATTTTCTGGAACTGAGGACCCCCTGAGCCATCTGGAGAGTTTTGTTCACCAGATGGAGGTCTAGAATGCTACCCGGGTTGCCATGTGTAGAATTTTCCCTACCACGCTGACTGACTGTGCCAAGACATGGTTCAGGAAAATACCGGCGGGGAGCGTTGATTCATTCACCAGGTTGACTACTGACTTCTGTGCTCAGTTTCAGGGCATCAAACCTCGCCCCAAGGATCCCATTCATCTCCAAGATATGATCCAGGAGCGGGGTGAAACACTCAGAGCCTACGTAGAGAGGTTCCATAAGGAAGTGATCCAGATGGGGGTCTTCGTGAAAAAGAAGACTTTGGCCAATTTCAGAAGAAACATATGGGCAGGCAGGCTGTTCAGATCCTTCGCCAAACATCCCCCGGAGACCTACCAGGAAGCCTACAATAGAGCTCTAGAGCAGGTTGAGATAGACGAGCAGCTCCAAGTCAAAATGGAGCATGATGATATGAGAATTGCCAAGCGCTAGAAGAGGGAGGCACTCAAGCCGGCACCAGTTCAGAAAAGTTAGAACAGACCTCTCACCAAGTCTACATATCGGTCGCCGTACTACCAGCCCCCGTGAAACCGGTACCCTGTCAGGCGGACTCCACCCAGATCTACACCTCCACCTAAGGAAGTAGCCCGGGTCGATAGAGATGAAAGGGGATACTCACATTACACCCCCTTGAACGCATCTCGTGAAACTATCTACCTCACCATCCCCGATAAGAGACTGCTCAGAAAGCCAGGCCCAATGAAGGTACCAGCTGATCAGCAGAACCGCTACAGGTATTGTGACTTCCATGAGGATACATGTCATAATACCTCGGAGTGTTATAGTCTGCGGAACCAGATCGAAGCCTTGGTTAGGGGAGGTTGCTTGGAGGAATTCCTCCAACAGGTACGCGACAATATACGTACTGGAAAGGAGGTCCAGGCCGATATCAAGGCATATGAAGAAGGAAGGAAAGTAAAAGGGAAAGATCTGATGGAGCAGATCCACATTGTCAATACCATCAGCGGAGGTCCCACCCTGGCTGGAATCTCCAACAATGCTCGAAAGAACCATGCCAGGAAGGCTCCCAGATTGGAAGCAAACCAGAGTGTTTTAAAAGTTACTAGGGGGCCACCTCAGTTTTCTCCCACTGTACAGATCGTCTTCACAGAAGAGGACGTGTATAACACCGTGCAGCCCCACGATGACCCTATGGTCATCACAGTGCAGATAGCCAACAACTTGGTCCATCGTGTCTTGATTGACACAGGTAGTAGAGTTGATATCCTCTTTAAAAGCGCTTTGGAGTAATTCAACCTGAAAAGACCTTGCTACAATAGTTGTACTACCCTATTATACGGGTTCACAGGAGACTCACTAATTCCTACCGAGTCTATGATCCTACCGGTAAGAGTAGGGACAGCGCCACTCCAGCAGAACCTGATGACGGATTTCGTTGTAGTAGACACTCCGTCTGCCTACAACACCATACTGGGAAGACCCTACCTATCTGCTCTCAAAGGAGTCTTGTCGATATATCATAACGTCTTGAAATTTCCAGTAGGAGACAAGGTGGGCGAAGTGAGAGGAGATCAACAGGTTGCATGCAAGTGTTATGCAGTATCTACCAATCCAGCGGCGCTGGCTAAGCAATGCGTACAGGTAACCATCAACCAAGATCACCAGTTCTCAAAGGAAGATGTCGAAGGTGAAATAGGATCTACGCTAAAGCTCTCCAACATAGAAATCAAAGGAGAAGAAGAAAAAGGATGGGCCAGTAGCCATCCTGCAGAAGAGTTAGAAGAGGTACCTATCAGGGAGGCCGATCTTTCCAAGGTTGTCAGGATAGGTTCTGCATTGGAGACAAAGGTAAAAGAGGCTCTGATAAAGCTCCTATGAGAATATAACAACATCTTTGCATGGAGTCACCAGGAGATACCGGGAATACTCGCTACCTTAGCAACATATAGGTTAGTGGTGGATCTCACCTTCAAGCCAGTCAAGCGGAAGAGAAGGCATTTCAACCAAGTAAGAAATGCTGCAGTGCAAGAGGAGGTACACAAACTACTAAAGACAGAGTTCATCAGGGAGTCTCGGTACCCCGAGTGGATTGCCAACGTAGTCATGGTAACCAAAGCAAATGAGAAGTGGCGCATGTGTGTTGACTATACAGATCTCAACCGCGCCTGCCCAAAGGATAGCTTCCCGCTACCGAAGATCGACCAACTGGTAGATTCAACCGCGGGCAACAAGCTTCTGAGCTTTATGGACGCCTTCTCAGGATACAACCAGATCCTAATGCACCCATCTGACCAGGATAAGACCAGTTTCATAACCTGGCAAGGCCTGTACTGCTACAGAGTTATGCCCTTCGGGCTCAAGAACGCTGGAGCTACCTACCAGCACCTGGTCAACCGCTTATACAGGGGACTGATAGGAAAGTCGATGGAGGTATATATCGATGATATGATTACGAAGTCTTAGATAGATGAACATCACCAAGACCACCTCCGTCAGACTTTCAGATAGTTAGGGAAAATCAGATGTGTCTGAATCCGGCTAAATGAACCTTCGGGGTTACAGCCGGGAAATTTCTCAGATTCTTAGTCCACGAGAGAGGAATTGAAGCTAATCCCGAAAAGATCAAAGCCATCTTGGATCTTGAATCTCCCATCTCACTCAGACAAGTGCAGGGTTTGACTGGGTGAATCGCAGCCCTGAACCGTTTCATATCGCGGTGCACTGACAAGTGCATCCCGTTCTTCAAGTCAATTAAACAGGGGAAGAACATGAAATGGGACTAAGGCAGTGAGTAAGCTTTCCAGTCATTAAAAGAGTACCTCACTAGCCTGCACATGCTAGCTATCCCGGTACCAGGAGAAGAATTATAGTTATACCTGGCAGTGTCTGAAACCGCCGCCAATGGAGCTTTAGTGAAAGAATGCGGAGATGGAGCCCATCACCCCATCTACTATTTGAGCCTGCGCCCTAACCAAATCAGAAAAGAACTAAGTTCTCCTGGAAAAGCTCACATTTGCACTGGTAGTAGTAGCTAGGAAGCTCCACCTTTATTTCCTTGCTCACACCATCGTGGTAGTCACTGATCAACCTTTGCGACAATTTCTACAAAGGCCTGATGTATCGGGAAGACTCGTGTTGTGGGCCCTCGAGCTTACCTAGTTCGACATCAAATACAAAGCCAGGACTACCATCAAGGCCCAGGCTTTGGCAGATTTCGTGGTAGAATTCAGTGCGATCCCCGATCAGGGTGCTACCCCGAGCTTGATTCGAGCTCCTACGAAGGAACAAGAGCCTGCAGATTGGCCCACCGATCGAAACATCTGGATCCTATATACCGATGGGCATCAAATCAAGCAGGAAGTGGAGGTGGGGTCATTCTAACAGACCCAGAGAAAGTCAAATGCTGCCACTGTTTCAGATTCGGGTTTAACACCACCAATAACGAGGTTGGGTATGAGGCCTTGTTGGCAAGGATGAGATCAGTAGTAGAGCCGGGAGCTGATTACCTCCTTGCCAAATGTGATTCGCAGCTGGTAGTCAACCAAATAACTGGTTTATACCAGGCCAAGGGGGATAACATGGTAGCCTACCTCGAAAAAGTGCAAGAACTATTGCCTCGCTTCAAGGGTTTCAGGATCGAGCAGATACCTAGGCAGCAAAATCATCGAGCTGACGTCCTAGCCAAGATAGCTGCCAATGGAGGACAAGCGCTGCCGAAAGGAGTTCCGCTCCAGGTAATCACTGTATCAAGCATCTCTGAAGGTAAGGAAGTAAACCCCTTAGAGCGATTTCCATGCTGGATGGATCCTATCGCGGAGTACCTTCAATCAGAAAAGCTCCCTGAAAACCTTGATCAAGCTCAGTAAGATCAAAAGAACCTCGGTCCGATACTGCTTGATAGAGGGGCACCTTTACCGCAGAGGTAGATCACTTCCCTTGCTCAGATGCCTACATCCTGAGGATGCGAATTGGGCATTGAGGGAAGTACATTCCGGAGACTGTGGAAATCTTATCGGAGGAGAAGCATTGGCCTATCAGGTGCTACGCATGGATATTTCTGGCCGACCATGCACCATGATGCAAGGCATTTCGTACAGTCTTGTGAACCGTGTCAGAAAATGGCCAACCTGCATCACCTACCTCCAGAACGGTTATCAATCATCAGCTCGCCGTATCCGTTTGCATTCTGGGGAGTGGACCTGATTGGACCTCTCCCAACCGCGCCAGGTCAGCAGAAGCATGCAATCGTAGCTATTGATTATTTCACCAGGTGGGTGAAAGTCCAGAATTACTGAAGCAAATACAACAGAGTTTATTAAGAAAAATGTGGTTTGCCGATTCGGGACTCCGATAGTCATCATCACTGATCTGGGTAAGCAGTTCGACAACGCCAGATTCTGGGAATTCTGTGGAAGTTTAGGGATTGAACTCCTCTTCGCGTCTGTGGCGCACCCCCATACCAATGGCCTAGTAAAGGCCACGAACAAAACCATCAAGAAGCTCCTCAAGAAAAAACTTCAGCAGAAGAAAGGAAGATGGGCTGATGAACTCCCGGACGTACTATGGGTGTATCGCACCACCAAAAGGGCCGCTACCGCAGAAACCCCCTACTCGCTAGCTTTTGGGGTAGAAGCCATCCTTTCTATAGAGCACAAGCTCATCTTCTTCTGGGTGCAACATTTTGACCCCGATGGAAATGAGGACAAGCTGAGGGCCAACCTGGACCTCCTAGAGGAGAAGCAGGACAAGGATAGCCGAAAGAGTAGCAGTTTACCAGAACCGGATTGCTCGTTACTTTAACAAGAAAGTGAGAAGTCGAAGCTTCAAGGAAGGGGATATGGTGCTCAGAAAGGTTACCCAGAATACCCTGGAAGAGGTCGGACGGAGTGCTATCACCTAATTGGGAAGGTCCTTACCTGATCAAAATGGTGATCCAGGGTGGGGCCTTTAAGTTGAATGATATGGACGGACATCCAGTAGGCCACACTTGGAACGCTGATCATCTCAAGAGGTTCTACCTATAAATCCTACAAGGCTAGTCAGGCCAGGATTATTCCTAAACGACTGTTAGAAGATGCTAGTAGTCGTGAGTACGTGTATTCTTTTTTTTTTCTTTGATCATCAATATAGAAGGTTCTTTTATCCATTTGTTCCTGCCTACATTCGTCTACATCCACCTGCTTTACGTCGCCAATTGAATCCCCCATGATTGTCGCTTTAAGACCAGAAGAGCTACATAGCATTCCTGATGCCCTAGACCGGATAGATCCTTCCAGGAGGATCGCCATAAAACTAGGAAAGCTGTATAGCACTCCTGATACCCTAGATCAGATCAGTCCATCTAGGAGGATCGCCTCAAGACCAAAAAAGACCAGATGGCCTTCCTACTACCCTGGCCGGGTACCACCCCCCGCTAGGAAGGATCCAGTATGTAAGAACATAGTTGCCCGATGGATCAGACCTTGGCCGGGCACCACCCCCCGCTAAGAAGGATCTGAATAGTAAGAGCATAGTTGCCAGCTAGATCAAGGCCTTGGCCGGGTACCACCCCCCGCCGAGAAAGACCAGGTGCTAAAGTGGCCTTAGTTGCCTACCTGGATCTTGCTGCCAGTGTTTATTCGCCATTGTTTTCACTAGGATACCAAGATTCCTGCAAACAGGAATGCAAGGTACCCAAGTGTAATCGCTTCAAGACCAGAAAGGACCATATGGCCTTCCTGCTGCCCTGGCCGGGTACCACCCCCCACTAGGAAGGATCCAGTACGTAAGAGCATAGTTGCCCGATGGATTAGACCTTCGCCGGGCACCACCCCCTACTAAGAAGGATCTGGATAGTAAGAGCATAGTTGCCAGCTAGATCAAGGCCTTGGCCGGGTAACACCCCTCGCCGTGAAAGACCAGGTTCTAAAGTGGCCTTGGTTGTCTACCTGGATCTTGCTGCCAATGTTTATTCGCCAATTGTTTTCACCAGGATACCAAGATTCCTACAAACAGGAATGCGAAGTACCTCGTACGCCACCGTTTTCGCCAGAGTATCAAGATTCCTAAAACAGGAAGGCGAGGTACAGAGATTCACCAAATTTTTGATTCGCCAAGGCACCAAAGCTCCTACAAATAAAGGAGCGAGGTACCCAGTTTCACCAGAATACTTCCCTGGAGACCTAGGTTCCATGAATAGGAAAGCTAGGTACTCAATCATTCGACGAGGTTTCTATTTTCGCCAGACTACTCGCCATACTGCCAAGGCTCTCAGAACTAGAGAGCGAGGTACCATGGTACAGATCAACTGCTATTCCTCTACTTTATTCTCATCAGGTTTTATGAGTTACCAAGTTTTGATTAAATCAAGTTTGTGCTGGGGACTCTTGCCCGAGTTTATGCTACAATTGGAAGCGTGTGACTAAATTAAATCGACAGATATAAATGGAAATGAGTTTTTTCTTTTCATTGATCAAATCAGGGAACCCTGCCCTTATTTTAAGCTACATACAAGATACAAGAAAGAAAGAGACAAGAAAATAAACTGGAGGTCTGAAACAGCCAGTTCCCTCTCTAACGTCTCACCTACTTACTAGATCTGCCTACCTAGCAACATTGATCTCAATCAGAATCTATATTGACGATGCTGCCACGAACCCCGGAGGTAGGAGCAGAGGCCGTGTTGGGATCAGTAAGAATAAGAAGGCAATAAGGATTTCCTCCACGTCCAAGATGCAACGGGGCACGAAGCCACGGCTCGACCGGGTAATGCCTACACTATTGGCAAGGCCGCAACATCAAAGCCCTCAATTCATCCTGATCCTGGGAATCTCTACTTTTTCTGCTCCTCTGGTAATTAAATCCACCGAGCACAGCTTCTTCCACATTACCAAGCATCCTGTCAGTCACAGAGCCGACATCTCCTCCTCCTCCCACAATGTTAGGTGATACGACGATCATCGGTCAACCTGTAGAGACTGCCTGCTACAAAGGAAAAAGGGATTGTTTAAAGACCCACCTAACAGATAAGGGGTATTTATAGAGGGAAAGATCGAATATCGAGAATGAGAGGATAAAGTCATTTATGTACACAACATTCGATACACAGGAAAGGGAAGCCTCGTGAAGTGTGCTTTCCCCCTTGAGGCTTAATGATTGGGATAATCGAACATATCCTGGATCGACATCTGGAAGGACAGTTGAATACAAAATCCGAACCAATAATGCCTACATGGAAACCCATAAAAAATGAAGCGCCCCGATCTAAGACCGGTCGAGGTCTTGGTACCTTTCCCGACCATTCGTTGTATTAACTCCCGGATCACCAAATTCCCACCTGGGTACTAAGAATCATCCCGGAACAAGCATTTCAACCTGGGATGTGATAAACTACACACGCATGAAGTCAAGAAAAATAAAGAAGTTCTCATTACTAAAACCGGGGAGCCCATCCCCCGATCACATGTTACAAGGAGATAACATTATCTAGGTGCTACTGAATAAGGGATCAAGCTGGATCAAGCATCCTTTTGCTCATGAGTGGCCGTCCCCTCGCCAGCTCCACCAGTTATGGTTTCTCCTTCTTCAATACTGGATGGAGCCCCGCCTATTTCCTGGGCACCTACAGCAACCAGAATTTCCATTGGAGATGGATCTCCTTGAAGCTCCCCTCTAACTTCCTCGATCAGAGCAGTCTGACCTTTCTTTTCCTGGGCAGGGTCAGATGATGAGATAGGCAGGACAGCTTCTCCATCATCAGTAGCAGGCCAATCTCCTACCTCCTTGCTAGACTCTACTGGAGAAGCAAATGAGGTAGAAACCTCTCCTCTAGCCTGAGCCATGCCAACCTCAGGATCCTTCAGATTTGGAGCTGATCCAGCATTGCTTGGTGGAAGAAGGGGGATAGAGCCTTAGTCTGGTCCTCCTACTACTCTGCTATCCCCAACAACCTGGGAGGGCCCAGCCACATCAAAAGGTGCTGCCCTAGCTAGCTCAGCAGCCTTTGCCATGATCTCCTCCCGGTTCCACCCAGCGATGTCACCTAGATCAAACGGAGGAGGGAGAGCTAGGGCTATCTGGTAACCAGCAAAAAAGTAACCATCCCCAAAGACAGTGTCTACCTAAGCATCTAGGGTGGTCACGTTGCCCCGAAGGAACTGGACTTCTTTCTCCAGCTCCACTATTCTCTCCTTCACAATATCCCTCTCCTACTTGCGGTGGAGGGACCTGAGTTTCTCCATATCCAGAGCATGCTGCATCCTCTCCCTATCAACCTTCGCCTCGTCAGCTTCCTTTTGGGTATCTGCTAGTGACTGGTTTAGAACTTTCATTGCCTGAGCAGCCTTAGCGAGCTCCTCTTTAGACCTCTCCAGCTCCGTTGTGGCACCCCTGATTTGCTCTAGAAGGAGGCCAACCTGTTGGCTCATGGCCACATTGAATTTAAAAGCCTGACAAAAACAATGCACTTGTCAGAATATTCTTAGCCTCTTACCTGAATAGAGGATTAAAGTAAGACAGCTTACCTCGGCCAGAAAGGCAGATCCCCTTCTAATTAGAAGCTCAATGGGCATGGCGGCCATGACATCTAGATTTCCACCTAGGCAGGAGGCAACGAAGTGGGCCAGAACTTCATCCTGGCTGCTGTCCTTCGACCTCAACTGCGCCTTATCTCGAGGTATGACCCTCTTCTTCATAGCAAAATCAGAGTTTTTCTCGGTCGGTTTAGGCTGACCAGATACTGCAACAGGAGAAGCAGAAGAAGCTGTGGCACAAACATCAATGGCTGCTGCAACATTGACTGGTCTGAGGGGTGAAACCTCTTGCACCCGGCTGGAAGCACCTCGATACCTCCCCAATCTGACTGGTAAAAGCCTCCAGCGACCTAGCCGAGGTAGAAAGAAGGGGAGCTGGCGATCCTAATACCCCGATCGGGATCCTATCAAAGCCTAGTAGGTACTCTAACCCCTGCATCTAGATCAGAACTGATTGGAATCCTGGCAGGGGAAGACGGAGGAGAATCAATGATACCGCCGACTTGGTGGGTCTCCATCTCAGGAACCGATGGAGATATTGCTGAAACTACAGAGATAGCCAAAGTCAATATTCGCGGAATCAATAAAACAAGATAATAGGAGCAAAGTTAGAAAAGTTTTCTACCTAGAGAAGCTCAGAAAAAGAGAAGGTAGTGATCCACCCTCTTTGCCTAGAAGGCCTCCGTGGTGGGAAATTTCGTGTTAATATAATGACGGGCCATGATAGCCCGCAAGATTTTCTCTGATTCTCCACATAACTTGCCCTTCTCCAATGCAGGCTTGCCACTGAAAATAGTGGGAACTCGGAACTCAGACCCTTCGATATGAACCGAGCTTCCCCATTCACTTCTGAGGATGACCCATTCCCCCTTCCAGGAGGTATCCTTTTTCGTGGCCCCCGGTACCATAAATTGCAAGCTGTTTTTGGCGCGAGCTTAGAATTGCCCCTTTGGACCTGGGGCATTAGCGGCAATCTGGAACACATATCCAATCTCATCTGGACTTGGTTCACGATCGATGTTATCCTTCTGGCATTGCTCCCTCTACAAAACGAGGAACCCCACCAAATGCCTCTAAAATCCTGGTGTCAACTGGAGGGGAGCTAACTGTAAGGCATGTAACGCCCTACGTAAGGTGGGGTGGAGGGGTAGTTAGACTCCACAATCGATTGCTGCCGTATGAATCGGAACCTGGCCGGTAGAGGGAGAATATATATCATACTCCCGTGGAGGGATAGCGATAGTGATCTCTTTGGGGATATTGAAATATCTCCGTAAACGTTTAATGGTTTCCGGAGTACTAGTAGAAGGAGGGACACATGTATACTCATATGGAAGGGCCAGTACCCTTCCAGCGGTGTCAGTAACTTTACCGGCCCGACTCCTACCAATCCCGACGGCGCCTACTTCTTTACTCGACTCACGGTCGACATCAACCGGAGTCTCAGGATTGTTCGAGAAGTCTGTCCCGATTGCGATGTTCCGATAGGAACGGTGACGTTGAAAGGGAACATCGTCCCTGTTGTCACTGCTATCACGAGCCCTTTTCTGGGGGCAAGGCTCCCGCCGGCCACCGCGTACCATCGAACAGCTGCTCAATGCTATCACCACCAGGTGAAGACATAGTGACAGTTTCAGAGTTTTGATTTCTAACGAAAAGAGGGAAGTTGAAGGTTGAGGCTAGGTTTTCTCTTTGCTAGAAAATCTCAATCAGAAAATTTGCTTGATACAAATCACTTGCGAAGGCACCAGAGTTTATATAGAGATGATTACTTGTAACGGGCAGAAAAAGTAATTAATGTCGCGGTAAAATCTGCAACATGGAGGGATCGGTTTCGAGAAACGTGCGCCCCTAAAATAATTTCCTTTTCGAATTCAGCTTACCCTGATCAGCCACACAGAATTTAAATCAGCGTGCAAAGAGAAGATTCCCTCATATGCGACGTTACGAAAAATTCTCCAAGCGCTATCTATCCTGACTCCAACCCCAACCTGATACCAGTGTTCAAGTCAGGGGGGACTTCTGTTAACAGGTTTTTCTGGTAAGGGACCAAAAGAGAATTTTCCAAACAGAGATCTATCCAGGAAGATTCATCCAGATACTCCAAGAGACCTGCGAGATTGGTACCTTCACCTAGATGGAGTCGATATCTGACGAGGTTAGAACCTCGACTATCCATCTATCTAGATAGGATACCAGCTCTGAAAGCATGTATCTCGCCCTACTAAAGTTCCTGATACCAGTTCGAGACCAGTACGATGATAGCTTGTACGCCCAGAAACCCGCAAGCATCTCGACATTGATCAAGGTACCAGGTACCTCGATACCTACCTCGGTACCACCTCGATGTCTGCCTTGGTGCCACCCTGATTCCCGCCTGGTACTTAGTATGCTTATCCAAAGCTCCTTCAAGGCAGGTATTCTACCCCCCAAGCAATACGATAGGGTACACGAAGACACAAGCATCATTCCAGCAGGAGGCAGAATAAGCTCATCAAAATGAGGTACCAGTACTACCCTCCGTCAGGACTCCAAGTCAGCATTTCCCTCCAAGCTCCATGAAGAAGGAAAGTCAATTCCATCGCCATGAAGCTCCACGAAGAAGGAAAGTTGACTCCATTGCCATCAAGCTCCACGAAGAAGGAAAGTTGACTCCATCGCCAAAATAAAGCGCCATTAATGACCCAATGGTCGACCGAATCAGAATTTGAATTCACCATTGATTAACGGGATCTAATCACGCGCCTTCAGCTCCATGCAAATGTCTTTCAACGCTTAAAATAGGACTCTCTATAATCTTCATTATGAACAACCGGATTTTAAGGAGATTTGGGAGGTACTATATATAAGGCATTGAAGGGTAAAGAAAAGAGGAACTTTTTCGAGTATTCTTGATCACCAGAACGAGAGAGAGATCCCGGGAGATTCCCGAAAACCAGTGAGAGTCCATTGACAATCACTGGAGGAAAAAATCCACTTATCGACACAGACGTTTTCTCCATCTCCATCCTATGTAAAAGAGTGAAAAGAGTGAGAGATATGTACGTATTTATATTGTAAACCTATCGCAGTAATTGACTAAATAAAACAGTATTCGTTTTACATCTCCGGCTCCCTTGGTGTTCTCTACCCATTCTTTGGTCTGTCGACCTCGATCATACTAAAAGAGGGACCTTGGTACCGAATGTACCTATCCCGCTGCTGCTACCGGTAGTAGGTGAGGGTGTTAACTGAGATTTTCACCAGTAATTATTAATGGTGGTAGCTGTGAAAATATTGTATCACAAGATATGGTTGATAAACTCAACTTGAGGACTAAGAGGAGACCAGAATCATAGAAGCTTTCATGGTTCAGTAAGGGAACAATGTGGTGGTCAACCAAAGATGTTTGGTATCATTATGAATAGGAAAAAAATAATACCAAAATACTCGATGGTATCTTTCATTTGTAATAATTTTTAATAGAACAATCCACTTAGTATCTATCCGTACTTCATTTATAATAATTTTTTTGTTAATGAAAATTTTATCTTTCATTTAATTATTAAACATAATTAAAAAAATCTAAATACACTTACACACAATCTTACTTCCCCTCTTTTTAACATTTCATAAACCTTAAACCGTTTAAAAAAATTATTTGATTCCAAAATAATGAAAAATGTTATTATATAATTAGAAGTAAATGTTAACTACTAACTAAGTTATTAATCAAATTTAAACATGTAATTTTTTTAATCCTAAAAAGGGTTAAGAATTGAGTTTAATATTCTTATTGGAATGCATTTAGAAAAAAAGCGTGGAAAAATTAAAATTTTATTTATTTATAATATCACGAAACTTGACAATAAACATAGAATTAAAAAAAATCAAACTTAAATAAGAAAATAAGGGCTTTTCAAATAAATAATTTAAAAAAATAATTGAAATGTCTTTAAAAATATTAATAGGGTATTTTGGATGTAAATGGAAGTATGTTTTCAAAATGAAATGGGGTAATTTCATTAAAGTACCTACTTTTTGGTGAAATATCACATATTTAAACTTCTTTATTATATTAGCTATCTAAGTCTCTTGTTTTTTCAAAATACATCACTTTATTCCATTACACAAAAATTCTAATGATCAACTCTAACTATATATATAAAAGTACGGCTTTACACTTGTTAAAATGATTTATTGAGTTTTAAAAATAAATAATATTACAATGGTTTATAAAAATAAATAAACAATAAAAAATTATTTTATAAAAAAGACAAAAAGAAAAAAAAAGAAAAAAAAACTAATGGATTATGGAAAATACAAAGTTAAAATAAATAATAAATTGAAAGTATTTTAAAAAATATTAAAATTATTTCAAAAATAAAAAGAAAGTTTTTTAAAAAAATAAATGGATCTCTATCGTTGGATTTGGATCGATCCAATGATGGAGATCCATTTACTTTTTTATAAAAAAAAACTTTCTTTTTATTTTTTGAAATACTTTCTATTTTTTTGTTTTTTAAATTTATGAAAATATTTCAATTTATTTTTTATTTTAACTTTATATTTTATGTAATCCATTAGTTTTCTTTTAATTATTTTTTGGTTGTTTACTAATTTTTATAAACCATTTTTGTAAACGGAAATTTTGCTTGAGACGAGAAATCTCAGTTAACACCCTCTAGACCACTACCACGTAGGTGGTGGCCAAGATTGATCATATGTGTAACAATGTTTTATAAAATGACAAGGAATAATGATACAATTCACCACCCAAAAGAAAGCAAAAATATTTTCTTATTGAACATGTATGGTATATAAATTTCTCTCAAATTGCTCTGAATTCTCTCTAGGGTATGGTCGAGTACTTGTCGTATGCCTATCGAATAGTAGTCTCTCTTTCTGAAGGAGGAAGTCCCTTCTTTATACAATGTCTGTTGGGGTTTTTGCCCTAAATCTTGTAATATGTAAATATAATTAAACATAAATAAAAGAAGTAATATATCCATTCATTTTGTGTCATACTTTATATAACATGTGCACTTAACATCCAAAATTACGACATTTTCGCGTAAGGGGGTGTCCAGCACACGTGCTGAAGAATAGAACTGGAAAGCTAGATCCCAAGTCTGTGGTCTGCTTGTTTGTAGGATACTCCAAGGAGACCAGAGGAGGATACTTCTATAGTCCTGAAGATAACAAAGTATTTGTATCGACAAATGCAACGTTTCTTGAGGATAACTATATAAGTGATCATAAACCTCGTTCTAAAATTGTATTAAATGAGTTGGAGCCTGGTGAGACCAGTACTCAGTCAACTAGAGTTGTTAATCCATTAACATCTGAAAGTCAGATAATTCCTAGTCAGGATACATTACCACCTAGACGTAGTGAGGGGGTTGTGAGACAGCTTGAACGCTATTTGGGTGTAAGTGAGGGACAAGATCTTGTCTCTGCTGATAGTGTGGATGATCCAATGACATTTAAGAATGCAATGGAAGATCCTGATAAAGAGGAATGGCTTAAAGCCATGAATCTCGAGATGGAGTCTATGTACTCTAACTCAGTCTGGGAACTTGTAGACTTACCGAATGGGGTAAAACCCATAGGATGTAAGTGGATCTACAAAAGGAAGAGAGGAGTAGACGGGAAGGTAGAGACCTTCAAGGCAAGGCTAGTGGCCAAGGGTTATACCCAGAAAGAGGGGGTCGATTATAAAGAGACCTTCTCGCCAGTAGCCATGTTTAAGTATATTCGGATTCTCTTATCCATTGCTGCCTATTTAGATTATGAAATTTGGCAAATGGACGTCAAGACTGCATTCTTGAATGGCAATCTTGATGAAAGCATATACATGATGCAACCAGAGGGATTTGTGTCTCCAGATCAAGAGCAAAAGGTTTGCAAGTTGCAAATGTCCATTTATGGACTTAAGCAAGCATCTAGATCTTGGAACATAAGGTTTGATGATGTGATCAAAACCTATGGCTTCGAGCAAAACGTTGATGAGCCTTGTGTCTACAAGCGCATCATTGACAAGAAAGTAGTTTTCTTGGTCCTATACGTAGATGACATCCTACTCATTGGGAATGATGTAGGAGTGTTGTCTGATGTAAAGAGCTGGCTGGCTAGCCAATTCCAAATGAAAGATTTGGGAGAGGCGAGTTATGTTCTAGGGACCCAACTTATAAGGGATCGTAAGAACAAACTCATAGCATTGTCTCAGGCATCATATATCGACAAGATTCTTATGCGATTTTCGATGCAGAACTCCAAGAAAGGTAATTTACCTTCTAGACATGGGGTTCACTTGTCTAAGGAACAGTGTCCTAAGACACCTCAAGAAGTTGAGGATATGAGACGTGTGCCATATGCATCAGCAGTAGGTAGTCTCATGTATGCTATGTTATGCACGAGACCGGACATCTGCTATGCAGTGGGAGTAGTCAGCAGGTACTAGTCCAACCCAGGATTAGATCATTGGGTTGCTGTCAAGATTATTCTCAAGTATCTTCGGAGAACGAGAAACTATATGCTAGTGTATTCCGGACAGGATTTGATCCCGTTAGGATACACAGATTCTGATTTTCAGTCAGACAGGGATTCTAGAAAATCCACGTCTGGATCAGTATTCACCCTAGGTGGTGGAGCCATAGTGTGGAGAAGTATAAAGCAATCTTGCATTGCTGACTCCACCATGGAAGCCGAATATGTAGCCGCTTGTAAAGCTGCTAAAGAGGCTGTTTGGCTCCGTAAGTTCTTGGGTGATCTAGAAATTGTTCCAAATCTGGATAAGCCCATCACACTTTATTGTGATAACAGTGGTGCTGTGGCTAATTCTAAAGAACCAAGAAGCCACAAGAGAGGGAAGCATATAGAGAGAAAGTATCATCTCATTAGAGAGATAGTGCAGAGAGGAGATGTGATCGTCACCAAGATAGCCTCACAAGACAATCATGCTGATCCATTTACGAAGACCTTGGCGGCTAAAGTGTTTGAAGGTCACCTAGAAGGTCTAGGGTTACGAGACATGACTCACATGCTTTAGTGCAAGTGGGAGATTGTTGGGGTTTTTTGCCCTAAAGCTTGTAATATGTAAATATAATTTGAACATAAATAAAAGAAGTAGTATATTCATTCATTTTGTGTCATACTTTATATAACATGTGCACTTAACATCCAAAATTGCCGGATGTAATTTCGAACTGAGTCTATGAGTGTCCTATATAGATGGATTCAGTTTGAAACGAGCAATTTAAAGAGTCCGTAGATAGCAAATAAAGCTGAGTACTTTATTTGTGGTTAATCTACAGTTGCAGTCCATTTCGTAGTGTACGGTGATCCTATCCTGGATCATTCATATGAAGATATGAGAATAAAGGCACCTTGTATGATGTGATCATATAGGACTGGGCCATGATCTATATGAAGTCTCTCACTAAGATCCGTTTAACGATGAGATTCATATATATCAACTAATGATGGCTATATGTGGGTGATCTTAATCATGAGTGTCTTATCGACTCCTTCAGGTTAGATTGTGGTCTTTGATATACCATGGGTGAGGTCGGAGTTGCATTCCCGATCAATATACTCGTATGTTGGGATCGCGGTTTGGCTTGTGGCTGGGAAGGTTTGTACACAATAGTGGAATCCACTCCTTCTTGTGAGAAGTAGATGGTAGTTCCCTTAAGGGTTGATTCGGGGCTTGAACAATATGAGCGCTCTTCTAATTCCGTAAGGAATGTAGGATTTATTGTTCATTAGAGAATCGATGGTACTTAATGGAAAGATACGATTAGAGGGGTATAACAGACATTATGACCCAGCTCTAATTATGAACTACTTGTGGAGGATTATACCATATGTAATAGCTATATCGATGGACACCGAGAGTCATTGGTTTGTGTAAAAACGTCTACAGTTGAGAGAGTGCAGCTTCGAGTTTTTAGTGGAATAACACCGAAGTTAATAATCATGAAATATTAATTAAAGAGTTTAATTAATAATTTCTAAGGATTATTGGAGCTCAAAATACTGTGGGTCCATTAGGTCCCCTTGCTAGCCCGATCGATTTAGGTAACAAGGGTCACGGTTAATTAATTGGATTGTCCAATTAATTGTGTTACGAAAGTGACACGTATTTATTCGGGAATTAATTGAATAATGAGATTATTTAATTAATAAATAATGATGATTAAATAAATTAAATAATAAGATTATTTAATTATGTTGTTAATCACTAAATGGAGGGTGTTAGTAGATATTTGATTTTGAATAAAATAAGATAATATGATTATTTTATTTTAAATTAAATATTTGAAATTGAATTTAAAATGTTTGAATTCAAAAATAAATATTTAATTAATTTTTAAAAGATATGAGATATCCTTGTAAAGTTTTTAAAAATCAAATAGATTTTGGTTTGTTTTTAATATATATGAGATATATATATTTTTAAATTTAAACCGAATGTCGTTTTGTTTTTTAAGATATATGAGATATATATTTTAATGAAACATAAAGAGAACCGAATAAGAAAAATTAGAAAAGTAATGAGATTACTTTGAAAAAGTGAAAAGAAGAAAAGTCATCGTGACAGCAAAACACACAGCAAACAAAAGAAAAAAAAATATTAGGGTGTGGTGAGACCACAAATGCTGCACTTCTAGAGTTTGTTTTTTGTGTGTATTCTTCTCTTCTTCCTCCATACAGGTCCTGAATATCGTGACGCGCCCACACGCTGTTACCAGTTCCGGGAGATAGCGAGGAAGATCACGTGGTTCAAATCAGGAACAGTTCGTATCAAAGTGAAGGAGCCTCCTACATAGGTATGAATCTTCACTTTATTATTTCATTTGATTATTACTGTACAAATGGGTTAGTTTAATGATTGCATAAAAAAATTTAAAACCTTCCGCTGCGCAATCTGTAACCTTAGGTTCCAATAATGTCTTCATAGGTGTCAACTCATTGATTTCCCCTCGATTTTCTCATCCCCCTCTTATCGGACATAATTTTTCCCTTTAAATGTAGTTGACTTTGAGTTAATTGCTCCGTTGAGGGTATCTTGGAAATCAATTTGTTTCCCATTCAAACTCTATTAATTGTTCTGCACGTGTATAATATCTGTGGGTGTGATGCTGTGTATCTCTGGGTCTGGCATGATTCCCATGGGGATCGCTGAATGTATCATGGTGTGGTGCATCAACTAGTGAGGTCGATCAGTGTTTCGACCTCGATATTTGAGAAGTTTCATCCAGCTAGGAGCCAGATCTGGCTTCCCTTGACCTTTTCGAAGCTAGGTGCGGCTTCCTAGGAACATTCTCCTGTGTCAGCGAGGTATAGGTGAGTCTCTGGAGAAATTGCGAGGTGACCTCGACTTCGGGGAATTTCTAGTTTTGGTGATGCGGGCTAGATCTGATCATTCTGGGCTCTATCCCAGATGTTTTCAGAACCCGTCCTTATTCCTGCGGGTGGTATCGTAGCTCGGCTCTGGATAGAATGGTCTCCTGGTGGAAACTCTCGGGTATGGAGCCAGGTCTGGGAGGTGGAAAATTTTCCTTTGGTCCTTAGCCAATTTTGTCTATTAACAGAAGTCCCCTCTGACTTGAACACCAAACGTCGAGCTTGGGGTTGGGGTCAGATTTTTACTTTATTTGGGAAATCTTCCCCTTTTTACCGTTACCGAAATATTGGGGAAATCTCCTCATTAGAGTGACGTGATGCGAACCGACTAATTTATCTCCGAATTAATCCTGATTGCGTTACGGCAGTCCCCGAGATTTTTTACCGTTACCTGAATCTTGGGGAGATCTCCATCTTAACTGCGTAAGTGATGTGGCGTGAGATGATTAGCCTGCTTCTGAGTTAATCCGGTTACGTTACGGTAGTCCCCGAGATTCTTTACCGTTACCAAACGAGGATATCGATAGCTCATGATGTTGCCCTCCTGCCTATATATATCTATTTTTCTCCTCGTCTTCCTCACATCTCTCGAACTAAAATTTTTGCTAAGAAATATTTTCTCTCATAGCCTTTCCTCCAAGCTTGCCTTTTTCTTCATTCTTCATCCTTATTGGCTTTTACTATGTCGAAAACCAGTCGCGATTCAGTTGACTCCATAGTTGACGGCGAGGAGGTCGTCAGTCTTACTCTGGGGAAACGGGCTAGGAGGAGTTCTGACGGCGACGATTCCCCGCCCACCCTTGCAACGTCGGCGGTCAAGTAGGAATGTATCCATTGAGACTGGGTTCTCCAACCATCTTGACCATCCTTTGGATATCGTCGACGAAAATTCCGACAAAGAAGCGGGCGGTGACACCGTTGGAGAACATAGGGTCTTGGCTCATGGTCCTCTTTTGGAGAGGTTCCCTCCTTATGATTTCTGGGTTGTCCCAGATTCCATCATCGACCCGGTCTCGATTGACCGCTTGAGGTCGAAGTTTGGCATCCCCGACAGCTTATCCATCTCGGTGCCTCCCAAAAATTACGAGTTCTTCAACCCCCCTGAAGGCATGCTTCCGATTCATGTGGCAGCTCTCGAGAACGGGGTCAGGCTTCCCCTTCATCCGACTCTTCAGCGGGCTCTTAACGCCATCCAGCTCGCTCCCCTCCAGTTGACGCCTGGCTTCTGGAGGCATCTGATTGGTTTCCTTGTACTATGGAGGGAACAATGTTAGTTGAGTAAGGTGACGAGGGAGCCAGGTGCAGAGGAGCTGGCCTATCTCTTCCAGATTGGGAGCCTGTCTGGCGCTCCTCGAGGCCAGTTCTATGCCAAGGCCAAGAACAAGCTCAACTTCATTATTCCTGGTGCTTCGAAGAAGAACCCCGCTTGGAAAGAAGAATGGATCCTTACGGGGGATGACTGGGGGAGCTCAATTTTCATTTGAGGGCGTGAATTTGAGGTTCCCACTGGCTTTCAGTGACAAACCCTCATGGGACTGGGACTCCCTGCCTTCTGAGTCCGAAGCCATCTTGAAGGCTATTTTAGCCCGAAATTATTTGAACCTGAAGTTCCCTACTGCTGAAGCCTTTGATCCTCGTAGGGTGAAAAAATACTTGCGGATCTCAGACGCTACTCCTCGTAAGTGTCATTGAGTTGCTTTTCCTTATTACTAAGCTTGGTTCTAACATTTTCCTTTTTAATCTGCTTATTCACAATTTTTGTCGTTGAACCGGCCACCCGCCACGTCTCACGCTCTCCTCAAGGTAGAGTTTCTCTTCCCTCCACTGAGGTCGAACCTACTCTTGCTTCATCTATCTCTCCGGCTGCGTCCAAGATGGCCACTCTTGCTTCGTGGGCTTTCCGGGCTTTGGGTAAAGCTCCCCAGGTGGTTGGTCCGGCTGCTTTTGTCCCTTCAGCTGTGGTCACTAAAGTTGCTACCCCCTCGACTCAACCTCCTGATTCTGCTGCGCTTCCAACAACCAAAGCTTCGGAGGTTTCTGGGAAAGGTGTCGCGAGGGTTCATTCCAACCGCTCCCGGCCTCAGTCGAGCTCGGCAGAGCGGGATGAAGTCCT
Source organism: Dipteronia sinensis (assembly GCA_033220585.1). Taxonomy (NCBI): domain Eukaryota; kingdom Viridiplantae; phylum Streptophyta; class Magnoliopsida; order Sapindales; family Sapindaceae; genus Dipteronia; species Dipteronia sinensis. The sequence continues at coordinate 43,897,286 of CM065639.1, forward strand.
GGAACAATTCATAGAGTCTTGTCCGGGCGGTGGGATCTCCAAGATGGCTTTCATGCCTGTGGACGTCCTTATTACCAAGGGGTCTGCTATTTTAGCTGAGGTAATTGTATTTCCTTCGTGCTACTCTTGTTGTTAATTCGTTCAGTTTCTAACTCTGGTTCTGTATTTTGTAGGCCTTCAAGTTTAATGTTGCGATGGGCCAGCACGTAGCCCTCCTCCGTGACCAGGCTGCAAAAGCCGAAGCCAAAGCAGAGAAAGCCAGGGAATTGCTTAAGCAGGCTCAGTCTTTAGTGGAAGAGATGACTTCCAACCAGGGAAAGGTCGAGGTCGAGATGGCTGAGCTTCGCTGCGATCATGAGAGGATGAAGCAATCTTATGATCAGGAGGGTCTTCAATCTCTCCGGCGGGCTAGACAGTGGGATTCCTGGAGATTTGAGGCTAAAAAGTTGGACCTCGAGAATCAGTCTTTGATTACTCAGGTGATCAAGCTGCAAGCTGACGCGGAGACCTCCTTCAGCGACGGATATTTCTATGCTTCCTTTCAGGCCGCAGAAGCTCTTTCTCCTCCATTTGATTTGTCATCTATTACAGGCTGGGATAGACAGGAAATAATGCTCAAGGCTGTCGAGCTATCTCGCCCTGAAGGCGACGAGGTGGTTCCTTCGAGCCAAGCAGGAGCTGGGAAACCGCCCACCCAGATAGATCCTCCACTCCCTCTTCCTACCTTTACTACCTCAGGTCCCGGGGAGTCTTCCAGTAAAGTGTTGTCCTTTCGATCCGAGGAGGACCAGTCGGGAGCTGGAGAAGAGGTTAGGAGCCCGTTTGAGGATCCTCCTTTAACAGAGATGGAGGTCGATAGGAGCCAGACGGGGTCCATGGCTGCCCTTCTTGATGCGGCTATCCCGCCTGAGGTTATGGACATGATTAATGAGGTCTTAGGAGGAAGATCCAGCTGATCAACCGATGGAGCCTCTAAATAGAGGAGCGGTCGGCGAGGATAACCAAGATTGACAGCTATCTATATAGGGGATTGATGGCGAATATCAGCAAGAAGGAGGAGGGCCAGTGGAGAAGAGCCAAGAGAGTCCTAAAGCTTGAAGCAGTTCATCATGACTTGTTTTTGATTGCCTGAAAAAAGGGGGTGGGCACCCCGTTCTGCCCTTATTAGCTTCTTTTTTTTATAGCCCGAGCTCGGGGGTTGGGCTCCTCGTTTGGTGGATGTAACCTTATCGGGGGATAGGCTCCCCTTATCCTTAATGCGAAATCGAATCGCTTTTGAGAACTCTTGTTTCATTTCTGGTCTTGAATAGGAACCAGAGTGGCATATGTAGTAACAATTAAGACTCGTGTAGGGAATTATGATGATTTTGATCCTGCACACGAAAACAAACATTTTATTTATTTGTTTATTTATTTTATTTTTAGGGCGATAGCCTGACTAAGGCATCAGGAGGGCTACTTAGCTATTTTCTGGTCTTCGAGATCTGGAGGGCAACTATGCTCTTACATTCAGACCCTTCTTGAGCTGGTAGCCCGACCAAGGCATCAGGAGGGCTACTGAGCTATTTCCTGGTCTCGAGATATGGAGGGCAACTATGCTCTTACACTCAGACCCTTCTTGGGGGTGGTAGCCCGACCAAGGCATCAGGAGGGCTATTGAGCTATTTCCTGGTCTCGAAATTTGGAGGGCAACTATGCTCTTACACTCAGACCCTTCTTGGGGGTGGTAGCCCGACCAAGGCATCAGGAGGGCTATTGAGCTATTTCCTGGTCTCGAAATTTGGAGGGCAACTATGCTCTTACACTCAGACCCTTCTTGGGGGTGGTAGCCCGACCAAGGCATCAGGAGGGCTATTTAGCTATTTTCTGGCCTCGAGATCTGGAGGGCAACTATGCTCTTACACTTAGACCCTTCTTGGGTGTGGTAGCCCGACCAAGGCATCAGGAGGGCTATTGAGCTATTTCCTGGCCTCAAGGTGTTTATGTTGAGTTTCCCACACAAGGGTATAGTCACTAATGTTGAACATAGTTGGAGACAAAGATGGAAGAGAAAAGGAAAATGACTTTATTGATGATCGAGATGTAGTACATCTTTATTAGGGTCTGTAATGAAAAATAAATGGGGGTAGTCTGCTTGAGAATTCCCTTCAAGGGTAGAATTTCCTCAAATGATCTGCATTCCAAGTGTGGTCGATGGATCTTTCGTCCATGTCTTCGAGTTTATAATCTCCATTGCGAACAACTAGCTTTATCAAATATGGCCCTTCCCAATTGGGACTTAAGACTCCATCCGACCTTTTTTGAGTGTTCAAGGTCGCTTTCCTAAGTACCAGATCCCCTTCTTTGAATTCTCAGGCTCTAACCTTTTGGTTGAAGTATCTAGCGATCTTGCTCTGGTAGATCGCTACTTTCTCTGCTACCCGGTCTTGTTTTTCTTCTAAGAGGTCTAGAATAGCCCGGAGCTTGACTTCATTACTTTCGGGCTCAAAGTGTTATACCCTGAATGCGGTCAATTTATGCTCTATGGGGAGGACTGCTTCAACCCCGTAAGCCAGGGAGTAAGGTGTCTCCCCGATAGCTGTTCTCTTTGTAGTCTGGTATGCCCAAAGGACTTCTGGCAGCTCTTCGGCCCATTTACCTTTCTTCTGCTTTAGCTTCTTCTTCAGAAGTTTCTTGATAGTCTTGTTGGTGGATTCTACCAGCCCGTTAGTATGGGGATGAGCCACTGAAGCGAGCCTGAGGTCGATCCCCAATCCCTTGCAGAAGTCATTGAACCGGGCGTTATCGAATTGCTTCCCTAGGTCAGCTATAATGATGAGAGGGGTCCCAAATCTGCATACCACATTAGTCTTGATGAACTTGGTTGTATTCTTTTCTGATATTCGAGAAAGAGGCCCTACCTCGACCCATCTTGTGAAGCAGTCGATAGCCACGATAGCATGTTTCATCTATCCGGGAGCGGTAAGAAGTGGCCCAATTAGGTCGATTCCCCACATGGCAAAGGGGTAAGGTGAACTGAGGGACAACAGTCGCTCGGGTGGCTGGTGGTTCAAGTTTGAAGTTCTTTGACAAGGCTCGCAAGATTGCACTAAAACTCTTTGCATCTTGGTGGATGGTCGGCCAATAGTACCCCATACGAAGCACCTAATAGGCTAGAGCTTCCCCACCTATGTGGTTCCCACAGTCCCTTGAGTGGACCTCTCTCAATGCCCACTTAGCATCATCGGGATGCAAGCACCTAAGTAAGGGGAGGGATCTGCCCCTCCTGTAGAGGTACCCGTCCACCATACAGTATCGGACTGAGAGTCTCTTAATTCTTCGGGCTTGGTCGAGCCCTTCGGGAAGCTCTCCTTCAAGGTCGTAAGCGACAATTGGGTCCATCCAGCAAGGCAGGAGATCCAGGGAGCAAATTTCTCCATTTGTGGCTATGCTTGGTTGGGTGATCACTTGGAGGGGAATTCCCCGTGGTAGGGATTGGCCTCCGTTCGCCGCTATTTTAGCTAGAACATCTGCGCGATGGTTTTGGTGTCGAGGCACCTGATCTATCTTGAGTCCCTTAAATTTGCTTTTTAGCAGCTGAGCTAGATTTAGGTAGGCAGCCATATTATCTCCATTTGCCTGGTAGACCCCAGTCACCTGGTTTACAACAAGCAATGAATCGCTCTTGATTTGCAGGTAATCAGCCTTTAGTTCAATGGCTACCTTCATCCTGACTAGGAGGGCTTCATATTCCGCTTCAGTTATTGGTAGCTTTAAACTCGAATCTGAAACAGTGACAGAATTCAGTCCCTTCCGGATCTATTAAAACTATGCCAGCTCCTCCCCCGGCTTGCCCGGACTCTCCATCTGTAAAGAGGGTACATGGCTTGCAGCCTTCCAGCCAATTGTCGACCTCGGATATCTTCTCAGGGATCTCATTTGATACTGAGGGATCATCTTGATCTAGAATCGCTGAAAATTCTTCCACGAAGTCGGCCAAAGCCTGTGCCTTAATCATAGTCCGGGGCTTATACTTTAGGTCAAACTGAGTGAGCTCTAGGGCCCATAAGACTAGCCTTCCAGACACGTCTGGTTTTTGTAATAATTGGCTGGAGGGGTTAGTCCGTCACCACTGCTATTGTGTGAGCTTGAAAATAGGGACGGAGCTTCCTCGCTGAGATCACCAGAGCATAAGCGAGCTTTTCCAGGAGAATGTAATTCCTTTCTGATTTGGTCAAAGCATGACTCACAAAGTATATGGGTCTTTGAAAACCGTCGTTAAACTCCTTGGCCAAAGCCCCGCTTATTGCAGTTTCTGATACGGCCAGGTAGATCTGCAACTCATCTCCGAGAACCGGCTTGACTAACAATGGGGGCTTGTTAGGTATTCTTTCAAAGCTAGAAAAGCATGTTCGCTCTGCTGGCTCCACTTCATATTTTTCCCTTGTTTGATGGCTTTGAAGAAAGGGAGACATTTATCGGTGGAGTGAGAAATAAACCTGTTGAGTGCCGCCACCCTGTCCAGTCAGAATCTGTACTTGCTTGAGTGAGGTTGGGGATTCCAGGTCCAAGATCAGCTTTGATTTTTTCTGGGTTGGCTTCTATGCCTCTCTCATGAACCATGAAGCCCAGAAACTTCCATGCCGTTACCCCAAAGGCACATTTGGAGGGGTTCAAACGCATCTGGTTTTCCCTCAGTATGAGGAAGGTTTTGTGAAGGTCTTCCTGATGTCCTTTTACGGTTGGGGATTTCGTGATCATGTCGTCGATATATACTTCCATCGTCCTTTCTATCTCGGGCTTGAACAGTTTGTTAACCAGCGGCTGGTATGTGGCCCCCACATTCTTCAAACCAAACGGCATCACCTTATAGCAGTATAAGCCCTGCCCAGTAATGAAACTGGTTTTATCTTGGTCAGCCGGGTGCATTTTAATTTGGTTGTATCTTGAGAATGCGTCCATAAAACTCAAAAGTTTATTTCCGGACGTGGAGTCAACCAGCTGGTCGATCTTTGGTAAAAGAAAACTGTCTTTCGGACAAGCCCGATTGAGGTCGGTGTAATCGACACACATACGCCACTTCCCATTCGCCTTCATAACCATGACCACGTTAGCGATCCATTCGGGGCAACGTACTTCTCTAATGAACCCTGCTTTGATCAATTTATCAATCTATTCCTGCACCGCAGCGTTCCTATCAGGGTTGAAGTGACACCTCTTTTGCTTGACGGGCTTGACTGTTAGATCTACCGCTAGTCAGTGGGCGGCCAATGATGTCGGGATTCCAAGCATTTCATCATGGTTCCAAGCGAAGATGTCGCTGAACTCCCTGAGAAGGTCAATTAGTCCTCTTTTTACTTCTGGATCGAGGGTGGCCCCGACCTTGACGACCTTGGATGGATCGTCATTTCTAATGGGTATCTCTTCTAGTTTATCTACGGGCTACCCGCTAGCCCATTCCTTACTCCGTTCGTCCTCGTAAGGTATAATAGGTTCGCTCTCCGGATGCCCAGGATGTTCCGCGGGCTCCTTCTCCTCCGGGATTATCCGGGATGTATCCATGTCTTCCTGGATTAATGTCACTTGTACACACTGTTTCGCTAGGGCTGTAGGATTGGCAGATACTGCGTAGCATTTCCTAGCTGCCTGCTGGTCCCCGCGTACCTCTCCTACTTTGGTTTCAACCGGGAATTTCAAGACGTAGTGGTATATGGACAAGACTCCTTTCAAGGAGGACAGGAAAGGTCTCCCTAGGATGGCGTTGTAGGCCGATGGGGTGTCCACCATAACAAAGTCGGCCATAACATTCTGTTGGAGAGGGGTGATTCCGACGATTACTGGGAGGATCATCGACCCCACTGGTATGATCGAATCTCCAGTGAACCCGTAAAGCGGAGTGGTACAGCTGTTGTAACAACGTTGCTTCAGGTTTAATTTTTCCAGGGTATCCTTGAAAAGGATATCTACACTGCTACCTGTATCCACAAGCACGCGATGGACCAGACAGTTGGCGATCTGTATCGTGATTACCATGGGATCATCATGAGGTTGCACAGTATTGAAGACATCTGCTTCGGTGAAAACGATCTGCGCTGATTGGGAGGGTTCTGTCGGGCTCTGGCTGACTTCAAAGATCCCCCGGCTTTCTCAGATGCAGGGAATATTTCTTGCGTGGTTTTTTCGAGAGTTATTGGAAACGCCAGCCAGTGTAGGACCTCCACTGATAGTGTGTATCACCTGGATCTGTTGCATTAAGTCAGCCTGTTCCCTTTCCTCTTTTCTGCGTCTTCACAGATTTCAGCTTGTACCTCCCTTCTTGTCCTAATGTTATCTCTGACCTGTTGTAAGAACTCAATCAAGCATTCTCCCCTTATCAGGGCTTCAATCTGGTTACGCAAATTATAGCACTCTGAGGTGTTGTGGCCCACGTCTTCGTGGAAGTCGCAGTACTTGTACCGGTTTCTCCTATCAGCTGGGGCCTTCATGGGAGCGGGCTTTTGGAGCAACCCTTTATCTCGTATAGCAAGGTAGATTGTTTCCCTAGAAGCATTCAAAGGGGTGTAGTAGTCATGCCCTTTTTCCCCTTGCATTACTAGAGCCACGGTCCTGGGAGGCGGCGAAGCCCGGGGAGGGGTTCGTTTTGCTGGATATCTTTCTTGCCTATGCAAAGGAGCAGGGATGCGATAGGTCGACCATGTTGGGAGGTTTATTCTGAGTTTTCTGTACTGGCTCAAATTTGGGGGCTTCTTTCTTCAGACACTTTGCCGTTCTCATGTCGTCGTGTTCCATCTTGACCTTGAGTTGTTCGTCGATCTCGACCTGCTCAAGAGCCCGGTCGTAGGCCTCCTGGTATATCTCGGGAGGTCTCTTGGAGAAGGAACGGAAAAGCTTTCCTGCCCATAGGTTCCACCTGAAGTTGGCGAGGGTTTCTTTTTCGGTGAAAACTCACATTTGTATGACCTCCTTGTGAAATCGTTCCACGTACGACCGAAGAGTCTCACTCCGTTTCTGAATCACATATTGGAGGTGTATGGGATCTTTCAGACGAGGTTTGACCCCTTGGAATTGCGAGCAAAAATCTGTTGATAATTTCGTGAAAGAATCCACTGCTGCCAATTTTGGTCCTTAGCCAATTTTGGCTATTAACAATTTTAATATTATTTATTTTTGAAACTCAATAAATCATTTTGATAAGGGTAAAATTGTACTATTATATATATATAGTTAGAGTTGACTATTTATATTTTGGTCAAATGGACTAAAGTAATGCATTTAAAAAAAACAAAGGACCTAAATTGCTAATATAACAAAGACGTTTAATAGATGACATTACACCAAAAAATAGGGACTTTAGTGAAATTATCCAAATGAAATATATTTAGAAAAAGAAGTGGGAAAATAAAAAAGAAAAATTATAAAGAGAAAATGTCTTAGTAATATCGTGGTATTTTGAAGACTAAGGACATCTCTAACCCTGCTCTATTTTGGAGCAAAGAGCCAAATTTGAGCAAAAAACCATCTCCGACCCAGCTCTATTCTTTGGGCAAGTTTTAGTTTCAGCGAACAGTGTTGCGCAATGGCGTAACACTATTCATATGGCTCAAACAATTCCTTTTTTTTATTTATTTCTAAAGTTTGACTTAATCACAGTTTGACCCTATTTAATAAAATTTGTTCTGCTTATATATTTTATTAAAAGGTTTTGTTTAATCATAGTTTTATCCTTAATCAATTAAATTTATTCCAATTTGATCATTTTTATTATTTAATGATTTTGTTTAATTTATATTTATTTTAATTTAATTATTATTTATATTAACATCTGTAATAAACTAAAATAAAGTGTATAATACAAAATTTTTAATGCAATTTTTTATATAAATCACATAATCGAAAACATGAAAATTAAAGCAAAATACATTAATGAAAAAAAAACATTAAATACTTCATATAAACTTCATAGTTATAAAATAAATTACCACTAATTGGAAGACGCTAAAATTAAGGGAAAATATAATATAAATTACAACAACGATTTAGTTGTCTAGAAGATCATTTCCGGATCCTCCGAGATTTTTGAAAATTGGCCAAAAGACTCAGACGTATTATGAGATTCCTAGCCTTGTTGTTAAGCTCTTTTTACCATAACTCTTAATTGTTCACGATGCATAAACTCGCATAGGTTTGGATCAGTTATAGAATTCAAATCTTGCATGAAAATTTTGTTTTCCTCCTGAAATTCAACCATGTCCAATTTTCTCTCTTGGATTTCGTAATTTATTTGCCTATCTGCACCACTTTTTAAAAAAAAAACTTCAAGGAGTTGTTGACTTCCTTCTTTCGTAGTGTCAAGAATTTTTGAACTTTGTTCATCAGCTATCCTTTTAAATTTTGCTTTCTTCACCTCAACGGGCCATTGAGATGAACTACCGCTAACGTCAATATTAGTTATATTCAGAGAAAATGAAGATAGTCTAGGAGATGCCGATGTGGGAAACTCTAGAGTTGGAGAGTCTTCTTGTGATGATACAATATTACCACTTTGCCTTTGAAAGGCTGTTATTGCACTATCGTTATCTATAAATTTTTGAATATCTTGAGGATGGGCCACACATGATCAAATTTGAATCCTTTTTTGTAATTCTTATCTTGTGTTAATAATATTTGGACTCGAATTATCCACAATATTATACAAATATATATTGTTCAAATTCAATATTAGATATAATATTTAAAAAACTTTAATTGTAACAAATACTCACAATATCAGCTTCTGAAGCACAACTTGGATTCAGACTTTCGATCTGTCTTAGGCTTCCCCGCAATTTCGCAACTGCAGTAAGGATAGTTTGCATTCGACATTGCAAAGATATCTTGCCACAAAGTTGACTGATAATCTCTGGTTTGGTGTTGTTGTAATCAGTCTTAACTCGAGACCAGAACATATCCTTTGATTGATTTATACCTATGATCGAGTTTTACGAAATATCAGGATATACATGACAAATGTGTGTGTCATCTTCATTTTTGTATGAAGAAATTCTGTGACTTGAAGTCATTTCTTAGAAAAAGTTAATTGAAGGGAAAAGTAATTTGAAGAGATCAGTGATTCGAAAGGATAAGAAATTTGAAGAGATATTTTTAATTTAGTGTGGGTTGATATTTATAGAAACTAAGAGGTACTCTTTTTAGATTAATCCTACAGTTCAGATGGTGAGGAAATACATCCACTGGTTGTCATTTGAAATCAGATTTCTTATCTTCAGATTTTAGGAAAGGTGAAGATAAAAATTCTGGAAAAGTCTAGATAATATTTTAGAGATGTGTCATACGGTTCAGATGGTGATGAAGTCCATCAAGTGGTTGGCATTTTAGCTCAAATATATTATCTTGATATTTTGGGAAAAGTGAAGATCATATTTTTGGAAATTTTGAGATATTATTGCAGAGAGGTGTCCTACTGTTCAGATGGTAATGAAATCCAACTAATGGTTGACATTTTAGCTCAGATATCTTATCTTGATATTTTGGGAAAAGTGAAGATCAGATTGCTAGAAAAGTTGAGATAAGTTAAGATCAAAACTCATATTAATTTTATTTCATTCAAAAACTGATTAACTTCAACCTAATACAACCTATGGAAGAGAGAAAATGAGATCTTATTGACTCCTAAAATACCTCAACTAAATCGGGAAAGAAAAAAAAATCATAATTGTTGCGTAAGAAACTAAAAGGCTTCGGACAACACAATAAATAACACTTTTTGGGCCCCTTCTGGGCCTGGTCACAATAATTTCTGTATTGAAATGTAGAGCTCAACCCAAGCTTTCTGAAAACATACTATAATAGCCATTTGAAGCCCGTATGCAAAAGTTATGAACCCACAAAGTCAACCATGTTTTGGGTACTCTAAGCGACCCAGGTCGGAACTTGCTAACTGGTTTGTATCGAAAAGTTAAGATATTATTTTAGAGAAGTGTCCTACGGATCAGATGGTGATAAAAATCCATCCAATGGTTGGAATTTAATAGCTCACCTTATCTTCAGATTTTGGAAAAAGTGAAGATAAGATTTCTAGAAAAAAGTGAAAATATTATTTTAGAAATTAAACCTATGATTTTGATGGTGATGAAATTCATCCAATGTTAACGACTTAATAGTACATATTCCTATGGTTTATCTAGAATATTATCTTTCAAAATGATAATATAGCATACACCAAAGTCTGCTAAAACTCATTCAATTCAACTCCAAGCAAAAATGAATTTCAATGTCGGAGGTCCATCTCATTTCGTATCTTCTTCTTCTGACGATGATGAAGTGCAACTTATAGCAGATCTTGAAGCGATTGATGCAGAACAAGAAGCAATAATTACCCAACATGGTAGCATCCAACCGGCCATCGGTCAGTATCTCAATTAACAGAAAACCAATTGACCCATGGAGGCTCAATTCCTGGTAGGGGTGTGTGGCGGATCGGATCCAATGGATTTGCCATGATCCAAGATCCGATCCGATCCGATCCGATCCGATTGGATAGAAGAAATTGCAATCCGATCCAATCCAATTTTATAACTGGATCCGATCCGATCAGATCCAATTATTATCCGATCCGATCCAATGGATCAAATTAATATAAAGTTGTTCTTAATATATAAAAAATTATTATTTGAAATAAATAAAATCAAATAAATAATTCAAACATTAATAATTAATTCAAATAAAATTAACATTAAAAAAATACATAACATAACTTGTAAACTTATATAGTTCAAAAAGTTTATAATCCTTAAACAACAGCTCCAACTAAAATAATCCAAATGTTCAACATTAAATAAAATCGTCCAAACAACATCAACACAAGTTGCTGAATTGTTTTCTAAAGAAACATGTGAAACAACACAACACCCAGACTTTGCTGTCCAAAAATAGGTAAGAAATAGCACCCTATTTATGCAAAAGAATAAAATAAAAAATTAATAAGTGAAGTAATTTAATGAAGAACATAACCAAATTTAAGTTTAGTTAGATTTGTATTACCTATTTCCAGTGTTCCTACATGTTATTGTCCTTTAACATCTTGCTTAATTTTCATGGTAACATTATGGTCGTTGTATTTCCTATAATAGATGGTCTTTGTTGTATAGATTTTCAGTAGTGTGGGTCTTATTTTGTTTTGGGCTTTAATGTATTTGGTCTTCTCATTTTAGGCTTGTTGTGGTCATGCTTTGGTCTTATACTCTTCTATAAATTGATAAATTGCTTTGGTCTTATATTAATTGTTTTGTTCTTATATAAATAGGTAAATTGCCCAATATAAAAATAAGACCAAATATTTTAGGCGGATTTTCATACGAAAATCCAAGATCCGATCTGATCCAATGAATTTTAGAATTTAGGTTCCGATCCGATCCGATCATCCCCTCAGATCCGATCCAATCCAATGGATTGGATCTGATCCAATGGATACTATTGGATTGGATTGGATTGGATCATGCACACCCCTAATTCCTGGTCATTTAGTGATCAATCGAGACCGGAAAAGCGATGATCATAGGTTGTTCAACTACTATTTTACCGAGAACCCGCAATATAACGATCAAATGTTCCGTCAATGCTTTCTAGTGGGTAGAAGTTTATTCCCTCGTATTGTTAATGTTGTGAAAGCTCATGACAACTACTTTGTGCAACGAAGAGATGGGCTCGTGAAAATATACAAACACGGTTAAATTGCCTAAAGCTAACCTAGAAGGGGGTGAATAGGTTTTTACACCCCTTTTCAATCCCTTGAAACAAACAAAAGTTTGTCCCTCTTGATAGCTTGTATCACAGCACATTAAGGATATGAAAGTACATATAGACTATTGAACAACATACTCAATTTGCATGTCAATTAAAGTCTACAGTTTGCATGTGAAGAGATTATGCTAAAACATAAATCAACAAGCACTTGTATCAATATATATATATATATATATCCAATATATACAAGTACAAATTAAAGAATGACTATATACAAATAAGTCAATTTATGAAGATAAGTGATAAATACAACTTTGATCAAATGAATGTTTGCATCTCACACTATTCAAAGATCTTGTTGACAAAGATATCTGGAAACGACGATCTAAATAAGATACAACAAAAACACATACACAAATGTTGACGGTGATTTTTGGATTACGTAAAATAAATTACGCGTCACACAAAGTATGTTGAACTAACAATCAAATAAACAATAAAAGATCAAGCAAAACATATTTTACATGGTAAAACCCCAAGGTGGGGAAATATCCACGGTTGTCGGTGACGGCGAGAAAGAAATCCACTAACAAGAATAAATATTACACGCTCAACCTTACTTACTCTCTCCAATATCTAATAACTCGTCAACCCTTGCTGGGTGTTTTTAGGGTCTATTTATACATACATAGAACCCTAATTATTGGAATACAAGTAAAAGAAAGGTGGTCGTCCTTTAATGAAATACAAACAACCCTAACTTATAGGAGTCGTAATGATCTTTTTCACCGTCTTTCACTGTTTGTGTTTTAATCACATCAGGTCTTTTACTTACTCTATACTCTGATTACTCTAAAGAAATATGATTCAATGTTACCGGCATGTCAAGCATTCGAGCATATCTAGAAATTATCCATGTGTCGCTTAGCCGACCATCTTCCAAACCCGACCAGATCTCTTTTACTCCCGACCAGGGATCTATACGCTGTCGGATAGCTAGACACGGCCAGTTGGGTTTATCTGATCATTTTGGGATTTCCCGATCAAATCTTATCATTCTGATTAATCTAATTACCTTGGTTGGGAAAACCCGACCATCTTAGTAACTTTGATCAGCATTGTGAGGTTATTTTTTGGTCATCTTAAATTGGCTTAACTTAGTCGACTTTTGTTGACACGTCACTTGTTGTTCCGTATAACACGATTTTTATGCTGACGTGCCATCTTCTCAAATTGTACCAATAATAATACCCCCTTAAACATTCAAACCGAGCATCTCGCTCAACAGAGATGACTCGTTCGGTGAGATATGTTTAACTCATGAGTCTTTTGTCCTGTAGCTCATAAATGCTTGTTAATGTTGGACAGCTGGTCTTTTAATTCTAACCACAAACATTTGATTTGCCTTGGTGATTTGACGTGAATGATGTAACTGACGGCGGCGGTTCAAATTTCAAATGGCGCGTGATCTTCGGGATTCGTGCACCAACCACTACTCTCACATGACGTCATCTTTGCCTATAAATACTTTCAAACTCCTTCATTTTCCCTCTCACACAATCGTTCCTTTCAAATTACACAACTCCTCATCTTCTAAATTTCTTCTCTGCCTCAAAACTCTTTTCAGAGTTCTTCGGCTCTGGCAGTTCTTTATCGTTGTCTGAATTCTCATCTCGCTCACTTTAATCATCAGGTATGGATCATGTTACCCGTCATCGTTACGTTGAGTTGTTGATTCATTATATTGAAATATGTGATAAGGAAAAAATTGCTAGGATTGAATCTATTTTAGGGGGATTCTTTCAAGATTTTTCCCGTCCAATTCAACCCACAGTTCTTAGCGTTGATTACTCAATAGCTCTTCCTGAATTTCAAACTTCTTCTTTTAAATCAGACATTGCTGACTTAGCTGTTTCCTCTCCAAATACATACCAGATATGTCGAAGACAAACGGATCCGGTAGGAGAAGCAGACCAACCTTTAAGGATTCTTCTACAATTGACTTGAAGATCACTTCCCAACTTTTAAAGATAGAGGAAGTTACAAAGAGACGTCAAGCCTACTTACTGAATTTTTCTACTGAGCATCCCAGCGCCTTTGACTCAGAAGTAAATATGGTAAATGAGCCAGAGTTGGTGAAGTACAGTGAAAGGTTTGATCTTCCTCGGTCAGTTGTACTTTTCTTGAGTAGCCAACATGCGATCTGGAATCCTCCCTGAGGTGCTATGGCTATTTATGGAACTATGCTCACATCCGGGGTCACACTGCCCCCTCAACCTTGTATTGCTCGATTCCTAGCCGAAGCTGGAATCGCTCCTGCTCAGATTTCTCCAAACTCTTGCCGAGTACTGATGAGTTTGTGGCATCTGTGGAAGCAGATTGGTGCTAAGCACCCCCCCCCCCCCCCCCGACCCCTCAAGAAATTTGAAACTTTTATACTTATGGTCGGTCAGACAATGGAGGCACTTTTTACCTTCAATCCTTCTCTATAAGCCATTGGATTCCTGAGGGGTATGATCAGCGTCCCACTCCTCCATTGAACAAGGACCATAAAGACTTCATTTGTGGCTTCCCCACATCCAACAAATATTGGAAGAACAGCTGATTCTTAGTTCGGGATGAATGGGGTGAGACCGTGGTCGTCGATCCTCGGCAGGAGTGAGCTAGGAATAACGTTCCCAGACACTTCTACTGTCCTGAGCTATGGAACAAAACTCCTACAACACTAACTAAGGATCAGGCTAAGAATGTTGTCAACGCTGCTCAAACAACGTGGTAGGCCAGAGATCGGTGCGCGCTATTTGCCAAGAAGGCCCTTCAAGATCTTGGACTATTTCCTCCAATCTCGAGTCGGTGCAAACGTTGTAAGTTCCTTTACTCCCGAGCCCTGATTTCTTTTGAATTAAATTTTGTTTGTTCTGAAGTTCTTTCACTTGCTTCAGTGTATGAGATAGACATCGTTACGGGTGAACAGGCCGAGAGAATCCAAAATCTTGATAAGGTCAGTCGAGCAGAAGCTGCTGCCCAGTTGGCTTAGGGGATTACTCCTCCTCAGCAGGTCATGGTTGAACATATTTACGAGTCTGACCCAAATACATCTTCAAATGCTCATGATTGGGAAAGAGAGAAGAAGTCCTCTAATCGGGGCAGTGAGCAAAAAAGTTCTCCTAGTTGTTCAAAGAGGAAGCTTACTAAAGAAACGGCTGGTCGCCACATAACCAAACCTTCTGGAGATCACCGGTCAGTAAAGTGACCAAAACTGTTGCTGGCTCTTCTGTCATGATACTGCTTGTGGAAAGAGAAAGACTGGGTCATCAAAGGACCTCGGAGCTCATCAGACTGGAGACAAACCAGTCATTACTGAAGAGGATGATGAGGATCAGGACACGCAGACAGATCTGATCCGTAGGGAGCACCGATCGAAGAAGGGAAACAATAGTTCTTTAGCTCCATCTACCACTCTACCATCTGATCAACCCGAAACAGATGATCAGATTACTGTTAGGGTTATTAGACAAGCCGCCCCCTAACAAACTGAACCCTCCTCTCTAGTCGAGCCAGTTTCTCTCTGAACCGTCCATTAAACTGGTCAGGATCCTGCTGGCTCTCTGATTCATCGTGCTGGCAAGGCCACGATGCAATTCTCAGTTAAGCGTCAGACAGTCTTCACTGACTCAGATCCTGACGATGGACAAGCCAGTCCTGACCAGGTATCAGTTGATCCGCCCTCTCCCGAAGATAACCTATCTCACCACGAAGTGGATCGATTCAATAAAGTCCCTACAAGGCCGAGCCGCCCTTCTGGGCCCTTGCCCAATATGGTCATGATCCCCCTCACGGGAAGTGCTGAAACGAGCCCGTCGGGAGCTACTGGTCAGGAACAGACTATCGCTTCCCCTCCGGTGGCTGCTCTTGAAATCGTTCTTATTATAAGTTCAGTCCCCACTGATTAGCAGCCTCATGGCCCGAGAGCGACAATATTTCCAGCCTCAGTCGGAACTCTTGGCTTGGAGGATGTGTCAGTCGTTCCCCTTGGCATGTTGAAGTCCATGTTCGCGGGAATGGGTTATTTCAGAACACCATTGATGTGGATCGAGTCCGTGCTATTTACAACAACGGTGTATATGTATGTACTTTTCAATCTCTTGCCAATTCTTTTTGCTTCAGGTTTATATAATCATAACCTGTTTCCTTTCCTTTTTTAAGGCCGTAGAGGAGATGATTGGGGCTATGATGGCTCACAAGAAACAGGCCTCTGAAATTTCTCAACTAAAGAAGAAGCTTGAGAGGAAAAAGAAGGCAATCAGTTCTGCCTCAGCTAGTGAATCAAAGTTGAAAACATTTTTCGAAGAGAAACTAAGGCAACGTGACGCAACCGAGGCAGTTCTGAGGAAGGTTGTTGCTATTGATGAGACCAAAGCTGACAATGCTACGACTAGCTTGACAGAGCTTACTGTGAAAGCACCCAGCTTGAAGCAAATTTGGCCAAAGCTGAACAACGGTGTGCTAAGCTGGAACAAAAGCTATCTCTGGCTGAACAAGCTGCTGCTAGTCAGGAGCCAGAAGCTCGGGCTGCCAAAGAAAATCTGGCTGCCTCCCAACAGTCTATGCTTGAGGCCCAGCAGGGATTTAAGGAGGCCAAGCTTCATTATGAAAGGCTGACTAAAGATCTGAGGCTGCAGGAGGTTAGGGTGGAAGTGCTCTCTCAGGAAGCTAGACTAGCCCTTGAAGTTCAAAGCGTTAATCACTATAATAGGTCCCCTACATTCGAGGCAGTCATGCTGAGGGAACTATAGCGGGGGGCTTGCCACCACTCGAATGTTCTTCGGGAGTAAAGAGAGGTATTCTGAAGAGGCTCGCCGTAAATGGGATCGAACGATTGAGAAGCATAATGCCGAGTCTTTCAATGCAATAAAGAACCAGAGGATGAGATGGAGGGCTTATTGAAAGTCTATTGGGAAAGAGCCCTATAAAATGCATCTAGAGCTTCCCTTCAAGTCTTCTCCGGTGACCTTTCATGCGGCCAAGGAAGGCGGGTCAATATCTAAGGGCAATGACATTAGGCCTTTGCCTGAGGCCTACTACTCTCCTTTTATGGTTGAAGACCGGGAAGATGACATCTGCTGGCCGGATTTTGGAGATCTGACCAAGGGCTATGAAGAGGAAGATAAACCCCATTGGCGCATCTGGACCTGGTGGCCCTTCAATAACTTCTACAGCCTGGTTTCTCCTCCTTCACTGTACATTTTCATTATACCACGCATCTTGTAAAAAAAAAATTTGTAACACTGTATGATTAATTCATTCTTTAATGATACGGATTTATTCATATGGTCTTCTCTCTTTTAATCAACCCTCTTTGCTAATTGTCACTTCTGATTTAACCTGTTATCTTGTTAACTGATTGTGACTAATATGATTGATTAAGTCTTCAACTGACCGAATTCGATTGAGTATTAGCCCGATCAACTATCTTACTTGGCTGAATGATCTTGGCAAAACTAATTATCAATCATCTTTTATTCGTTCAGTTATCTTTTTGACTGCTCGTTATCAACCCAGTTAGTCATCCTTTTGATTGACTGAACTTGGTTCGGTCAGTCTAGCTAATGACTAGCTTTAAGTTATACCGATCGGTTATCTAATCAACTGGTCGAGTTTGGTTTGGCTTATAGTTGCATTGTATGATCGTTCAAGTATTGTTCATATGATAGACCAGATGCATGGCATCTAGTTTATAGACTCTTGTCTTTTATCTAGCAATAAGTCACTAGGACGTCTCCAGTAGTATGTTACTCAAGATTCGTTGCGATGAGGATTTTCTCCATCTCATTAACTTTGCTTATCTTAGCTTAGTGTATGGTTAATTGGCGTTCAAGAATGATAATTTGATTACCTCATCTAACTTTTTGTGCCTCCCATCAGGTTTCTAACCACTTGAAGACGCTATAACAGTGCTTCTAATGCACCCAGTTAGTTTCGGTGAAAGTGCACTGCATTTGCGACATAAGCTTTAGCCCCATCACTAGGGCCCCTGAGAACTCGTTCGGGGTCCAACGAGACTTGCTTTTGTGAACGAAAGCAATATTATAACACTTTTTTCTTGAACTATGCTTCCCTTGAAGGGCTTTTATTAATATCTTCCAAAACTATAAGAATGAACAAATGATTAGGTATAAGAAAAATCTGTAACTATTCTAGACTTAACAGAATATCTAAAAATTCTGATAGATAACAAAAAAAAAAACCCCTTAGGGGTAGAATTTCTTCAAGTACTGAGCGTTGCATGGCCTAGGTAACCATCCTCATTCTGGTCGGACAAGGCGGTATGCTCCATGCCCAGCTAATCCGACCACCTGATAAGGTCCTTCCCATTTATCTGCTAATGACCCTAACCGTCTTATCCCTCGTGTTTGAGGATACCCTTCTAAGAACCAGATCTCCAAGTTGGAATTTTCTTTCTTAGACATGGGAGTCGTAGTATCTCGCAACATCTTCGCTGGTAGGTTGCATTTCTTATCCTCCTCATGTCCCTTTTTTCTTCCAACTCATCTAGGCTCTGTTATAGGGTCCTTATATTGGTATCAAGCTGATATAGCTGGATTCTAGGGTAAGTGTGAGCTATCTCGATTGGAATGACCGTTTCGGTCCCGAATGCCAAGGAATAATGCGTCTCTCCTGTCGATGTTCTTTGAGTTGTTCGGTATGCCCAGAGTACCTCATACAACTTGTCCGCCCAGTTTCCTTTCTTGCCATCTAGCTTAGCTTTCAAGGTGTGCTTAATGATCTTGTTGACAGCTTCAGTTTGACCGTTGGTCTGTGGATGAGCCAACGTAGCATAATAATTTTTGATGTAGTACTTTTGGCATATTTCCCTGAAATTATCCCTAACGAATTGGGTCCCATTGTCAGTGACAATTGTATCTGGTATCCCGAACCGATAGATGATGTTATTCTTTACCAAGCTGGTAGTATTTGCTTCAGTAATGTGTACCAATGCTTCCGCTTCTGTCCATTTTGTGAAATAGTCAACCGCCACAATAGCATGTTTTGCACCTCTTTTAGTTGCTGTTGGCATTGGACCGATTAGATCCAGTCCCCACATGGCAAATAGCCAGGGTGATGTCAGATTCTTCAAGTTCTCAGGTGGCTGCTTAATGTCATTTGCAATCCTTTGACATGTACCATATTTCTCAGCTACCAATTTGGCATCTCGGAACATGGTTAGCCAGTAGAAGCCCAACCTAAGGGTTTTATGGGCCAAGTTTTTTCCCCCGGTGCGGTTTCCACATACACCTCTGTGTATACTTGCCAAAATCTTATCCCCCTCAGCTTGACTAACACATCTCTATAGGGCCTTTGAGAAGCCCTTTCGGTAAAGCTCACCACCTACTATCGCATATCGTGCTTGCCCTGTATCTGATACATTTTGCTTCAACTGTATCTTCTAAGAGTGTGTCGTCTTTTAGGTATTGCATGATCAGGGTAATCCAAGTGATCAGCTCTTCTTCTACTACTTCCACTGTTGGCTTTTCTTCTTCTTTAATACTGGGCTTCTTGAGATGAGCCACTGGAATCATCTTAGACTAGATACCAGTGATTCCTGATGCCAACCTTGATAATGCGTCGGCTTTCTCATTTTTTTCTCTCGGGATCTGAGTGATTCTATAATCTTTGAATCTCCCGAGGAGTACCTTAGCTATCTCTAAGTAAGCCACCATATTGGAATCTTTTACCGGGTACTCATCTAGGACCTGGTTAACCACAACCTGAGAGTCATTGAATATCTCCACTTCGTTCGCTCCCAATGTCGTGCATACTCTGAGTCCAGCCAATAGTGCCTCATACTCGGCCATGTTGTTGGTAGCCTTGAAGTCAAATCGCAAGGCATATTCCACATGATCGCCTTCGGGGGTTAACACCACTATGCCTGCCCCACTACCATACGTATTTGACGACCCATCAACGTGCAGCTTCCAACTAAAAACATTTATTTCCTTTTCTTCTAGTATTCTGATCACCTCACTATTATGCTCAGTGAACTCAGCAATCAGATCTGCCATTACCCGACCTTTTATTACGACCCTTGGCAGGTAAGTGACATCGAACTCACTCAGCTCAACTGCCTATTTTGTCAATCTTCCTAACACTTCTGGCTTAGGTAAAATCTGCTTTAATAGACAATCTATATAGACCTCAATCTTGTGAGCCTGGAAGTAAGGTCTCAGCTTTCTTGCGGCTGTCACTAACGTTAATGCCATATATTCAGCTGCTGAGTATCTTGTTTCCGCTGGCAACAAAGCATTGCTAATGTAATACACTGGTTTCTATATTCCATCGTCCAGCGTAACCAATATCGACCATGTGGCCACAGCTGTGACTGACAGGTATAAGTACAGTGTTTCTCTCTCCTAAGGCTTTGGTAAGATGAGAATCTTACCCAAGTACTCTTTGATTTTTTGGAATGCTTGTTCACATTCCTTATTCCATTACACTCATTTACCTTTCCTTATTGCTTTAAAGAAAGGTAAGCACATGTCGGTTGACTTGCTGAGGAATCGGTTTAGTGAGGCTAGGCAGCCCGTCAACTTTTGGATGTCTTTCAGGGCAACCGGGGACCTCATCTTTTCCAGGGCTCTTATTTTCTCGGGATTCGCTTTGATCCCCCTCTGGTGCACTTGGAATCCAAGAAACTTTCCCGACGGTACCCCAAAAACACACTTGTTCGGGTTGAGCTTCATCCCATACCTTATTAGCACTCTGAATGTTTCCTCCAGGTCGGTTGCATACCTAGTCGATGTGACGCTTTTTGTTAACATTTCATCTATATAGACTTCTATGTTTCTGTCAATCTGTCGAGCGAACATCTTGTTTACTAGTCTTTGATAAGTTGCTCCGGCATTTTTGAGACCAAAAGGCATTACTTTGTAACAATAAAGCCCTTGATTTATTGCAAAAGCAGTTTTTTCTTCATCCGGACCGAACATCCTGATCTGGTTGTAGCCTAAGTATGCGTCCATGAAGCTCAGCAGCTCATGCCCTGCAATCGCATCAACCAACTGATCTATTCAGGGCAGAGGGAAACTATCTTTCGAGCATGATTTATTCAAATCTGTGAAGTCTACACACATTCTCTATTGTCCATTTTTTTTTTCACAAACACCACATTGGCAACCCAATCGGGATACTGGACTTCCCTAATCGATCCTACTGCCAGTAACTTATGGACTTCCTCTTTAATCACTTGGCTCCTTTCCGGGTTGAATAGACGCCTCTTCTGAATTACTGGTTTGTGCTCGAGGTCAACAGCCAGAGCATGGGAGATTATTTGGCGTCGATTCTAGGCATATCTTTATGTTTCCAAGCGAACACCTCCTTATATTCTTTCAGCAGGTTGACTAGCTGATCTTGTACCTGTTCGGTCAACTGTGCCCCCAACTTTACCGTTTGTTCATGACTTTTACCGTTTATCATGACTTCAATAGTTGGTTCCCCTTCTTGGTCTTTCCCATCTTCCAGAGACAACTCTCTTAGGTCCAAGTCGAACAGAGTTAGCGTTTCCTTCTTTTCTTCATCTTCATCGTCCTTTAGAGATTATTTTCGCTCAGCAAGATCTATCTGCATGACATCTGGCTCAGTTTTCTCTCTGTAATCCGCCATATTAGCTTTCCTCGCCCACTATTGGGAGCCTTTCAATACTCCAACTCTAGCTTCGGTCAGGAATTTGACGGTCAGGGCATAAGTTGCCGTAACTCCCTTTTTTTTTGTTCAAAAATGGTATCCCTAATAAGGCATTGTACGACCAATTCTCGGTGTCTACAACCACGAAATCGAGCAATACTACTTTTTGACATGGCAAATTCCCTACCTCGATCAGTAATTTGACCATCCATAGAGATCTCACTTTTGTTCCCTCAAATCCTTTGAGCGGGATTGCCAGTGGTTGCAAATCCTTCCTATGAAGCCCTAACTGATCAAACATCCTGGCGCTCAGGATATCTGTCGAGCTCCCATTATCGATCTATACTCTTTTTATTTCCCGATGCCTAATACGAACTGACACAACGATCGCATCATTCTGTTTAACCTCCAATCCGTAAGCATCAGCTTCGGAGAAAATGATCGGATCCCAACCTTGCTTGAGCTTCTTCTGGTCGGGACCCACCGAAGATGGTGTTGATAGCTCCGGCATCTGCACTTCCCCTTGCACTACCCTTTCTATTTTGGTCGGGTTTTATGAGATCATTCTACCGATCATCACTCCCTTTGAGAACCATGTCCTTCAAGTGCCCTTCTCTGATTAGCTTTTGAATGTAATCTCTTAGCTGGTAGCATTTAGAGGTTTCATGGCCATTCTCACGGTGAAACCGGCAATACTTTAAGGTGTCTCTTCGAGCAAAACTGGATTGCTTTGGATGCTTCTTATACAAGTTCTTGTCCTCAATTACATTCAAAATCTCTTCTTTCTTCTGAACCAGGGGAGTATAATTTGTGTACTGCCTCTTATAGGTCTTAATGCCCTTTTAATCATCTCATTTGCGGCCTTCCTTGCCTTTCCCAGAATTATTCTTTTGGTCTCCTTTGGGGTTTCCCTTCGAGCCATTATCTTTGGGCTTTTGACTCTCACCTGGTCGGCCGCCATGTATATACTCCCCTCCATGGACTATTTGTTCTTCTTCTGCCATTGTATATCCTCTCATATCGTCCACCAAATTAGCATAGGTGATTGGCCCTCTCTGTCTTAGACTGAGTGATAGTTGGCAGTGCTGCAAATTGTTGATAAATGCAGCCACAGCCGCATCGTCATTATGGTCTTGCACTTCCGGGACTTCTTGCAAGAACCGGGCAAGGTAGTCTTTTAACTTCTCATCCTTTCTTTGCTTCAGGGTCGAGAGGACGGATATAGACATCTAGTGATGGATATTTCCCAAGAACTACCTGGTAAAGACATGTATCAATTCCTCGAAGTTCCCGACCGACCCGCTTACAAGGCCACCAAACCATCTAGACCCCTGATCTCCTAATGTCTAAGGGAACATCTTGCATAAGAGTGCATCATCGTAATCGTACTGCACCACTGCGCTCTAATATCTTCTATTATGCTCCTAGGGGTCGGTGTTGGCCTTGAACTGCTCCACATACGGCATTCTGAATTTTTCTAAGAAACGGACCTGTCTTATGGAGGCAGTGAATGGACTTCTAGAATTACCGACCAGCAGGTTCCCTCGTCCTTGTCTCTGTTCCAGCTCTTCTATCCTTCTTAGCAGAACTTCTCGTTCTCCTTCTGGCTAGCCAGGCTCATCAAACTTCTAACGGATGATGAGACCATAGGGGTTTTTGAAGTTCGACCTGTAATTTGGGTGTCACAAATATTATATTTGGGCGCGGGAGTTGTCTCTCAGTGCCTTATTGGGGGCTCCTCTCTGTCAGTTGATGGTGATCGAGACGTCCTCCTATGCCCATCATACCTATTGCCTCGATCATAACTCGTTTCCCGACCATGACCTCTTGTAGCATCGTCATGCGGACTGCGCTCACTACTTCTCCGGTTAGCTTGGTCCACATTCCTCATGTGATCTTGATGATCGTTACTCTTTTGGGATCGCTCCCTCTTTTCATAACGATTAGCCCTATTTTTACCAGTTTTCTGTGGAGCATCAGGAGTTGGAACTACTATCTCAGATTGTATTCTGGGGTCCCATACCACCACAGGTGTGGATAGCTGTAATGGTGAGGTCAAATTTACAGTGGCAGTTACATTAAATTCCAGGCATGTCAAGCATTCGAGCATATCTGGAAATTATCCACATGTCGCTTAGCCGACCATCTTCCAAACCCGACCAGATCTCTTTTACCCCCGACCAGGGATCTACACCCGGTCGAATAGCTAGACCCGACCAGTTGGGTTTATCTGACAATCTTGAGATTACCCGATCAAATATTATCATCCAGATTAATCTAATTACCTTGGTCGGGTTTTTCCCACCCGACCATCTTAGTAACTTTGATCAGTATTGTAAAGTTATTTTTTGGTCATCTTAAATTGGCTAAACTTAGTCGACTTTTATTGACACGTCACTTGTTGTTCCGTATAACGCGATTTTTATGCTGACGTGTCATCTTCTCAAATTGTACCAATAACAACAAACATAAAAGAGATAGGGATAGAGACATTTGACACATTATTTTTTACGTGGTAAAACCTCCGAAGAGGAAACTTCCACGGGTTGAATCCATAACCACCGGTAAGCTATCTTCTACTAGATGATAAACGTACACCCTCAAAAGTGACCAATCAACACGATACACTCTCTATTGGACATCACTTCTACCCAACCCTCAGGCCTTTTAATGAAAGAGACATTGCCAACTTTCTATCCAAGACACATCCCATGTCTCTAGAAAGTTTCCTTGCTTGACTATCTGGATCATCCCAATCTTAGCCAAGACTTCTTGCTTAACTATCCAGATTATTCCGATCCTAGCTAAGACTTCATTGCTTAACTATCTGGATCATCCCGATCCTAGCCAAGATTTCATGCCTTTTATAAGGACTTCCTAATATGATCAAATGTATGCAAATGACAACATATGTAACATAGAATATGTGATTAATATATTCTACGGAAACTAGAAATGATCAATGAGCACACATTTTATATTTTTCTAGTTTATAATCCAACTAAAATTACATCATACAAATGATGCATGTACATATGTAATGTATGGATTAGGTACACTCTATGAAGAGCTAGACATAGGCATCAAAGTCCACAAAATAAGGTTGCCTAGTTTATAAACATGAACAAAAACTTAGAGCATGTAAATCACCAAAACACACCAAAATCCTAGATTTTATTCATGCAAACTAAAGCTTGAAAACAAAGCATATTCATTAAGCACATATGCAAGAATTTAGAATTAAAACCAAAAATGCTAGAATCAAAAGACATGTTCAATAAAATTCTATAGCAATCATTTAGAGCACATATTTACAAAATAATCAATTAAATCTTAACAGGCTCTAAATATAAAATTAATTGTGCTAATCCTAAATATATTCAACTTAAGAGTCCTAGCACATATAATGGCTACCAATCATCAAAATACAATCAATTAAAGCACAAATAGCCATAGAATATAAGTTAGTCACAATACAACTCTCAAACATGTGAAATCATAGATTTAACAAAACCTAGACCACATATAAGTCTCTAATTAAATAAATCTAGCTTATAATTAAAGTTCTATCTCTTAATATCATTTGTTCAAGTCACATGCACATAAATGAGAAGAAGACCCAAGGTATTTGAGCATTTTGAAGAATAAAATCCAAAAGATAAACAAATGCCTTGATTAGTTGAGTGCAATCATGAAATTGCTGTATAACCACCAAAATACTTGAACAAAAGACTTTAAAGTTGCTTAGAGATGATAGAGGTCTTTAAGACGAAGATTCTCCCTTTCGAATCACTCAATTTCGATAAAAATTGAGTGGGTTATGCTGATTTGAAGTTGAGAGAAAAATATAAGAAAATTTATGCACTTAGTCTTCTTAAAATGGAATGAGAGGGAGATGAGATATTTAAAAGAAATGGAGGGAAGATGACATGAAGAGAAAGGCAAAATGGGCAGCCAAATGGAGCACGCAACTTAAGCTTCCTGTGGAGGCGTGTGGCCTCCACGGGGGCAGAATGGTGGCCTTCCAGTGGAAGCTAAGTCCCTCCAAAGGAGAGGTGGTGGTTTGGTAAAAAAAAAACCACTCCTTCCCATTCTTCCATTTCTTCCATCTAGCGTACCTCTCACATTCTTCGACCGTATTTCGGCCTCTAAACTCTGAATTCGAATCCTATTTAAGATCACGAACCGTAACTCTCTCATAGACATGTGCGTCTACGAAACTTTAACAAAAAAAATAATGGAAATCTACTCAATACACGAGGACGAAAACCATGCACGTTAAAGACACGAAAAGTTTTGTAACTTCCAACTCAGAATCCAAAAACTTATGAATGGTAACTGAAACGTTCGGAACTCAATTAGGAACATTATGAGAATATATTCAAGTCCTAAATCAATAAAACATAAACAAACAAACACAAGAACAAACAAGTATACCATTTCCTAGATATAATCATAGAACATGCATTTTTACAAAATTTCTTACTTTAAATCTAATGCATGTGCATATGTTAATATGTGTGGATATGTGTTATACCAATAGAGCACAACGATGCAGAAACACATATGGATGGAATGTGTGTATGTGCCTAACCGCCTTGCAATAGGAATGAGGTCTAAATATACCTTTGGTGTGCAACAAAGCTTGCTCCTCTTGAAGACTTCTCTTTGCTTGAAGAGTTCCATTCTTGCTTGAAGCTTGAATTACAATTAACCTAGACAACTAATCAATACAAAGGAAATATCGTTTTGATATGGAATTATGTCAACGTGACTTAAAAACCTAACAGCTCGGTAGACTGGGTTTGTCTACTCTTCAAAAAATAACAGCAGTTTTTCGGATATTGGTATATGGTCTACTAGCGGATATACTGATGAGTATATTAAAATATGAGAGTCTATAACAATTGAAAGTTTGAAGAGATTTTGTCGTGCTGTTGTGGAGGTATTTACAGAGTAGTATCTAAGATCACCTAACTCTACTAATGTTGTCAGACTACTCCGTATTGGTACAGATCGTGGTTTTCTAGGAATGCAATGCAGTCTAGATTGTATGCACCAGAAGTGGAAAAATTATCCAACGGCTTGAGCAGGACAATATGCAGGTCGTAGTGGATCCCCAACTATTATTCTAAAGGTTGTAGTTGATTATGATCTATGGATATGGCATGCCTATTTTGGTTTGCTTGGTACCAATAATGATATTAATGTGTTGGAGGCATCCCATCTTTTTGCCAACCTCGCTCAAGGTATTGCTCATCCAACACATTATGTCATTCAAGGAAAAGAATATAACATCGGTTATTATTAAACTAATGGTATATACCCAAAATAGTCTACGTTTGTACAAACTTTTCACGATCCATGTGGTCGGAAAAAAAATTATTTGCAATGAAATAAGAAGGATGTAGTAAATACGTAAAACATGCATTTAGAGTTCTCCAATCACGGTTTGCAGTTGTGGTAGGACCGACACGTTTTTGGCATAAACATGTGCAACATGATATAATGATTACGTGCATTATTATGCACAACGTGATAACTGAGGATGAGCGTTATGTTGATACAATAATTGAGGATCATATGGAAGCACCAACTCCAGAAGTTTAGACGATGGTAGATGAAAATATCCGATTTCAAGAATTCCTAGCTCGACATAGAAAAATCAAGGATAAAGAGGCTCATATTGCACTCTGAAATGCATTAATTGATCATTTGTGGGATGAATATACTAATTCAAATAATTAAATGATGATCAATATGTACTTTTATTTTTACGTTTTTTATTTTTTATTTTATGAAATGTAATGTTTAAGTTATTTTAATAATAAATGCAATATTTTAGCTAATTTAATTTAATTTCTTAATGTACTAATTTCATAATTTCTTAACTTATTACAATATTATGTTAATTATAAGATGAAATGTTAATTGTGGAGAAATAATAAAATAAAATAAAAAGGAATATTCAATTGAATATAATTTTAGTGTAACTATTTGGTGCAATGTGTTAGTGATGGAAAATCTAAATAGATATTGACCCCCAACAATAGGAGTGTAGCACGTGATCCAATTTGTGAGATAAATATAAAAGGTATAAGAAAAAAGACCACATACTATACTTCCATCGGTGGGATAAGTAGTTTGGGTATTCATGACCGAAACATTGTTTGTACCAAAATGGGTCTTTGGGTTAGAGATTACCAAAAGGATGGAAGCCTTTGACAAGGAAAATACTACTCAGTGTGAGGTGATTCTGATATGTACACCTACAGAGAAGTAGGCCACATGAATACGTTTTGGTAATTTCACACATACAAATAAATAATAAATAGCGTAAGAGGGTTGTCTTTGGAGATGACGGCAGTGCTTGTAACTCTCAGAAGAGCATCTGATCAACATTTTCATTTTTAGCTTTCCTTTTTAGAGAAAAAAAAATAGCTAGGGTTTTTCATTTCTGTTTTCCTTTTATCCCTCTCCTTCTTCGTTGTTTTCGTCATCGCCGATCACATGTAATCTCCCCCACCGTGAGCAGCTGCGACGGCGGGGGCCCACCTACTTCAATGTCTCCTGTTGATTCCTTCTCTTTCATCGATCACAACAACAATTCACTTCACTACTCGCAGCGTCCGACTTCAGCTAAGCGCAAGCTGGACGATTATGCCCCCAGCCTAGACAGCGAGGACGAGGACGCGGCGCTAGCTGACCTCGTGGCGGTCAGAATGCGAAAAGAGGCGGCGGCCGCCGCTGCTAACAACGCCGTCGAACTGCAGCTGCCCCAGACGGGGGAGGTGCTGAGCGCGCGTGGCGAGTCGGATGGTTCTCGGCCGAGTCTGACGGAGTCGTCTTCATCGTCGTCAAGGACGGTGGCGGTGGCGACGAGTCTGCCGCGAGTCCAATTCTTCATCAGGATGATGTCGGAGGGGAAGACGATGGTCATCCAGGCAAACGCGAACGACTCCGTGAAGTCCATCCACGAAAGGATCCAGGTTATGACCGGAATTCCAGTGATCGAGCAGCGCCTGATTTACCGCGGGAAGCAACTGCAGTGGGAGCAATCTCTGGCGGACTGCGCAATACAAAACGACGCCGGTCTGCAGCTCGTGGGCCGGATGCGGAGCACCGAGCATCCTCAGGCCTGGCAACTGATAGACAACATGGTCTGCGTCATCTGCCGACTGTGTAGAGGTGAGCACGTGCACTCTCCAGCGAAACTCATAAAAGATCTTATAAGTGAGTTTCTCTCGATGAGGCCAAGGACGATAACCGCAACGGGTCGGGTGTGGGTCATCTTCAGATATTCATGTCGTCTTCGGCTCCAGCTGCCTTGGTAATGCTTTACATGTCAGCAAAGGAAGGTAACAAAGAATGTGCTGAGAGTTCAATTAAGCATTTTTTGAAAGTCAGTAAAACAGACAACATATTATCTAAGTCTTTACATTCACAATGTGCACCTATAGTGTTAGAGTTTTGTAAATTGCTTAGGAAGTTTGCTCCTGAGGACAATTTGTATTCCATGTGTCGGAGTTCACTCGCCTCTTTGTTGGAGAGTATTGGGCATTCACGGGTGAAATATGAGGAGATTAAAGGGTTGGTTGTTATGCAAGATATTGTTCCATTTGTTAAGGAATTGGCTTTGAAGTTATCCACGGATTTGACTGGGAGTATGTTGAATGTGGGACCCTTGGAGAGCAATGTTCGCGATTTTACGGTGTTTTTGCTTCCTTTGCGTAAGGCAATCTTGGATCAAGTGGGGTATATGTGTCCAATTCCTGTACCTTTTGCCAAGACTGGATATAATAACATTCCGGTGTTCTTGGAAGAAATTGAATATCTTCATACTTTGCTTTCTAATATGTTGATATTAATGGATAAATGTCTCAGTAAGGTAGAGGACCGCTTGAGAAATAGTAGGGACAATACTCTTAGTTGTTCCGCATGGTCACAGTATCTTATTATTTTGAAGGAGTTATATAATATAGCTCAACTTTATCAGGGTGCTGAAGAACGTTTTTGGAGCATCTTGAGGATTAGAAAGTCAGCGATGTGTGCACTGATTGTAAGGTATGCAAAACGAAGTGATGATAATCTGTGGCTTCTTGAGCACATGGATGTGACTAATTTTGAATCCAGGAGACTTTTGGTTATGATGATGTTCCCTGACGTAAGAGAAGATTATGAGGAGCTGCATGAGATGCTCATTGATAGGTCGCAATTATTGGCTGAATCATTCGAGTACGTAGTACGTGCAGAACGTGAGTCACTGCATGGTGGTTTATTTATGGAATTCAAAAACGAGGAAGCAACTGGTCCCGGCGTGTTGAGGGAGTGGTTTTTCTTAGTATGCCAAGCCATATTTAATCCACAAAATGCTCTTTTCGTGGCATGCCCCAATGATCGTAGGAGGTTCTATCCTAATCCTGGTAAGCTTTATGGGCTTTCGATGCATGCAACTTTTGAACAGGTTCCATTATTGTTGTTGGTATGCGCTATTCTTTATCTAATTGTTATTGAACTGTATCTTGTATTGCAATGTGTACACGGATGTTGGGATACATTATGGGCATCGAATCTGGAACACTATAACATTGACAACTAATTCTAGAATCTGTAGATACAACACTGCAATAACCAATGTGGTTGAGGACACCTTGATTGACTCTATCGAATGTTTTAGTTACATATTAACATGTATATGCATGTAGGAGAATTCTTTAGAGTAACGTTGCTGTAGTATTTTACTTATAGCTCGCTTGCACTTGTGTTACACTTTAGTTCTGGCCCTATGACACAGACTCCCCTTGTCTTCCTGAAATTACCCTTGATTCCCATACTTCAAAATGCTTCATTGCAAATTGCATCTTACCGCTCATCGGCCATTAGGAAATCATCAGAAATTGATGGTGTGATAATCAAATGCCATTTGGAAACGGTATTTTTCTTTTTAAATGACTATATATTTCGTCACGTGACCACCAACTCTTTCAACGGTATCAAATCTTCCCCTCCTTAATCTGTCTAGTAGCAATATTAAATTATTTTCTTATACCTCAATGGTAATCAAACTTCAATGGCCAATTCAATTAAGATGTAATCACAAAATGGATTCGTAAGACCAATATTTCTGATGGTATAATTTTCGTGATTGCTATTGTATTTCTGCTCATGTGTTTTGAGTGGTGGTGATGGTGCAAATGAGATTAAAGATTAAAGATTTAAAGGTAAGGAGGAGCAGTGAGGAAGAATTTAAGTTGCAAGGGTAAAATTTAATCGGCTTCTAACAACTTATAGAAGATAGCGTAGACAAGAGGTGAGTGTCATTTTTAATAGTAGTATGTCATGACATCTAACTTCAGGCTGTTCAATAAAACTTGATTAGAAATAAAAATTATATACTGCTATAGTGAAATCTGAACGATGTTCAAGTTCAAAATTCAATGTGTTTTACGTAAATAGTCAGCTCAATGCACATTAATATGTTTTATGTAAATAGTCAAATGATCAACTTATGGAATAAGCGTAGACAAGAGGTGAGTGTCGTTAGTGGTAGTAGTATGTCATTACATCTAACATAAGGCTGATCCAGAAAATTAATAGAAAAAAAAAATTAATAGCTGTTTTAGTGAGATCTAAAGGATGTTCAAGTTCAAAATTCATTGTATTTTACGTAACTAGTCAACTCAATGAACATTAACATGTTTCTCATTTAATGTGTAAGGTCTTATGAGTAATGTTGCAACATCTTTATATTATCCTTGTGCAATTATAATTTACAATCATTAACATAAGGCTGGTCCAGAAAATTAGTAGAAAAAAAAATTAATAGCTGTGATAGTGAGATCTGAAGGATGTTCAAGTTCAAAATTCGTTGTGTTTTACGTAACTAGTCAATTCAATGAACATTAATATGTTTCTCATTTCATGTGTAAGGTCTTATAAGTAATGTTGCAATATCTTTATATTATCCTTGTGCAATTACAATTTACAATCATACTTTCTGCTCATGTAAACATTACTTGATGGTGGATGTAAAGTTTTGAAGAAGCAAGTAAAGTGTTCAAGTCTCTAGAGTCTTTCCATTAAATTTTCTGGCATATATCATTATCTGGTCAAGATGGAATCATTACTTAGATGTTTCTCTTTATTTGGTTAGCGAATAGTTTAACCTGATGCGATTGAATTGAGATGTATTCAGTTTGGGATTGTCGGATTTAATAAGTATTATGAATACAAAACTAGTAAGTCATTACATGATATGTTTTATGAAAAGTAAAATTAAGGCTGAAAATACTATGATAAAAATTTTAAATAAAAAATAAAAGAATTAAGTTGTATAAATTCAGAGATTATTTCACATCATGCACAGCAAATGGTTTGAAGATGTAGGCATAGGGTGTCGGACATGGTAAACTTAAAAAATTGACACAAAAGGACATGGGCATATACATAAAGATGGAATTTAATTTATATGTTATTCCTAGTTGTATAGTGATTTTGCAGAATACATTTCCTTTCCTGAATTTTCTAATGTTTTTTTTGGGAGTAAAATACATTGCTTCATAATAATTTTCTTATATGACAACCAATATGTGGGTTGTAATCATTGATACAAACTCCAATGCACCAGATGATGTAGACAGCCAATATGTCAAAAAGTTTGGGGTTTATTAATCATAAAACGGGTATAACAAATATTTTAAGAAATAAAACAGGACCAAGTGTATTTCAGAGAAAGCTTATTAATAATCAGAAAAACAGTAAACTGGTTGGCAAAAACACTGCAAGTAATAAAGGCACTACTTGATCTTTCTAGAATGCAGTAAGTCCTCTCTCTCTCTCTCTCTCTCTCTCTCTCTCTCTCTTGCTTG
This sequence comes from Dipteronia sinensis, assembly GCA_033220585.1. Lineage (NCBI taxonomy): Eukaryota > Viridiplantae > Streptophyta > Magnoliopsida > Sapindales > Sapindaceae > Dipteronia > Dipteronia sinensis. The sequence goes on from CM065639.1 coordinate 43,929,556, forward strand.
TACAGTCACTCGGTCTCCTCTTCTGTTTTCTGTTCTTTTCTTCTTCTATTTGAGTGCTACCAATCACTCACATGTAACTGGACTTCAAAGACCTGATTTGTGTGAGAGACTAGTTTGTAGAATGCCCTCTTACCTCATCTCACAAAATTATGCCTTTTTTGAAGAGCATTTTGGTTCTTTAATAAATTCTCTGTTTAGGGATATGTTCACATGTTTTCAAACACATGTCAATTTGTGACTTGCCAATAGAGATGATGTGTTAGCAAATCATATGTTGGCATACTTGTTATGCGGTGAACTCTAGATCTGAAAACATGATCAAATAGAGAAAATGAATTAAAAGGTGTCGTACTGAAACTCGTTTTATTTTGCAGCACCAGTATTTTGAACTTGGAGTGCACTTCCTTTTCCTTTCATAGACAATCTCTGCAATTGCAATGTTAAAGATTGTCAATTTTATCTCTTCCAGTCTATGGGTGCATAGTACATATATGCAATTGACATGATGATTCCAGAATTTACTTCTTTACAATTCAAATATATATAGCTTATTTGTTTTCTTCTATATGCAGCATCTAAGGTTGATCCTTTGCACCTTGAATATTTCACCTTTGCTGGCCGGGTAATTGCATTAGCTTTGATGCACAGAGTGCAAGTGGGTGTTGTCCTTGATCGTGTGTTTTTCTTGCAATTGTCTGGAAGGGATATATCTTTGGAAGATATACGGGATGCAGATCCCCGCTTGTACACTAGCTGCAAGCAGATTCTGGAAATGAATACTGAGGATATTGATTCAGATGCCTTAGGACTGACGTTTGTTAGAGAAGTGGATGAACTAGGATCCAGGAAAGTTGTGGAGCTCTGCTCTAATGGGAAAAGCATTGTTGTGAATAGCAAGAATAGGGAGGAGTATGTTAATCTGCTCATTCGGCATCGATTTGTGACATCTATCTCAGAACAGATATCTCATTTTGCACAAGGTTTTGCCGACATTCTTGATAACACAATGCTCAAGAAGTTGTTTTTCCAAAGTTTAGAGCTTGAAGATCTTGATTTGATGCTGTTTGGAAGTGAAAGTGCCATAAGTATTGAAGATTGGAAGGCACATACTGATTACAATGGCTACAAAGAAAATGATCCTCAGATACTTTGGTTCTGGAAGGTACTTGCTTGTTGAATTTGTTTATTCTTTCTTTGCCTCATATTCCTGCAAAAGCATTTTGAGGCTTGGATTTTGCATTTCACTATACAAATTGATTTTTACTTGAATTTTTTTTTTATATATCTCTTTTGATGTCTTTCTTTATTTTTTCAGTATACTAAAAAGCCACTAGTTTTTCAATATATTAATATACTTTTTGGTTTCTGATTTTTTTTTAAAAACAAAAGCAACTATAACATTTTCTGCCATTTTCTAATATTAATCCCTTGAAGTGTTAATTGGTTATTTAATGGCTTTAACAGGTTCAAATATTATTATGAACAGAATCTTCTTCTGAATGGTGGATATCTTTGATTGCCTGTTATACCTTCTAATAATGTCAGAGCATTATGCATGATGAATATTCTGTACTTGGTTCACTGAGAAGGATTATAATTTTTCTTTCCTCGTTTTTGCGATGTGTGTGCATCTTTTGAGAAACATAAGTGCAAATTAATCTGCATAGGTATCATGCATTTTTGCATGTGTGAATGGTTTAGGGATATCATAAGTGCAAATTATTTTTTAGAATGGTTTTGTGAAGAGTAGGGATATCAAGAATTTCCAAATAGAAAATGTTGACATATATTCTTTAAGGAACTGGGGGTAAATCCATGGAGAGTTTGAGGGTACGTGTGATTTTTACTTTTCTAAATCAACCAATATATTCAATCAGATCATAAGAGCAACAAATTTGATTTAAGGTGAAAAATAACTGAGCTACATTGTTGGCATAAATGAATATTGGTGAGTATCTACAGTATTGAGAACTGAAGGCGATTAATATGTATTTTATAAGGTCAACGAGTTTTCACAAACTGAGTCTGAGAAAGAGAGTTATCAGGTAGCTGTTGTAACTGTCACCAAATTTGAGGACCATTTCACAATCCCATTCTTTTGTCACTGGGATTTTCTAGTCTACAATGAACTTCTGCCTGTTCGGGAGCTGTCTGGTAATATTTTATTGTTGGGAATTATGTCCTGAGTTGGCAGACAACTGGTTTTTGTTTCACGTATGGAAATTATTTGATTTCAGGTCTATCATTTGTTAGCCTCTGTGGAACGGGGAAGCTTTGAATATGTGCAATTGGCCTTTAGTTCTTAAAAGTTCCCTTAAAAGTTAATTTATCTGGTTTGGTTGTTCATATTTGTGCGACTCAGATCAATAGTACAGACTCTATAGGATTAATGTGTTATGTTATGCTTTTAACATGGAATCAGTAGATTCCCTTGGATATTAATATTTTTCCCCAACTTTGATCTTTGGAGAAAATTTTCGTTCTTGGAACCCAAGTGCTTGGAGTGCCCTTTAGGCTGAGTAGATAATATGTTCTCAGATAAAAGCAGAATAGTAATCAGGATATATGTGGCCTATAAAGAGGGGTAATGATTTACTGAGTTAGTGAGTTTGGTAGGCAATTGTTTGATAGCCTACTCATGAGACGAGGAGACATCAAAAGCAGAAAAGTCAAAAATTACCTTTCTTCGATTGTTGAGTAGTAATAGCTTTGGTGGTGGTCTCTGTGTTTTGAATTGATGACATTCAGAGACCACCACAAATGTGTGATGGTAATTTGATATTCTGTGTTTTAAAATTTTGCAGGTTGTTGAAAGAATGTCACCTGAACAGAGAAGGACTCTTCTCTTCTTTTGGACCTCGGTTAAGCATCTGCCAGTTGAGGGCTTTTGCGGTTTGGCCTCTCGGCTTTACATCTACAAGACCACAGAGTCCATCGATCGCCTGCCATCATCTCACACCTGCTTTTACCGCCTGTGTTTCCCTGTTTATCCCTCACTGAAGGTCATGCGAGATCGATTTCGCATCATCACTCAAGAACATGTGGGCTGCAGCTTCGGTACTTGGTGAGGTACTCGTTTCTCTCTATCTGCATTGGGGGTGTTGGTGTCTGACTGCACATAAGACATATTTGTACTTCAGTTTGTACAGCGCTATAGGTTGCGAGCAACTGTTTCGTTAAATTAAAACTTATGTAGCTATAAGTTGTGTTTCTCTGGTGAATGTTGTGATGTCATTGTTTTTTTTTTTTCTTTACTTTTTTTGTTCTGTTTCAAGTGTTTATAAGATAGATAGATACAGGGTAAATAAAGCAAGTGGAAGAAAACTCCTTTGCTTATATGAACTTTCCTTAGCTCTTTTGTTTTTATGTCTCATGTAAGTACACAGTATGCGATGGCATCCCAAACAATGGAAAAACTGTTGCTCGATTCTCTCTCTCTCTCACTCAAACTCGTTGTATTTAACATTCTCATATGAATTCCGTTCCGACATATTAATTTGATCTCTGTTCTTGTGTAATTGTTACTCTAATTGACTTGTTATGTATGAGTAAATATTTTCCTCCTGCATTGGATTATTGTAACTTGTCGAGTAACTGTCGCATGCATTGATATGTTCAAATCTGAATCAGTGGTCTGTTTAGAAATGTTTCTGTACAGAAAAATAAATATATCTTGTCAAAGTGTTTTTGCTCTACGCATATTATCATCTTTTTGTAATATTTTTGCTCTTTTTTGACAATGTTAACAGATCATATTTTGATGGTTTGAGAGCAGCGAAAGAAACAGCATGATCCATGTTATGTGTGTGGAGGATTCATCTATTCCTGTTCTTCTTCAATTGTCATGATGTGTTTTGTCGATTTGTATGTGCCATTTTTATGTTATATGTTTGTGCAATACTAGATTCCATAGATATCATAGAATACATACATACTAAAAAGAAAAAGCTTCAATGGCATGGTATAATTCACCTCAAATAATCAAAAAAAGAAGACAAGGAAAACAAAAACAATAATATTATTATTCAAACCTAGAGATTTCATACTTCTCTTACCACAAGATTTTCAAAGTATCTCTCTTTTGGATCCAACATGAACCACGTGGCATGTATGCTGATGTGGACCCAATTTGCTTACTCAAGTATGACTCCTCCATATACCAAACCCCATTCAAACCCTCAATTACTTAATAATAATAATAAAGAAACTAATTAATACAAAAATAAAAGTAGAAAGTAGAAACCCCACAAATTACACCACCAACTTTGATTCAATATTAGGCCTATTCTTCAGCCTTCACAACTGGCACTTCAGTGTCAGCAGTTTCTTCTGCTGCAACCTCAGCCGGCTTCTCCTCCTCGACAGCTGCCGGTTTCTCCACCTCCACAGGAGCGGCTTCAACCGGAGTCTCCACGGGGGCTTCGGTTTTCTCTTCTTCCGTCTCCTCCACAACAGGCCCTTCAGGTTTCACTTCCTCAGCAGCAGCAGTAATAGTAGTAGTCTCCTCTGGTTTCTCTGCCTCAACCTTAGCTTCTTCTTCTACTACAACTTCTTTGGTTTCAACTTCAACTGGAGCTGCTTCCGGTTCAATGGCAGCAGCAGGCTCAGCTTCAACAGGTGCCTCAGGGATTACTTCCTTTGGTTCTTCTTCGATGGGTGCTGGTGGTGCTGCCACTGGCTCTTCTGCTGGGGTTGTCTCGGTGGTTGTCTTGGTCACCTCAGGTGTCTCATTCTCTGGTAATGTTGTTGCTGCTGTTTGAACCTGCAACAACCCAAAAATGTTTATGATCAAAAACAAAAGATTTAGATATTTGGAGCCAAACTTTATTGTTAAAGAATTATATAACAATGTATATATCTACCAATGAAATCATGCATGTTGATCATTCATGATCACCGATTCACCATCAAGTTGTAAAACATTTGATTATTTGGTTTGATCCATCATAATATATGAGGTTTGAATATATGATTGAAAATATATATATCACTCAAATCAAAGATTGGATGATGAATGGTAGATCGATCACCATAACACAAAAAGGTGTTGTTATTTTTTTCCTTTATATGAACAATACACACACACACACACATATATATATATATATATATATATATATATATATATTGATCTATCCGTTGATCAGATAGATCCAGATCATGTGATCCAAGAAAACAAATCAAATTAGAAAGCAAAAGCATATATATATATATATATATATATATATATGGGAATTGTTTTTCAAAACAGAAGCACAAGGTCCACAACTAATATACTCGAAAACTGCCATGATCATCACCATTGAATCGATCTAGTACTAGAACAACAAAGTAACAAAAACATGTAATAAGCTTTGATAGCTACACTAAATCGATCTCGATGAAAAAGATGACACAAATGGGATATTGAATCTAGAGAAAAAACAAAAACCATAAATATTGTATAAAGCAAAACTTGTTTTGCTTTCATAAGAGTTGCTGTTGTTACCTCAACAGTGGCCATTTTTTTGGAATAGCAAAGAAAAGAGAGTGACACAGAAGTTTGAATAAGATTGAAAGAATGAATGAAATTGTAAATAAAAGCTAGCAGAAGAGAGCTTGAAAGTGTAGTGAGGAGATATGATGAATGTGAGAGGTTTATATAGACTATAGAGAAATTAAATAAGTGCATACAAATTATTATTAAATAAAAAAAAATTTAAAGCAGAAGAGAGAGAATATGAGCTTGAAGAATCTTGGCAATGTCAGTGACACATAGGATATGTATCCATTGTCTAGCTAGTTGTAATTTGTAAATGTATTGAAAAAGAAAATTAAATTTATTATTTATAAGATAACATTATTATTATTATTATTATTATTATTATTATTATTATTGTCGTCTTTTATTTATAGAATTAATCAACTATTCTTAGCAAAGTGGATACTTCACTTTTGTTATAAGAGTTTCAAGAATCGAGTTTCACATTTGCCTATTAAATCTTATAATATAGAGAGACTCATCTTCTTTAATGGAAGCAATTGATTTTATCAAGATTCAACATATTCTGATCCGAATAGTGTTAGACTAAATTGTTTTTAATGTATAGTAGTGTACATTAAACAATGAAACGGCATGCCATGGAATATGGTGGAGAGCCATTAATTTTCTCATATCACAATCATATCTTTCGTTTTGAGTGGTCTCCCTTTGTTTTTGTTGAGTAGGGTACATATATAAGTGTGATTGTATCATGCATTCATGTTCTTGGATCTCTTTATATATATTAAAAAATGGTAAATTTATCTCCCGATGTGTCGCTAAACTATTGTTGATTTCTTATAGATTGTGTTGTAGAGTATATGAAAAAGGTGAGTTTTTGAAGAATTCGAAAGGTTTCTGATCAATTTGAAAATTAATTCTTACATTTATGTCCATTTATTCATATCTCAATTAAAAGATGGTGCCCTGGTGGATACTTTTTAAAATTTAACAAGTATACACTTTTACGTGTCATTTATTTTTCTTCTTAGATCCTCTTGAGTGTTTCGAGAGTCAAAAACTAAAAGAAAAATAAAACAATTCTTTTTAAAAAAAATAATCCATTCATTTCATTTATTTTGTAGATTTTTTATAATTTAAAATGTATATGTTGTACATATCATGTATTTTACATTTTAAACTCTCTTGAAAGTTTCAAGAGCCAAAAATACAGAACAATTCTTTTAAAAAATAAATTCATTAATTCTCTTAACCCTTTTAGAATCCAAGGGTCAAGAAAATACACAAAAATTTAGATGTGTTTTTTAGTTCAAATGTAGTTTTGTCATTTGAGCACATCGAAAAGCACACACATGTCCACAACAAATTCTAGTACCTTTGTTTTCAAAATTTTATGAGCAATAATGTACGAACTAAAACCTTCAATAGTTTGCTTCAAAAATAAAAATAAAATAAAAAACCTTCAATACAGTTCAACCTTTTACAGTCTTTCTACAGTCAGTTCGTCCAAATATATCAGATATATCAGGACGAAGAATGTAAACCACAGATTATAGAGAAGTTTTGACAAGTGCATGCATTTTGAGTTAAAGTATATAAATCTAATACAGTTCAACTTTTTACAGTCTTTCTACAGTCAGTTCGTCTTGATATAAAATATATCAGATATATCAGGACGAAAAATGTAAACCACGGATTATAGAGAAGTTTTGACAAGTGCATGCATTTTGAGTCAAAGTATATAAATCTAATGATAAACATTCTTCGTTCTGATATATTTTATATCAGGACAAACTGACAATAGAAAAATTGTAACTTTTATACAGAGAGAGATAAATAGATAAATAAAAGTTTAACTTAATATCATTCATCTCCTTAAAAGTTTAACTTCATCACACATCATAAACATATTTTACTTTTTTTTAGTATATTGATAATTAAATATGAAAATTAGTATAAAATTATTCTTAAATACATTATATGAATACATAAATTAAATTTTTGTAATTTTTTTTTTAAAATATGGCTTTAACATGTGTACCTCCATTTGAATATATTATATGGTGTGCACCTCGTTTCCATATTTTTAATTAATTAATTAATTAATTAGACACTTGATGGTAAAAAGAAGGGTGAGCCAACCAAATAAAAGGCAACAACGGCTCCTAGGCCGGTGGGGACCCACACATCACCTACTTCGATCATTACCATCCAAATCACCACTTCTTTAGGCCCCACACTGAACCTGAATAACAAATCCTCACCGTCTGATTACAGATTCAGTCCCCTTTAGAAACCGCCCATTCTAAAGATGAAAACTTTTGTGGGATCCACCTAGAGATGATTTCCAGGTAGGACTCTCGTGACACTGGACCCACTTCCAGCCGTCTGATTTGCCACACCTTATCACAGTCATCTCTCTGATCATGTCCTCACTACAAGCCACCACCCTCCCCCCAAATAAGAATTTTGAAAGAAAACCCACATTTCTACCGAAAATACCCTTGCTTAACAAAATATATGATAAATTGAAAAACTGAAAGTAAATTTAATGGTTGCAACAAGATCGTCTCGGTCAAAATTCTATCATTTTGGGTGTCCTAAAAAGTGCAAGGGTAAATTTGTCCGTTTAGCGAAAGTAATTAGAGATTCCAAGGATGATGTAGGCCATTACCTAAGCATGGTTATTGTATTTCTCCATATTATAGTACAAGATTAACTCCAATTTTTGGACACAAATAATGATGTCTAGAGATTTGCATTCTCTTGTACATGATTTTCTCAAACAAGATTCTCGATCTCACTTTGGTTATAAATTATAATCATAATCATCAAAATCTTGAAAGATAATTATTGCTCCTCTTAAATTTGATTTCAAATATTACTTTTTTTTTTTTGGTTAGTTGAGAGTGCAATCTCATTAATACAACGGCAAAAGAATTTTTTTCATGCAATTATAACGATTCGAATCTAGGTTATTGTCAGACTGAATGACATTTTTACCATTAAACAACATTGAATACAAAGAGTTTATTATTAGGTTAGCTCAACTTTCATCTTATGTTTTTAAATATATGTATCAAACATACTATGATACATGACAAGTTCATTAAAATACTTTTAAAAGTTTGCTAATAGATCTCCTTAAATCCAAATAAGATTTTTAACAATTGTAGACACATTTAAGTTTATAACTCATTTTATATCAAAAATATAAATCTATCCCTATTTTACCATATAATATAAAACTATTCCACCCTTCTTTAGCATTCAAAAACTTAATAAATAATTCATATTACATTCATTTTTTTTTTGTTAAGTAGTTGTTCAACTCTAACTCCTACAGAATGTAACACAGATTTAAGTTATATCTTACTCAAAACCTCTCGTTTATATTTTTAGAGTAGCTATTTGGATCGTTCTAGTATTATTAGTTCTTGATAGTTCACGACAAATTTCTAATCCAGTTTTAATGTCGTTTACAAACATAAATAAATAAGTAAATAACTCTTTATTCAATCTTCTAATACATTTCATAATTCATATATTTAAGGCAAGAAAGGAAAAGGATTCATCAACTTTACCATATACAATTAGTCAATTATACATACACATTGATATACTCTGTAAAGTTGATGGACAGCCTAGGGCGGTGATCTGATCTCACCCAGATGTATTTTAGTGATTCTGATTGGTGTGACCTGTGAACTTCCCCAATGGTTTCATGACACGTGTGATGCTGGACACCACTTGGACAACCTAGTCTAGTGGGACCATATACCTTTGCTGAGATGGTGAACACGGAATCGATGGGCAGCGATGTTTCTAAAGCTGGTACATATTGGCCATTTGGCCCCACATAGGGCTTTGATCAGCTGAGGTGGACCATTTGATTGTCACGTTCATGGGACCCCATCACTTCAGTCAAAGGGCTGGCTGCTACTTATTCTATAATCTATACGATTAGTAAATCTCCGATGTTAATGTGGGTTGTGAAAAAATTAGATAACATGTAGGATGAACATCCATTTTTTTAAAAAGTTCATCTCCAATGTAACCTCTTTAGATAACACTATTGTCTTCTATTTTGTTTCTTCAACAATTTTAAAGTATATTTAAGGAGACCGGTAATAAATTGATATGTCATTAAAAACATTTATTTTACAAGTGAAGCATTGGAGACCACTTTTTTTATATAGATGTCTATCAAATTTAGTTACATACTACATAGAAAGTAATTGGTTTGATAATGTTGATATATCATTATTTTTTTTCAAATACAATGCCACATTATCATTGGAGATGCTCTTAGTACGCCTCTTGTTTTACTATTGTGATTTTAATTTGATTTAAAGATCTACCTCACTTCTTAATTCGAAAGGTAGTTGCTAACCATATTTATACAATTTTAATTGTTTTTTTTTATATCTATATTCTATATTGATGGGTTAGATGAAGTTATTTACTAATAACATAATAAAACTCATTGCGAACTTAAAATATTCTCAGATTGAACTTTTTTTATCATTAAACATGAAATATATTTATATGTCAACCCCAGTAACAACTATTGTCAACTCTATATATGAAACAGATAGGTTCTGACATACTCTACTCTTAACCATAGTGTCAGGATTATCTACAATTATACATTTAAGTAGAAACTCTTAAAAGATTTTAATAGAAAAGGATTATCCTTTCCAGTTTTCAATTATATATATATATATATATATATATATTTCAATAAATGATTATTATATTTAACATTATAATCTTCAACTCTAGCACGCCAACACAAATTGTCAAAAATTTGGCAACTCAATTTTTTTTTCCCTATAAACTAATGAGTACATGCTTTAAGATAATCAAAACCATTGCAATAATAATACTAAAAGAATCAAAGGGCTTGGCCGATTGCATGGAAAGTTCCATCAATTTCTGCTATGAATATTGAAAATATTGAATATGAATATGAATTTTCAGTTTCACACAACAAACACTATTGTTTTTAAACACAATCACTCTTAGCAAAGCATTTGGGTACTTCCCTTTCACTTTTGTAATAAAAGTTAGAATATCATATTTATCTATTAAATCGTAAAATATGGGAAGATTCATCTCTCTAGAGTGAGATTGTGAGAGTTGTATTCCAAATTGTACTAGTACCGGTTAATCACGTAAAAAAAATGAACAATAATTATTATATTACAACTTGCTACTGTTGTAACAGAGACCAGTCGGCAAATGCCATCTCTCTTTGTATTGCTTTTTCCCTTCTTTTGGTAGGCAGTAGCTTTTTTCCTTTTCTGCTTAAATTTAGCAATCCGCCTTGGTCCATTTTTGAAAGGTGTTGTGTTGGCTGCTATTGCTAATGTCGAGTGGGGTCTTTTATTCAGAAATTAAATCTCAATCAAAACTTTCCACCATTAAAGGTATTTCTATATCTTTAAATCTTTCATTTTTTGAATCTTTAAAAGGATTCAACAATAATTGATGGTGCGACCCAACAGAAAAAGAAAATAACGAAGAAGCTTATAATAAATACAAATTTGTTTGGTTCTTTTTTTCTTTTTAAGATTAATCTCCCCTAAAGAAAGATTTCATTAAAAGGATCTGAGTGTTAAAACCATCTTAATATACATTATAAATAGATTAGCATTTCAATGAAATAGTTTAAGTCATTTTTTGAGAACTCAAACTTGAGACTTTACCCGAATAAATAAACACACTTTACCACCAAACTACATTGCACAGTGATTCTTAGCATCAATTTCTAGTTCTCTTTTTTAAAAGAAAAATTGTAAATATACCCAAAAACATCATGAGCTAATTACAATCCTAGGAGTATTCAATCTCACATCAAAACAATAATCAAAATCACATGAACACAAGCTTTGACTTGATTATAGTTTCAAACCTTGAGATGTGATCAACAAAAAGCTAAGAAATTTTCCGTGTTGTGTTAATACAAGAGATATGTAAAAGATTTCTTCGAAGATAATGATTAACTTAAGCTGTAAACTACAACAATGGTGTCTACCGGTCACTTTAATCATAGAGGTCTTTGACAACTTCATGGCAGATGCCTGAGTTCCACTACCAATCGATGAAAACTGAGTAGAGAACTACACTGATGTGCAAATCCCATTCAGCAGCCGCTTACACATCTGCGAATTGTTGTTCAACGGATGAGATTTCTCAACACTTTTTCGGCTCGCTGCTCAAACTTTGGCAGGGCCCAGTCATGCTGAATTATGTCGAGACTGTCTTTCTCCGCACCCAAATTCTGATAAGAGAACAGAAATGAGAAATGCAATCCAAAGATGAGGAGATATTCATGATGAGGAATCACAACTTTCAAATGATCTTCTATTTAATAATTTTGACAAATAGGCTCTTAAATTAATATTCTTTTTGGCAAGTTTTCTTCTATTATGATTATATACATTTTCAACATGAATACAAATGGTAAATAAGATGATACGAGCCAACGTTCACACTGTATATATTTAAGTTGAATCTGATTCTGTTAATAATCAAATACATGCATAATCATAATATAATGTTATGCACAACTGCCCCGAAGCCTAATTTGCCGAATATAGTCCAACTGAAAAAAAAGCGAGGAACAATGCCAGATACATGTAAGCAAATGTGACGGGTAAAACTACATTAACTCCAATGCATGAAAAATTTCTAAGAATGATGAGTACAACACCTAATTCTGATGAGCCTTAGGAATAAGGTTTGGCTAGAGCTTGAAAACAAACTATACGAGCCAAAGATGGTGCCTGCTTGTGCATGTGTTTGCACGTGCATATGCATGCATGTATGCATGTGCATGTGTTTGTGCAGAGTTGTGTCCGTTCATGGGAGAGAGAGCAATACGGGGTGGAGCTCCTAGTGAATCTATAATCTTGTCTAGTTTCTACACACATTTACTTTCAATAACAGTAAGTACATGGACAAGATTGTATTGAGACTGGTCAATAACAAGATCCAAAGTCCAAACCAACACAACAAAAATAGTTTTAGCTCAACCAGATGAAATTGCACACCTGGGGCCCAATAATATGCACCCCATAAAGTAATATTAGAGTCGTGCTTAGTCAGCAGCCTTGTTGATATCTCTAAAAAAATGAGTCATGTGCATAGTAGGCTGTTGATGGCCTGTGAAATGTAAAACAGGACTTATATCCTCCATAGCTGCTACCATTCCACTGTAAGAACCATTTCAAATTTTCAAGCGAAGAAGCCCTTACTTCAAAATTATTTACCATTACTTGCTTTGCAATAAGAAATGAAACTTTATCAAAGAAGGCCTCAAGGCCATGCTAATTGGACAACATGGAACCACAAAACTGTCATGTGGGGGCAGAATTAAGGACACATCAACCACTCCAATGTTGACTCACTTCAGGCAACTGACCCACATCAATAAAAGATAAAGTATCATAGGTTTTTTTGAGAAACTTAAACACCGAAGGGGGGCCACAACCAATCAAGAGAAAAAAACAATGCACTCTGATACCCTTCATCAATCCCTATGTTGAGTATAAGTGAGACAACTGCTTGCAAATCGGTCTCAGCAACATCACTGAACTCATGAAATGACTTAAAGGTCTGGCTTAGGTTGAAGTAAGATACGGTGATGGTAGAAGGTTTACTTCAATAACGGCTCCACAGAAATGCCCATATGACTGTTGAAAGTTAATGCACTTCCAGAAATATCTGGAATGTAAAATTAATTAAATATTATGTAGTCTGGGAGCAAAAAAAAATTATATTTTGTATTTGAGTCACTGTATCTAGATGTGTCTAGAATTGTCTTTTGTCATCTAAATATAAGTCCATAGAACTCTCTAAAATAAAAAAAAATAAAAAATGAAATTCAATTTATGAAAGCCTGAGCTCTGCTGTAGCAACTCAATTCACAACATCCATTTCCTCTGTTTTAACAAATTGGTATCAGAACAGTGTTCGAATTCATCTGGGTCTTATGAATAGTGTTCGAAATCCTCTGGGTCTGTCATCAGTGTTCCAAATCTTCTGGGTCTTTACAAATACAACTGCAACATGGCGTCTTTTGTTGGGGAATTTGTTGGTTCGTCGCACTCGATTCTACCAGTATTTGGTGGAGAAAATTACGAGTTCTGGAAGGTGAAAATGAAGACTCTATTGCTAGCTGAAGGGTTGTGGAGTATTGTTGACAAAGGCTTCTCTGAACCAGCTGATGGAGTTGAACTTTCTGATGAGCAGAAAAAGGCTCTTGAAACAAATCGAATAAATGATGCTAAAGTTCTCTCTAAAATTCAGAATGCAGTTTCTCCTACCATTTTTCCAAGAATTATGGGTGCTACTAAAGCCAAAGAAGCCTGGGAATTTCTTCAGCAGGAGTTTCAAGATAGCAAAAAAGAAATTGCTATCAAGCTTCAAAATCTCAGGAGGGAATTTGAAAATCTCAAAATGAGAGCATGAAGGATTATTTCTCCAGAGTTGTTGATGTTGTCAACCACTCAACCATATGAAGACTTATGGAGAAAACATTATTGATCAGAGAATTGTTGAGAAAATTTTAATCAGCCTACCTGAGAAATATGAATATATTGTAGCTGCTTTGAGGAGTCTAAGGATCTCAGCACTCTGTCAATGCAACAATTGATGAGTTCTCTCCTCTCATGAACAAAGAAGGCTGTAAAACATTGATCAATCTGTTGAGAATGCATTCCAATCCAAACTCAATCTCAAGTCTCAACCGTTCTCAAAGAAGAAGGATGCTGCTGTCAGTGATTCGAAGAGACCAGATTCAGCAAAGGAGAATGACTCGAGCAAAAGAGAAGAAAGAAATAAGCAAGGTAAGGCTTTTAATAACTCTAGGCCTCCTTGTAAAATTTGCAAGAAAACAAATCATGATACTTCAAAATGTGGGCATCGTGGGAAGCCAAAATGTTATCATTGTAAGAAATTTGGGCATGTTGAGAAAAATTGTAGATTTAAGGCAAATAATCATGCTAATTTTTCATAAGAACAGAATGATGATAATACAAATTTGTTTTATGCTTCTCAAGCAATTGCTGATGCGAAAGATAATATTTGGTATCTTGATAGCGGGTGTAGTAATCATATGTCTGCGGATAGCAAAATATTTCTGAACATTGATACTATTGTGAGATCAAAAGTAAAATTGGGCAATGGTTCCATTGTAGAAGCAAAAGGAAAGGGAACCATATTAATTGAAACTGAGGCCCAAGATATATTCGAGATGTCTTGCTTGTTCCTGATTTGGAACAGAATCTGCTTAGTATTGGACAGGTAGTTGAGGATGGTTATTATGTGTGTTTCGAAAATAATGCTTGCAAGATCTTTGATCGAAAGAATAAACATTAGGTCATTGCTAGCATTAAAATGAGAAGCAATAGAAGCTTTCCACTTGAATTTCATTATGGAGCTGTGTCCTTTAGAAGTCAAGTTATTGAAGATACTTGGCTTTGGCACAAGAGATTTTGCCATTTAAACTTTAATGGCCTGAAATTAATGAAACAAAAAGATATGGTGATGGGGCTTCCTGAAATGGAGACCAAGATGAGTCCGAGTGAAGCTTGTATTTCCGGAAAACACAAGCGCACTTCATTTCCTAAACAAAGTTCATGGAGCGCAAAGATGCCATTGGAGCTTATTCACACCGACATATGTAGCAGAATGAGGACTCATTCTCTTAATGAACACAGGTTTTCTCTTATCTTCATTGACGACTTTTCACGTATGACTTGGGTGTATTTTTGGAAGGAAAAGTCAGAGACCTTAATTGTGTTCAAGAAATTTAAAGCTTTTGTTAAGAGACAAAGCGGAAAGGAGATTAAAGCCATATGCAGTGACAGGAGAGGTGAATATACCTCAAAGGAGTTTGAAGATTATTGCAAAAATGAAGGAATATGGAAGCAATGAACAGCTAGTTACAGTCCACAGCAAAACAGTGTTGCCGAAAGGAAAAACCGTACTATTGTGGAGATGGCAAGATCAATGTTGAGTCAAAAAGAATTACCACAATCTTTTTGGGCTGAAGCTGTGAATACAGCTGTTTACATTCTTAACACCGAAGGATATGACTCCATTTGAAGAATGGAGCGGCATCAAGCCTTCGGTGAGACATCTTAAAATTTGTGGCTGCATTTGTTATGTTCATATTCCTTCTCAGAAAAGATCAAAATTTGATGAGAAGAGTGAAAAATGTATTTTTGTTGGTTATAGTTCCAACACTAAGGGCTTTAAATTATATAATGTTGAGACTAACAAAATTGTTGTTAGTAGAGATGTAATTTTCTATGAAGATGCAGCTTGGGATTGGAAAGAGAAAAAAGGAGCAGGAGATCACTCATGCAATTTTTCAGAATCCTCAAGAAGCTTTAAGGCAGCCACATGAAGATAACTTTCTTCCTACAACACCAGTCAACTCAAGCTCAAGCTCAAGTTCAAGTGACAGTGGTTCTTCAACCTCGTCATCTTCATGCTCACCTCCAAGAAAAACCAGAATGTTGAGTGAGGTTTACGAATCCTGTAATTTTTCAGTCATTGAACCAAAAAGCTTTGAAGAAGCAGCAAATGAAGAAGTATGGGTGAAGGCGATGGAGGATGAGATGCGTATGATTGAGAAAAATCAAACTTGGGAGCTGGTTGATCGTCCTAAAAACAGAGAGGTTGTTGGAGTTAAATGGATTTACAAAACAAAGCTAAATCAAGATGGGAATATACAAAAGCACATCTCAAGACTTGTTGCAAGGGGCTTTACTCAAAAGCCAGGTATTGATTTCTATGAAACTTTTGCTTATGTTGCTAGACTTGAGACAATAAGAACATTAATTGCTCTTGCTGCTCAAAAACATTGGAGCATCTATCAATGAGATGTTAAATCAGCTTTTCTAAATGGTGTTTTGAAAGAAGAAATATATATATATTGAGCAGCCAGAAGGATTCATGGTGAAAGGGGGAGAAAATAAAGTTTATAAATTTAAAAGGGCAATTTATGGGTTGAAACAAGCTCCCCGAGCTTGGTACAAAGAAATTGATAAATATTTCACCAAGAATGGGTTTCAAAGAAGTAAAAGTGAACCCACACTATATACTAGAAACATAAATGGAAGTGTTCTTATTGTTTCAATCTATGTTGATTTGATTTTCATGGGCAATGATGAGAAGCTGCTCCTTGAGTTTAAAAAGAATATGATGCAAACATATGAAATGAGTGATTTGGGGTTATTGCATTATTTTTTGGGCATAGAAGTGTGCCAAAGTGAAGAGGGGATTTTTATTTACCAAAAGAAATATGCAAAAAATATGCTGGAAAAATTTAATATGAGTGGTTGTAATACTGTTGAAACACCACTTGTTGTGAATGAGAAGTTGAGGCAAGATGATGGTAGTAAGAAGACAGATGCTTCTTTGTCTAGAAGTTTGGTTGGAAGTCTTCTGTTTGCTGCAAGTTTGTTATCCAGATATATGCAAAGTCCAACTCAGAATCACATGGGAGCTGCTAAAAGGGTGTTGAGGTATTTGTAAGGCACTTTGGATTATGGAATTTTATACCAGCCAGTGAAAGACTCAAAATTGGTTGGTTTCTCAGATAGCGATTGGGCTGGGTGCCTTGATGATATGAGGAGCACCTCTAGCTATGTGTTCTCACTTGGTTCAGGCATATGTTCTTGGAGTTCAAAGAAGCAGAAGACTGTTGCACAATCTTCAGCAGAAGCAGAATATGTGGCAATAGCAAAAGCAACTTCTCAAGCAATTTGGCTTCGTAGAATTCTTGAAGACATCGGTGAAAAGCAAGAAGATCCTACAGTGTTGTATTGTGACAATAAATCAGCCATAGCCATGGGAAAGAATCCAATAAGTCATGATCGTACGAAACACATTGCTATCAAGTTTCACTTCATCAGAGAAGCAGTTGAGCAAGGTGAAATTCAGCTCATGTACTGCACGACTCAAGATCAAATGGCTGATATTCTTACTAAAGCTGTTACTAGAGACAAGTTCATCTATCTCAGGGAGCTGATTGGAGTTACAAAGAAAGTGCATTAAGGGGGAGTGTTGGAAGTTGATGCACTTCCAGAAATATCTGGAATTTAAAATTAATTAAATATTATGTAGTCTTGGAGTAAAAAAAAAAAATTATATTTTGTATTTTCGATTCCAGATATGTCTAGAAGTGTCTTTTGTCATCTAAATATAAGAGTTTGTAGAACTCTCTAAAAAAAGAAAAAACTGAAATTCAATATATGAAAGCATGTGCTCTGCTGTAGCAACTCAATTCACAACATCCATTTCCTCTGTTTTAACAATGACTTGCTATAATCCTTCAAGTAATTAGTAACATTCAATACCTCAGGGAAGTCATTCTAAAGGGACCTAACCTACTACAGAGAATCTCCCAAATAAATTCCATAGTTACTATGAGAACTACAATTCAACCTCAAACTGGTTACATTACATAGAAACAGCAAACTCTTAAAAAGCTACAATTAAGTATTATATACTCTCTATCAGAAAACATTATAACAGTCATATCTTTAGTGTGCAGTGTGTACACTACTTGCTATTTAGACGTGCTTAAAAAATCTGAGAATGTTAAGACTGCCAGCTACTAATACTATTATGTAGATTCTTATAATAAAATATATATATTAACATGTTATTGGCCACATGAAATTAATTAGGCACGCCTAATCCAAATCAAAACAAAAGAATGTGGTTGAACAGAAGTACAAAACAAAGAGACGTGACATTTGACAAAAGAAAGAGCAAAACTAGTAAGAATCGATATATGGAACTACTTAAGTTGTACCTTTGTTGGATCAAAGCCAAACCCACTCATTTGCATCATACGTTGTGTATCATCCGTAGCTGCATTAGAAACATTGGATTATAATTTAAAAATATATAAGCCCAAACTGAGTGCATCAGTGTGATGAAAAAGCTAAATGTCCCGTGCTTCCTATTCACAAGAAGACGATCGACATGCATATCCAAGTTAAGCAAAATTCACAACATAAGAATTTTAATGCTACTAACCATTTTCTTCTCCCAGAATGAGGCTAAATAAACCCCTTAGTCCAAACAGATTGAGGAAATACCTAAAACAAAAATAAAGTAATTGTCAATAATTAGAAACAAGCCATATAGGTGTGGATTGTGGAAAACATCAAAATGACTTCAAAGCAGAGCAAAAGCCATAGTATTTAACGTTCTAATCAGTAACATTGGAAAAATTACCATGATCGACTACTGACGTAGCTAACATCCACAGTGCTCAAGTCAATCCCATTTTGCAACATTGACCTGAACCTTTGAGTGAGGGGGAATGGTATCTTGGCTTTGAGGATAAACAATAAGCAGATAATCAGATGATTATTACATGACAACACAAAAGAAACAAACATTTATAGAATCAATCATGTCTGAAAGATAGATATCGTCTAAGGCATACCCAGAAACTCTTAAACATTAATAAGAAGAATTAAGGAAGAATAATCACACAAAAAGCAGAACACTATTACATGCTATAGCATCTCAAGCAGATAAATGAAATAAGAACAACTGCAAGGTTCCAATCCCAAATTAAGAAATGAAATAAGTCAGCACTCTAAAAGCTAAAGCAATAGAAAAGAACCGCACCTGCAACAAACCCAGAGAAGAAAAAGTTCACCCACGCAAAAGTAAGAGTCTGTCCAGCAGAAAAGCATATAAGAAAAGCATCAGTGACTTAATTCGAGCAACCACACCAAAAAAAAAACAGATAATAACATTGATGAGCTGCTATTTAATTTGCAGTACCTGGGGAATAATCATAGAAAGATTTTTCTTCATCATATCCATAGCCATGTTTGGATCGGAGAACATTTGCGCTTGCGGATTTGGCGCCTGCCCCTTAGGAACATGCAGTAATCCATTTTCCTGTCAACGCACATTCTCATATCATCCAAAAGCATAAATTTCAAAACTTCCATAACAAATCATCTATAACTAACTAACAGAACATGAAACCATAAAAATTTCAACACAGAATAGTATACAAGTACGATTTTAACTAACACAGCCACTTCGAACAAAATCAGTCCAACCAAAAACATAAAATTCAAAACTTTGTCCATAACTAACCATCTAACTATCCAAATTTCAACAGAAAATTGTATTCCAGTATGATTTTGACTAACACGACCACTTACTAACAAAATCACAGTCCAACGACGAAAAGCATAAAAGAAGAAGAAGAGGCAAACCTCGTTACTGAAATAAACTCTGCGAGCACGAAACGACTTGGGAGGAATGAAATTAGCAGCCGAACGCAGATTCCGCGCCCTAACAATCACTTGCCTATCCAAAATTAAAAAACAATCAAGAGTCAAGTTGATATACGATAACGAAGATATAATTATGAGGTATTGTAAAGGAGTGAAGACTTGCCCTTCTTTGACGATTTTGAGATCGGGGACTTGTGAGGAGGAGCGCATGAGCTTGGAGACAAAGTAGCGGAGGATTCCGATGAGAACCATCACCACGGAGAGTGGTATCAGCACCCAGTCTCTTATCGCCGTGTCCAGTACCAGATCTTCCGCCATTTTTTTCAATCCTGATATTTGATTTCGATGCTCTCCCCGTGTGTTCGTGTGATTCGAAGAAGAAGACGACAATGCGAGAGTCGAGGGAGGATTTTGTGTTTTGATGAAATTGACCTTCAAAACGCAGCGTTTTTGTCGTGGGCCGCTAGAGACGCTAGAGTGGGAACCAAACCGCCAAACCTATCACCCGTCCAAACCAGATCAATTTAAACGGGTTTGTTTGGTTTTTTTAAATAGGGAAAATTGCACTAAAGTATCCTGACCATTCTTAATATTGCAACTAGATTACACTTTAACCAAAATAACAGATTAGTACCTTTGACTAAGCGATTGACTGTTAGAGTTAACTGTGGACCAGTCAAACATTATAAAATGACCAAATTATCCTTAATCAGTATTATTTTACCAATTTTTATAATAATATTATTTAAAAAAAATATTTTTAAAAAAACTATTGGAGGAGCCCTCTTTTATAGAGATCGGGACTTGATAAAATCTTCATTCCCAAAGGAGATCATGTGCTATACACACACACAACACTGAACAATAATCATGGCTGAATTCAAAATGAGGTTTAAGCTTCAAAGTACACAAAGTAGTTTTTGCATAATCTGGTAAAAAAATTTTTTTTTTTTAGATTTCATCTTATAGATTCTCTCACAAACCATGGTGGATTTCCATTGAAATCCCACTTTTATTTTCTTATCATTTGGTTTTTTTTTTTTTTAGATATCTCCCTCTTTCGTTTTTTTCTTTTCTTTTCTTTTTTGTTCTTTCTTTTGTTTGTTCTTTCTTTTGTTTGTTCTCTTTTAATTGATAATGATGATGATGATGATTGAGAAGCAAAAAATATGGCGATGGTGATCAAGAAGAAAAAGAACAGATGGAAATCGAACCTAGCCCCCTACCTACCCCACCCTCCAAAAAAAGAGAAAAAATTTCTGTATTTTTCAATAATAAAAGATGTTGATTGTGAAGGAAAAAAAAAAGGAGATCTGATTAAGTTTTATATTTTTTTTTCCTTTAAATTGATGCTAATGGTGTGATTGAAAAAGAGAAGTTAAATGTTTCAAATTTTTTTCAAAAAAATTTTTTCTCGAGAAAGATGAAGATGAGATCTGGTTTCCAGATTTGTCAAAAATGTTATTTATTTTATTTTAATTTATTTTTCTTTGATTTTTATTTCAAAAGGAAGAGTTTATTATTTAATTTTTTCTTTAATGTTTTTTTTATATTTTGTTTAAAGCTTTTTACTACTTCAATTTATTTAAGTGTAAAAAGACTTTTATACCCTTTTTAAATAAAAAAACCAGTTAACCCTAACGGTCCACTGTTAAGTCAAGGGTATTGATCTGTCTTTTTGACAAAAGTACAATCTAGTTGTAATATTAGCAAATAACAGGGTATTTTAGTGCAATTTTCCCTTTTAAATAAACAAAAACCGATTGGATTGTTTTTTAACAAACCGATTAGTTTGGGTTGGTTTATGGATTGTGTTTTATTAAATTGTATAATCTAACCTAAACCCAAATCATTCCATATTTTATATTATCAGATAAAAAATAAAATCTAAAGTTAACCTAATTTTATATTGTATTTATTTCCAAGTTTCTTCTCAAAGCTATTTATCTCATCCGAAGTTGATGACACTAAACTAATTTTTTAAGGGTGATTAACTATTTTTTTTTATTGTTTCATACAAACAATGAAAAATTATACAATGTTTTCATTCTTCATATTTAATTTTATATTTGTCTATATTTATTCCATAAACAACTATTAGGTTAGCGTGTACATGTGTTTACAATTCAGATCATATTTATTCCTTTGATTGATGACAAATTTTGTCGTGCTTCATGCCTTTTTTTTTTTTTTTGACAATTACTGTTATGCACTTGTGTCAAATTTAGTATTATTTTTTATTTTATTGATAATGGATTTAACTATTTATATTGATATTATTATATTTATTCAAATAAAAAGTGATAATCTTACTTTGTCCAAATTTGGTATTCAAATAATGTGGCATCACTGTAATCCATTCATTTAAATTGTATTAAATTTACATGATTTAAATGAATGGATTATAGTGATGCTACATCATTTAGACATAAAATTTGGGAAAAGTAGCATTATTAAATATATATATATATATATATATAATATGTAATTATTTTCTTAAACCGTTAAACCAAACCAATTTTTTTTTTGGTTTTGTTTGGTTAAAGGGTTTAAGTATGTATTTGGTATGACTTTTGTAAGGATCAAAAACGTTTTTTAATGCTAGAAGTTATTTTAAAGATTTTTTTAGTTGTTTGGTAAAACTCAAAACAGTTTTTTTTTTTTTTTATATATGAGTTGTCTAACTTTATAAAAGCCATTTTATGTTTATTTGGATAAGCCCAAAATTTAGGTTTTTCCAAAAAGTTTTTTTTTTTT
The DNA here is from genome assembly GCA_033220585.1 of Dipteronia sinensis. Classification (NCBI taxonomy): domain Eukaryota; kingdom Viridiplantae; phylum Streptophyta; class Magnoliopsida; order Sapindales; family Sapindaceae; genus Dipteronia; species Dipteronia sinensis. The sequence continues at coordinate 43,952,089 of CM065639.1, forward strand.
TGAGTTTTTTAAAACATATGAATTATCTCAATTACTCCTTTGTAAATTTCAGATATTCCACCATATAACTCTTTCATTATAAATACATTATCAACACCTTTTTGTAATTCATACAACCAAAAGCTATTTTTAAAAATACAATGTCAACATTTTTTTTGTAATTTACACAACCAAAAGCCTTTTGTTAGAAGTTATACTCATTAGAAACTCTATTACAAAAAAGAAAATCTACTCTAGAAACTCTACTTGAAAAGTCATACAAAATACACTTTAAATAATAGTTTGGTTTGGGTATACTCTAACTCAACCCAAACCAACTCATGCCGAAACCCTAGATACCATATTGGAATTTGGACTTGCAAAAAGTATCTCGTTATTTGAATTTCCATTGTAATTATAATTAATTTTGAAAAAAAACCAACTTAACAAAAATCATATGGACACTTATATACTAAATATATCTATATTTTTTTTATTAAATAATGCAATACTGCAAATCTGCAATACATATCAATACTCCATTACTTGATAAAAAAATATATAATAATAATAATAATAATAATAATAATTTTCTAGTCAAATATGATTCTGAAGTTATATATAGTTGATCATGTATGGGTATGTGATCCTGTTGACACCGATGGAAAATGCATTTTTTTTGATCATTTTACACTTGCGTAAATTGGGATTTGGGATAAAAAAAAATTGTGCAAGATTCCCTCGCTATATCAGATAGACAATTACAAACATTCAAACAATAGGAAGTCTTTTTATTATTATTATTATTAGAATACATATTAACAATAATTTTCTTGTCAGAATGATCCAGACAAAAAAAAAAAAGAAAATTCAGGACTTTTGTTTTTGAAATGTTACACATTTATATAAAAAGTTAGATTTGGAATATGTTCTTCTATAGTAAGCCACTCCAAGTGAATGGAAGGGAGATACTTAACTTGCAGTTGTATACTTGTATGCATGAAGCAGTTTACTTCCATTCTTTGCTTACATGTTTTCTATGTTGCTTTTTTGTTTTAGTATTCGCCTACAAAACACTATTTTCCCTTGTACCTTTTTTTTGTTGTTATTGATATTCAAAGCTCTCATTTTGAAATTTATTTTCCAACACAATATTATTCAATATGATCAGTTCAATCTCTCTTCCAGCTTCAACCATAAACTGCAATAAATTAATCTCAAATTCCCTCCACATGATCACTTCACAATATAGTAATTTCAATGACTTTCCTGTTCACAAGAAGAATCCACACAAAACTTGTTATGGCTTTTGTTATTCCCCTTCTCCACAATTTTCTCTCATAGTCCAACCACCGATTCAAAACAGTTCTCCTTCAAGGCACAGAGGGTGTTCATTGGTGGCCTTTGATGGTAAAAGCTCGAGCTCGGGTGATCAGGAAGCCCATCGAGCTCTTGAAACAGTTCTCAAGTTTTACTCGGCGATCAAGAACAAAAATATACGTGAATTATCTGATGTTATCGGAGACGAATGTCGATGCGTTTGCAATTTCTTCTCATTCTTCCAACCCTTCCAAGGGAAAAAGGTATATATGTACATCCATGGAGTTTCATTTAAAGAAAATGTGTAATATTGTAATTTAAATTACTAAATCAATGTAAGTGGGTAAAATTTATTTTGGGTTAATTTTGCAGCAAGTTGTGGATTTTTTCAGTTTTCTTATCAGAAGCTTGGGAAATAACATAGAGTTTGTGGTGAAACCAACTTTGCATGATGGAATGAATGTTGGTGTGGCATGGAGATTAGGTTTGGCCTTACTGATTATTTCATTTTCCAAAATGTTAATGAACCAGACATACTTCTATTTATCGACAATATCTTCCATTTTCGAAGAGGGAATTTTCTTACATTTTCAGTTATAAATGTGCAGAATGGAAAAACAAGAATGTGCCATTAGGGAAGGGTTTCAGTTTCTACATATGCCAAATCTACCAGGGAAAGGTCTTTATAAGGTATGCATCCTTCAAATTTCAATTATAAATCTCATTTTAATAACCATTCAATTCCATCAAATTCAATTACTTAACCAAAACCTGTAAAGTCAATGATTTTTTGGAAACACCTAGATTTATTTGAACTTTTTAAAAGCCACACTTAAACTCTTAAAATCTTTTTACATCAACTCATTTTAGATTGAATACACGCCATCCTAATATATAAGTTAGAAAACATGTTATGCAAGATACAATTTCTGTTTATATATAATATATATATCACATGCGGTACGTTGACTCGAACATGGAACATTATCAAGAATGTACAAATTCTGTTTTCTATCCAAGTTGATTTGAAAAGTAAAATTAATTATTTTGACAAATGTACAGGAATGTGGAGATGTTCATGGAACCACTCCTCCATATTGAACCCTTTAGACTGGTAAGAAGTTTGAAGCTAACTTTCCATGTAGTAAAGAAACATAAACTTTTATAACATTAGTTTCTGTGTTTTGTCTTGTGGATTTTGGCAGAAAATATTTGGATACATGATGACAATAATGGACAAGTTGAGCTCTTATCATCCTGTCTCCAAGAACATGATCAAAAGAGGCTTGTACATATCACTTATTCTATTTTTCATTTTTGTACTTGTCTTCTTCTCAAAGCCTGGATTGTATTAAATTATAATTCGGAAATTCAGGGTCATTACTTGTTCTTGTTATTGATGTACCATTAATTTAATTATTAGAACAATTCACCCTTACATATGTGACAAAAAAGAAATCAAGATTCTGAATACCCAATAATTAAATCCAGAAATAGCAGGAATCTATGACAGTTCTCAAGTCCATGTATTCTGATGCCTTATATATAAACAATTCATGACGGTTTTGAAAACTGCTCATCACAGCCTGAAAAAGTGATCAAGTGAAATAAGTTTTATTGCTCGGTTTGTATCCTCTCATCACCTCAATTTTTCCTCACCTTTTTATGATTTCCTTGGAAACATTTTTTAAAACAAAACTTGCATTTATATTATTCTTATTTATATATAGTTAACAGATAATTAATAATTTGCATCATACATGTATTTTGTTAGGTTCTAAATCATGTGAAGCTCAATAAAATTTTATTGAAATCAACTTTTGGGCTTGTTAGTGTTATTGGTAAAATCTGGAAGGATGACAAGTTAGCATGATTGTCGAGATCCAAAGTAATCAAAGATACCACGTCACCCAAAGTCAACTAGACTAAACTAACCTAAGTTGACCAACGATGACTTCACGAGACTTGGGCGGGGTTTTGCCAGATGATCGGGTAGAAATAACTCGATTGAGGTAATCAGATCGATCGGGTGAAGGTGATCCGGTCGGGATCACTAAGATGGTCGGGTCAAGTAACCGATCGGGGAGAGTGGGGTTTGGTTGAGTCTAGTAGATGGTCAGTTGAGCGATAAGTGGGGAATGTTGAATTCAATGCAACCACGATTCAAATACGTAGAGAATGAGTCTTACTCAAACAAGGTGTCAACTAGACTAAACTAACCTAAGTTGACTAAAGATGATTTCACGAGACTTAGTCGAGGTTGCCAGATGATTGGGTAGAAATAACTCGATTGAGGTAATCAGATTGAACGGGTGAAGGTTGTAAGAACCTCTATTTTATGATTGGCTTATTTCATGATAAACCCACATTGGGGATGATTTTGTTATTAGTAGCTTAGGTTCTCGATGGCAAGCTTCTAAGCATCCCCGTGACTTCAAAAGCAAAGCGTAAGGTATATCACTTGACTTTGTCTCTTGAAGAGTTTAGCTGCACACACGCACACAATTCATTCATATGTGTCCCTACATCATTGTGCAACACTTAACACACACATATTTATCATATTTTCAATCATTAAACATTTAGATTGATTTCTATGCTTGTTGCATCATTAGATTGTGTTATGTTCATTCGCGACGTTTCTTCGCGATTTGGTTAACATACTAACACATTCACACATTTGATTTGTGTGATCATGCGTTGCATTTCATCATGTAATATCTTGTTATGTGCATGTTTTGATATGTGTTAGATATGGTTTGGTTATTTGGAGTGTTGTGTCTAGTTTCGAAAGATTGGTTTTCAACGGTTTACATGTTTTTCAAAACTGGCCTTTGTATGGTCTTGTGACCATAAAGTTCTATATAAAGATTCAAATTGAGTTTTGAAAAATTATGGACAAACTAGACACCCATACATTTCTAACGGTATACTATTTGTAATATTTATGACTGTTTGGATTGGTTTTGAAATCTCCAAATGGACCACTTAAACAGGGCAACTTCGTTGTTGTCCGAATCTGATCTTTGGTCACTCATTTAACAATAAATCTTTCTACAGACATCCAAATCTTGTTTTGTGAATTGGAGTAGAAAGTAGACATCCATACATTTCCAATGGTATATCATATGAAAGGTTTCGATTTCGTTTGGTCATGTTTTGGGTCGCTCGAAACTTGAGATGATGCAGTGTCTCGCAAATGCACCCTTCGGGAGTGCGCACAAGGTGCGCAAATCATTCCAGCAGGTGTACGTTATTCGTGCGCACCCTATGCACTATACACATGTGTGTACTTCACTGTAAATTTTTATAAACTCTCCAAAACCGCATAGTTTCACTTAGGGCACCTTTTTAGACCCCTCTATCTCATCTTCTTCAGATAAACCACGAAATTAAAACCCTAGAGAGATAGATTGAGTGGTTCTAGAGAAAGAAAACTTTAAGTTTTGTTCTTTGACTCTCCAAACCCAAAACCCATCATCATCTTGCATCATTCAACATCATTTGAGCATGGGTCTTCTTGGTTTCATGACTAGGTAAGTTAGAACTTCATTGAACATTATTTATTGTTCTTCTTACTCTAGATTAGGTATTTATTGCTTGATTAAATACATTGACTCTCTTTATTACATATATTTATAAGTCTTGATAACATGATTGGGTTTGTTTGTGATAGCTAGAATTTAGGACCATATTGCCCTTCTAGCTAAGTCTTTATACCTTGCATCTAGACTTTGATATTTAGGCCTCATTAATTACATTTCTTGATTGCATATTTATTGCCCTTGTTATTTGTTGTGACAACTTGTGTTGGTTGGACTTTATTTGACAATTAGGTTGTTAGATTTTATCTTTACATCTAATTGAGTCCTTATGTATGGGCATGTAGGCATTGTTTGATAACTAGGTTGTTAAATTGTATTATAACATCTAGTTAAACATTTTGTGAGTGGTCTTACACATTATTGCATTTGAGCATATTGTCATATATTTACTTAGACTTTTATTCTCTTCTAGAGTCAAAGTCTTGTGTCTTCTAGATGAAATTGCACAAGCAAGTGAAGTCTTGCAACCAAGGGTGGGTTGACAAGCATTGGTCAAATGCCACTATAAAAGGCCTGCGGGTAGAGTAGAAGGTGCTCACGCCAACAGTAGTGGATCAGGGATATCACTAGGGACTGAACCAAGAGTGGTGAGTGATAGTATCCATAGCCTGAGGTTGTCGACAGTGAGAGTCTGAGTATCACATGAAGGTGTAACATTTTATTCATATAATGGATTTCTGTGATCGTGTGTGGCTAGAAGAATAGCCCATAAGTTTTGCCCAGTCAGAGAGTTTCTTACGTAAATCAATTCAACATATTATTTATTGTTTTCCGCACTTTAATTTCGTTGATTGATTGTTTGATTGAATTGGGTTTTATTGTTAATATTGATTAATCCGAAAAATTGATAATAATCGATTAACAACCCATTCACCCCCTATGTTGTTTAGACACACTTTAATTTTTTTCAAAGGTGATCCAGTTGGGATCACTAAGATGGTCTGGTCAAGTAACCGGTCGAGGAGAGTGAGGTTTGGTTGGGTCTGGTAGATGGTCAGTTGAGCGACACGTGGATAATGTTGAATTCAATGCAACCACGATTCAAATATGCAGAGAATGAGTCTTACTCAAACAAGGTGTCTCGTAGCATACTCTGATAAGGAAACAAACTTCCATAAAGATATCAGAATTCGGATTAGGCAAGAGATCTAATGTGTTTAATACGCAAGAAACGCATAACAAGAAAGAAGATAATCATGATTCCAACAAGTTTGAGTTTCATTAAATGTCATCAACTTTCCTTAACTTGTGGGTTAAGAATTATGGTTCTATGCATGTATAAATAGACCCTAAAACATCATTGTAATGGTTGGAAGATATCAGTTCACAAGAGAGAGAGAGAGAGAGAGAGTTAGAGCGTATAATTATTTCATACATAGTGGATTATTTTTCTCGCCGTCATCGACAACCGTGGGCATTTCCCTAACTTAGGGTTTTACCATGTAAAATTGTGTGTATGCATATTCTTTCTTTCTCATTCTTTCCATAACATTGTTAGCAATTTGCAATTATTTGTTGGACGCGTGATCAACCTTACGTAAGCCCAAAAATCACCGTCAACAATTATAATATGTTTAGACAAAAGAAACAGTAAAGTTAGCAAAATATTGAAAGAAATATATACAAAATATAGTATGTTTATTCACAAAAGATTAGAGGAGACGATCTAACACAAAATAATAACAATTTCAACAAGATAAAACCATGTTTGTCTCCGGTACGGATTTATATATAAAACTACAATAACCACTAAGACTACAATTATGTAAGACATATGAAGCTGATATAAAATATGTCAATGCCTATAAAATTGCTATCTTCTCCGTTAATGTTGATTGAAGCTTCTAGTGTCAATGATTGTGATCCACTCCGGTCACAACTTTCTGGTAATGGCAATCCACAGAGAAATGGATTTCCCTCATAGTTTGATTCTCCAAAGGTTATAAAATGTGCAATCATAAAAGGGATTTTGCCTGATAAGTTATTGTGCTCCACACTAAAAACAGCCAAAGTATTTATCTCCACAAGCTGAGGAGGAATCCTTCCATTCAAATTGTTGTAGGATGGATCCAGACTCTCGATTTGCTTGAGATTTGTAAACGTTAAAGGAATTGCTCCAGTTAAGTTGTTGTGAGACAGATTCAGTGCACGAATATTTATAAATTTTCCAATTTAAAAAGGAATCTCACCTGTTAATTTATTACAAGAGAGATCAATTCCAGATATGTCAATCAAGATTCTGCCTTGGTAAGAATAGGACATTTCTATGGTCCTAAACTCTACAATTTCTCATTTTCTCGTTAGCGGCCTGATTGGATGCATGATTGAATCTGTACGTAAGAAAGTACTAGAATCTAAAGCGGGACTGGAATTTCAAAATGTTCTTCATCGTGTTCGAGTACCATACTTAAGCAAGAAAGAATTTTACTGGAAAGATTATTATTGGAAAGATCTATTAAACGCACATTGTCTATATCACATAATGGTTTTGGCACTTCACCTTCAAATTCATTGTCACTCAGTATAAGATAGGTCAATCTAAATCCAATTTGGAATATTGTCATTTAAACCGTTGCAGCTATGCAGCTAAGATCTAATGTCTCCAATGTAATGTCATCAAGACCTAATGTGTCCAACGAAGAGTTATCAAGAAACGTACCTTTTAATTGTCCTTGTAATCTATTTCTGGACAAGTGACTTGACTAACCCCGTGGAAAATAATACAATATGGTATGTTCTCCGAGATATTATTCTCTGAAAGGTCCAAAATTTGAGGATTGTACTTACAAATTTCCATCGGAATTGGACCTTCAAAATGATTTTTCGACATTATAATCTCTCGTAAAGATGACATATTCCCCAACCAACTTGGTATCCTACCGGAAAGATGGCTATCACTGAGATATAATCCTGTTAACGAGCAATTAGACAAGCCACTTGGGATCCCTTCGGTCAAGTTATTGTAGAGGTGGCCACGGTTCGGTTTCGGGGCGGTTTCGGTTTCGAAACCGCCGGTTTCGGTTCCATGGCCACCCAAACCGTAACCGTAACCGAGAAAACCGGTTTGGTTTTCGGTTTCGGTTCCGTCGGTTTCGGTTTCGGCTTCGGTTTCGGTTTATTTCGGTTTCGGTTTCGGTTTCGGTTTATTTCGGTTTCGGTTTCGGTTTCGGTTTTATTTATTTTTTCCAAACAAAACCTAATTACAATAATTACTAAACGTAATTAAAATAATGGGAAAAATAATGTTCCAGAATTGTTTTTTGACAAATGAATAAAATTTAAAATATAATATGAAATTGAAACATTTGTAATAAAATGAAATTGAAACATTGTAATAAAATGAAACATTTGTAATAAAATGAAATTAATATAAAATATTCAATACAATTATATAAATATATAATATACAATTGAAGCATTTAGGTATTTAATAATGTTGAAAATAAAAGAAATTGACATTGATAAATTGATACAAAATTACAATTGCAGATGTATTAAAAAATAATTAAATGGATATTGAATTCAAATATACAATGTAACAAAGTTGAATTAAAAATAAAAAATAAAAAAATCGGCCTTGCACTTAATTTGACCTCAATTAAGTTGTCTACGTATCCTCCATAAATGTAGAGCAGTAGAGGAATCAAAGGCCACGTAGTTCTTTTACCTTTAATTAGATGTTCGGTGTTGAAGGTTGGAAGTTGGAATGGAATCTAATCGCTGCCTTCTGTTCCCGTGGTTTGGTCATCTTCGAAAAAATCATTCACTATCTCCGCCTCGATTTCTTGTTGTCTGTATTTTGCCTTTGTCCAATCATCAAGACACGCCTGAGCTTCAAGTGTCTGCGGACATATAACCGACCGTCTTGGTTCCAAAATATTTCCACCTGCACTAAATTCTTGTTCCACAGCTACGGTAGAAACCGGTGTTCCCAAAATTTGTTTGGCAATAATAGCCAAAATTGGGAAAATCTGTTCATGATCCTTCCACCAAACCTGGATACTAAATTCACTATCTTCTAAAAATTCATGAGATGTTTCTAAATACCGGTCAAGCTCAGAAATCGAGCCGGATGAGGATGAAGAAGATGTTCTTAATTTTTTGGCTCTTTGGGAAAACAATCGATCCCCTAAACCCTTTAATTTAAAAGTAGAGGAAGTACCAGTACTATCAGATGTCAGTTGATGTTGTGAAACCGGCATGTTCAAAGACGGACCATATATTTTAAGATATTCATCATATAATTCATAAAGCAAAGCCTTAATGGAATTACAATAACTAAGAACATCAACTTCTAAATCTAAACTTTTGTAATAATGAGTTAAATAATCTTGCAAACATTCTAATTTAAAACGTGGATCAAAACATGATGCAAGCAAATAAATATTTGGAATCTCCTTATAATACTGTAACCATTTTTTTTTCATGGCAGCAACACATTCACTCAATTGAACATCGAGTTCACACTCACTGAATGCACCAGTAATGCAATAATTCTTTTTTGCATGACGCAGTCATTATCCATATAATGACATGTCACACCCATATAATGGTGACTACCAAAATTATCGGTCCATATGTCGGCACATACGGAAACGCGACCTTCAAATTGATAAAAAAATGATTTCAATTTGTTTTTTTGTTTTTTGTAAATGGAAAACATTGTACGTGTGAGAGTGGATCTAGGAACACGTTGCATTGCAGGATTTAATGCATTTTGACAATAATTAACAAAACCTACTTTCTCACCAAAACTAAAAGGTAAATGTTCAACTGCAACCATTAATGCTAATTCTTCCTTGTTTTTTTCAGACGTATAATGAAATAGTTGATTAGTAGGGGTTCCGTACCTGGAGATTTGGGATTGGTTACTAGTCTTTACCAATTCAGAAGGGTGATTTTTCCTAATATGGTTCCAGTACGTGTCATATCCGAATGATTTGTTGGTCCTGTATATTTTGGAGCAGTAGTTGCACTTGATTTGGATCATCCCGTCATCTAACTGAATTTTCTTCATATGCAATTTGAAGAGATCGGACTTCATCGGCTTTTCTTCTTCACCTGCAACAAATTCATTTGAAGGGGGTTGGGGGGTAGATAGATTTTCATTACTATCAAGGTCATAGAGATTGGGGTCGGGTTCGTCGGAAATTAGTAGAGGGGGATTAGGACTACGAGGGAGATCGGATCCAAATTGAGATTGAAGGAACTCGTGGTAAAGTCGGTCGTTATAACTGACATCATCACCTTGGTGTTCCAACAAATCTTGCAATGGACCCTTTCCCTTGTTCAAATTTCTTGAACCTTCTCCCCCACTTGCCATTGAATAATTAATTATAAATAATAATAGTAAAAATATATATATAGATATGTGAGGCACTCAAAATATTGTTGGAATAATAGTGGTAACACTAAGAAAAATAGATAATTGTAAATAAATAATAGATGATTGTAAAAAATAGAATATGTAAATAGATATTAATTTCTATAATAAATAAGAATTAAAGAAAATTGTAAATAGATGATTGTAAAAAATTGAAGAAAAAAATAGATATTAATTTTTATGAAAAATGAAAAATAAAGAAAATTGTATAATGTAGAGAGAATTGAGAATTTGAGATTGAGAGAGATTGAGAGAAGTTGAGAGTGGTGTGAAGAATATTGAAATGAGGGGGGTATTTATAGGATTATAGTGGAGGGGCGAATTTGCAATTTTAAGAAATTAAGGGGAAAAAATAATATATATATATATATATATATATATATATGGCCGTTGGCCATAGGCAAGATGACCGTTGGTCACCTCACCCAACGCCCAACGGTCATCAGTTCAAATGTAATTTTTTTTTTGAAATATGTGGTCCACGTGGCGATTTGTGATTCGTTAGAATTTTTTTTTTTTATTACAAACGGTCGAAACCGTCGGTTTAACCGATGGTTTAACCGTCGGTTTTGGGTGAAAACCGACCAAACCGACGGTTAAACCGCCGGTTAAACCGTCGGTTTGGTCGGTTTTCACCCAAAACCGACGGTTTAAACCGTCGGTTTTGGCCGGTTTTCAACTTCTCCTAACCGTAACCGAACCGATTCGGAACCGGTTTCCAACCGGTTCCGTAACCGGCGATTTCGGTTGCGGTTTCGGTTTCGGTTTTTCCCACCCGGTTTCGGTTTGGTGCCCACGGTTTAACCGAACCGTGGGCACCTCTAAGTTATTGCCATCCATATCTTAACAAGAGTTAGCTCCTCTGTCCTTTGTGCTTTTTCGGGCTGTTTATTTTTTCATGTTAGCTCTAACTTGGAACGTAAGGGGTTTGGGAAAAGGGGAGAAGCGTAAGGCCGTGAGAAGTCTGGTTTCGACTCACAAACCCATGAGCTTATTCATCTAAGAAACAAAGTTGAGTTCCATTGACAACAGAGTAATGCGCTCGCTAGGTGGTTCTTGGCTTACAAGGGTGTAGGAGTGGAGGCGGATGGTGTTGTGGGAGGGTTGATTTCTATGTTGAATGAAGACTTGTTTAAGGTTTGTTATTGCATGTCCAATAATCAATGTATTATTATGTTTGGTCTCTTGTTAAAGATTAATAAAGAAGTGGCGTTTTACAACTTTTACGCCTCTAATTTGGAACGTGAGAGGCTTAATCTGTAGGAGTTTATTCTTACTCCTCAGACTGTTATTCAGGTTCTATGGTGAACAGGAGGTGATTTTAATTCTATCCTTGATCCGTTGGAGAGAAAATGGGGCACTTGTAACATGGGTTATGTTAGAAACTTCATCTCATTCACTCTAAAGGCCAAGGTGGTGGATTTACCTATGATAGGATTTTCCTTTACATGCTCCAATAATAGGGAACAAGAGTCGTGGGTAAGACTAGATCGATTTTTTATATCGCTTCACATCCTTTCTTGGTTCCCTAGGATCCTACAGAAGGGTCTTCCTCGTGGTATTTCGGATCACAATGCGGTTGTGATAGGGGAACCTTCAATCGACTGGGGTTCGTGTCCCTTTCGCTTTTTCAACTCGTGGTTAGAAGACAAGGCCATGTTGTTGGACGCCTTGAAAGGTTGGAAAGGATGTTGTGTTAAAGGCTCTAAGGGCTTTGCCTTATTTTCAAAAGTCAAGGCTGCCAAGAACAAATTAAAAACCTGGTACCAAGCTAAGAAGTGTAAAGATACCTTCTTGAAAGATACAGAGGATAAATTGGCTGAGGTTGAAAAGAGGGCAGTTGTTGAAGAATTGACAACGGTGTTGAGAAAATTACGGCTGGAGCTTGTTTCGGAAATGTGGAAAGTCTTCCGCTTTGAGGAACAAAAATGAAGACAGAAATTTAGGGTGAAATGGCTTTTGGAAGGGGATAAAAATACCAAGTGTTTTCATGGCTTTGCTAATTCTAAAAGGAAAAGTAATTACTTAGGGGACATTACTTTTAATGGTGTGACTCACTCAGACCCTAACATTATCAAAACAGAGATAATAAAGTTCTTTACTGAGCACTACATTGATGTGTCTTGGTCCTCGGCCTAGTATTAATGGATTGGCATTCAAGCAATTGTCTAACTTGCAAAAGGAGTCTTTGGGGGAACCATTTTCGGAAGAGGAAGTGTGGAAGGCTTTAAAGGATTGTGATGGCAATAAAGCTCCGCGACCGGATTTTTTTAAATCTAATTGGGAGGAGATCAAGGTTGATTTCATGGATTTTATTAATGAATTTTACAAGGAGACCTCAATTGTGAAAGATGTAAATAGAACATTTATCGCTCTCATTCCGAAGTTGGAAGACCGGTGGCCATGAAATACTTTCGACCTATAAGCTTGGTGGAATCAGTGTACAAAATCCTTGCCAAGGTGTTGGCAAATCGTCTCAAGAGAGTGATGAACTCATTGGTAGGTGAGAACCAAATGGCTTTTTGTTAATAAACGGTAAATAATTGATATTTTTGTGGTGGCTAATGAGATCATTCATAAGTGGAGGAAAGATAGAGTCAGTGGCATTTTGGTGAAGTTGGATTTTGAGAAGGACGTACAATAGTGTGGATTTCTCATTTCTAAATTTTTGATTAGAAGGTATGGGCTTTGGTACGAGGTAGAGATCCTGGATGAGAAGTTGCATATCTACCCCGATGATGTCAGTTTTTGTGAACGAAAGTCCCACTCATTAGCTCAGTTTGGAGAGGGGCCTCCGTCAAGGCGATCCATTGTCACCTTTCTTGTTCAACATAGTTATCGAAGCGTTGAGTCTTTTATTAATGAGAGCTTTCGAGTTGAGCCTTGTGAAATGGGAGGTTATTGGTCATAATGGGATTCATGTGTCCCACCTCCAGTTCTCGGATGACACTACTCTCTTTATCGAGCCTAAAGTGGAGTTCATTCTTAATCTGAGAAGGATCCTTCGTTGCTTCGAATTGGTGTGTGGCTTAAAGATTAATTTCCATAAGTTATGTCTAGTCAAAGTATGGAAGAAGGGTTCAGATGTGGTGGATTGGGCTGGTATGCTAAATTGTAGGACTTCCCTACTTCCTATAACCTATCTTGGACTTCCTCTCGAAGCAAACCCTCAATTGTTGAGAAAAGGTTGGCGCCGTGGAAATTAAAGTTTCTTTTGAAGTGTGGTAGGTTGGTCTTGATATAGGCTATCTTATCTAATATTCCTACATATTTTTTGTCAGTATTCAAGATTCCTATTGATGTGGCCAATAAGATTGAAAAACTCCAACGCGACTTTTTTTAGGGAGAGGAAATTGTGAAGAGGAAGGTCCATTCTATAGATTAGGATATGGTGTGCCTTAGTAAAAGTAAGGGAGGTTTGGGTATAGGCATATTAGGGACAAAAATGACAGCCTTTTGGCCAAATGGGTTTGGAGGTTTGGTAGTGAGGAAGCTCCTCTTTGGAAAAGAGTGGTGTGCACCAGATATGATATTGATGTTATGGTGATTTGGTGGAACTGGCAGATCCCAGACAATGCTTCTCATTTTGTCAAAACAATGAGTAAGCTTCACGACTCTGGCTCTAAAACGGAACTTATCTTTCGATAAGTGTTCCAAGTGTTCATAGGCAATGGGGAGAAAACAAGTTTTTGGCAGGACATCCTATCTGATTCTAACCCTTATAAATTAGCTTTTCCCTAGGATTTTTGCTTTAACTTCTAGTAAACATGGCAAGGTCTACGATTTTGGCGATTGGCATGGAATGAAGTGGCGCTGGAAGGTGCTTTTGAAGAGATCGGTTTTGATTGAGAAGTCGATCAGTGGAGACATTTTTTGATGGCTTTAGGTAGTGTGAATATTCGGTTTGGGCTAGAAGACAAACTGGCATGGTACTTTCAATTCCAATGGTTTGTTTTCTGTTAGCTCTTTTCGTAAGTGTTTGGAAGGCTCTTTCAATGTTGCCTAACGGGGCTATAATTTTTTTTGGCAGAATCTGTGTCCTCCCAAGATTCAGGTCTTTGGTTGGCATCTTTACAAAGGTAGAATTATGATCAATGAGAGGTTGTCCCTACTTTGGTTTGACTTATGTAACTGATCTGAGCTGCTCAATGTGTGCCACTAAAATAGAGTCTATCAACCATATTTTCATGTTGTGTCTGTGGTCGTGGAAATTATGGATGAGATGTTTGAGCTGGTGGAATGTAGTTTATTGCATTAGCGATAACTTTAAGAATTGGCTAGATAAGTGGCAAGGTTTGTGTCCTCCAATAAAGAAGTAGGAGAGCTTGGAATTTGATGTTTTGTATGTCAGTATGGACCATTTGGGATGAGAGAAATCATGTGGTTTTTAATAAGAAAATTGTCAACTTCGAGCTGGTTTGCGACTTGGTGAAATTCAGGACAGCGTGGTGGTTCAAATTCTTTGGGAAAGGATCTAAGGATTTTATTAACTCTATCTTATTAAATTGCAGGGAGTTGTGCATTGATCCTCCTACTCTTAAAAGAACAAGCCCTGTTGGCTGGTCACCTCCTCCCTTAAGCTCCCTCAAATTTAATGTGGATGGGTCGTCACGAGGGAATCATGGCCCTGCAGGCATTGAAGGAGTGCTAAGAGATTCATCGGGGGAGATTTTGTGTCTTTTCTCTACCGCGGTGGGGTTGTGTGACTCGAATACGACAGAGATAAGGGCCATACACAAGGTTGTTCAGCTTTGCTCTTCCGGGCCTTTGCTGCGAAATCAGAGGATTGAGATTATAAGTGATTACAAAGTGGCAGTTTTGTGGATCAATAATAAGATGGATTTTGGTAGTTACAATCACGTTCAACTCATCTACGATATCATGACTCATCTTCATTTCTTTAGAAACATGATAGTTACTTATAACTCGAGGAGGTCTAACTCAATTGCTGATTTGCTAGCAAAGCTTGGTTCGAGTAGAAAATGGGTCATTCTCTTTTTGGGAATGATCTGATGCTATTTGTCTGTTGCTCTGTTTTCCTTGCTATTTTAGGGGTGTCTCCTTTGTGGTTTTGGCATCAGCATTTAGGCTCCTCTGCTCTGTTTTTCTGTTTCTCTTTTGTTTGTTTCAAGTGGGGTCCTCTGCTCTGACTCTTTGTTGTTGCTCATGGCCTTGGTGCCTTATGGTTTGAATAATATCTGCTGTTCAAAAATAAAAAGTTATTGCCATCCAATTGTAATTGTGACAAGTTCGCCAAGTTAAGTCTATTAAAAATATTCGACTATGCAAGTTATTGTTTGATAATGTGAGGACTTGCAATGAGAAGCAATCCGCAGCTAAGTGCTTAGGTATTTCGCCAGACAACTGATTGTCAGATAAGTCCAAAATTTCTAGTGAGATCACATCACCAAATGAAGATTGGAATACTTGCCATTCAAAGCATTTGAGGACATGTTAAAGAGTTTTAAACTATGAAGATATGTTCCAACATCTATTGGAATGTATCCACAAAAGATATTGTTAGAGACATCTAATGTTTTCAAACTTTTGTGAGAATGAATTGGCAATTGAAACGATCCTGAAAGAGAATTATTAACTCTTAATCTTGTGTTATTCTCCAACAACCAATTTGGAAACTCTCATGTCAAGTTAGTATGAGAGAGATCAACTTCTCGTAAGTCATGTTGACGGTAGAGAAACATAGGAAGTGCGCCACCATCTCCGCAACAAGACAATTTGATGGAATTTAGTTGGAATTTTGGGACCAAAGAATGTGATGACGACATGGTTTCTACATAAACTTCATTATTTTCACAATGGATCGAATTGAGTTTTGAAATGTTGAAAAATGGTTTAAGTGAAGTTGGGATTTGAAAGTGATCATTGTAAAATATCAAGTCTTCCAGGGATGTCAAAGCCTTAAGAGGAGACGAGGAAATTTTTTCATTACGTCGATTGGAAGAGATATCTAATACTCGAAGAGAAGTCAAATTTGCAAAACATGAAGGCAAGGTATTTCTTAAATAATTATGGTCAATATATAGCTCAAGGAGATGCACCAATTTGCATAACCCTGAATTAAAAGTACATTATAAGAATTAATATATTAAGTTTGTGAAAAAGTGTAATTATAAAAAAATATTTTGTTTTTCCTACTAGCTAGCTAGTACCTTCTTCAGGGAACCCAAATTTGACAATCTTACTGTAGCTTATGTCCACATTATCAAGGTTGCTCAAATAGGCGTAATCCTGTGAAGAATTCATACAATAATACAAGACAATTTTAGAAAACTTCAAATTAGGTGTGTATTCTAAAGAGAAAATAGTAAATTACTCTTAAATCCCTGAGGTTTGTTTTTTTTTTACAAACTAGAAACAAATTTTCCAAAAAGTCTCATTGACTGAGCTCAGTCAAAGTTAGTCATTGACTGAGTTTAACTGTATAAAATACCAAAAACCCCAATACATAAATAGTAAAATTACCAAAATACCCTTAATATAAAATTGCTAAACTTTAATTAAAATAAAAATATTATATTTTAAAAAATAAAAAATAAATGAAACCATCGATGGAGATGGAACGTCTATCGTCGGTGATGGAGATCCAACAATCGTCGATGATGGAAATCCCTCTTGGGTGTACATCGATAGAGAGCCATTTGTGGATCTCCATTGGCGATGACAATCCATCTCTATCTTTTTACTTTTCTAATAAAAATATTAAAAAATGAGATTTCTTTAAATAAAAATGAAAATGATGAAAATACCCTTTTGACCATTAATTTATTTATTTTAACACTATTTTGACCATTAATTTTTACCAAATTTGATTAACGATAAGGGAGATCAATTTATAGTAAATTTAATTTTGTTTGTAAAAGACAAATATCTGGACAATCGAATGTAATTGTTCTTTTAAAAAGAGAAAGAGAAGGCCCGGCTTACCTTGAACATTAATAGTTCCTTTCAATCTATTTTTATATAGATATAGAGTTCTTAATGATGAAAGACCAGCCAGAGATGAAAAGATGTTATTGTTGAAAAGGTTAAAACCTAAATCTAAAACTTTCAAATTGCTCAATCCCAATAGCTTGTCTAAACCTGAATAATCAATATCTTGACATGAGAATAATCTGTTTCTTATATCATTCTTACATAACAGCCAAGTAAATAGAGAAAATAATTATGCATGTACAATAATAATTGTAATCACTAATCAGGAAATAAGTTGTTTCTTACCGGTAAATGCATTCTAAAAACAAATCAAAGGAATGTACAAAACTAAAAAAAAATAAAAAATTAATAGTGCTAATACAAGGTTGGAAATTTGGTAACTGACCTTGGTTTTGAACAAAACAAGATATGGAATTGCCAATCAAACGTAGTTCTTCTAGTTCTTCAAAGGGAGAAAACAAAGAAGCATTTAGAATATCCAAATTATATGACCTTGCATAAATAAGATCGAGTTTAATAACTCGGCCTGTGGTATTTTTGCACACAACTCCTTCTCATTGACAATAATCTGATGATTTTCCTTCATCCACCCAGTTTTGAAGACTAGAAGGATCATTGAAGAAATGACGTTTAAGTTGCAAGATAGATTGTCAAGTGGGTTCTTTACTATCACTATCAGTCTATAACCGTGCTTGACTCGGAGCCAAAATTTTCTTCTTGGAAATTCAGTGCAGATAGAATATTTAGGTTTGGCCAAAACCCAAAAAGAGAAGGGAAAAATAAGTGTATGGTCTTGTCAGTGTAAATTGTAAGAACACGTTGAAGATATTAAAAAAAAACACGTTGAAGATTATTTTCTTTTAGGGCAAATTGCATAAACACCTTAAGATTAGTCATAATTACACGAATATGACACTTTTGGAGGTATTTATAAAAAACCTACCCAACGTTATGTTGCATAGACATTCCTTGCCATCATCTTTTTTGCCAACAATTATATATATATATATAATATGATCTATATAACAATTATAAATAAATCACGATATATCAAAGATGTTAATGATCGACATGTACTTTTGTTTATCCACAATAAATTTCGTTTTCAAAAAAGAAAATCTCTTATTACATTTTTTTTAGAGGGAGGGCGAGAAGCCCAGAAACAACAAAAAACTACTCAAGACAAGGCACAAGTCTGGTGAAAGCCAAACGTTTAGCATCATCCTCCAAAACACTAGGAACTGGAGGAGGGGAATCTTCAAAGAAAATAACACTCGGCTCAAGAGACTGGCCCAAATTAGCAAGGCAGTCAACAATCCTATTACTCTCTCTATACACATGCGGAATAGAGCAACACCACTCATCATCAATAAGGGATTTGCTGTTAGAAAAATTTGTGATAAACATGCATTTTGAGGATGTGATTTGAGTATGATCGAATTCATAAAAAAAAATTGGAAGATCATAGTATATTCGAATTCTCCTCCGTGAGAACATCGAATTGGTATATTCAAACTCCAGAAATAATTATTGGGTAAATGAGAAATTGAGTCTCAAACTAAGCCTATTGTGTAGGGAAAAATGTGAATCTCATATTGGTGAGGAAAAGCAATTATATGTAGTATATAATTATTTGTGTGATAGCAGCTTATCAAATGTGTGAAGCATAGAGGCTCTCTCTCACGCGCAGAGGGTTGGGTGCAAATCATGGACCACATACCTCCGGTTGAACGACTCGACGTGCGGGCACACGTCCCGCACACATAAATGTCACACCGATTGAACCGTGAGCTCACACCTGCGTTTTTGCTACTATTTTATTTTCCTTTTTACCTAAGTTAATATCAAGAAAATAGAAATTTCCGTTTTGGGTTATGATATGCAATCACAGAGTCCTTGATCAACAAGGAATGGAATCTATATTTAATAAGGAATAAATCTCTTGAAGATTAATCCTTAATTAATATCCTTTAAAGGGAACCAACTCAATTTATAAATATAGAGAAAAAATATTTTCCTTGGCCGTGTCTTTCTTTCTAGTTCGAATTCTTCGGTTTCTTGGTAAGTTCAAACTCAATTTGAGTTCGCTGAAAGTGAATTGTGTTTTGCACGACCACTGTTGAATCGAATCGTTGTATCCTGGGAGACAATAGTTATACATATACATTGTTAGACTACGAAATTGTCTTAAGGACACTACGTTAAACACATGCATTGATTCCAGGTTCCCTAAACCGTTTACCTAATGTGGTTTTTTTATTGGTTTGTTTCTTTCTGTTTCTTCCAGATTTACAAACCAGAATTGTTTTTGATTTAAAGTAACATTTGAAGCTTTGAATAAGACTATATAAAGGGTGATTCGATGGAGTATTCTTACTCAACAGATTCACAATAGTCTGAAAGTCATATTCCACAATAACCTTCATGAAACTAGCCTTCCAAACAAGCTGCAAACCATCAAAAAGACCCCACAATTCTGCTTCAAAGACACTTCCAATTCCCTTCTTCAATTCAAAGCAAAATTTCTTATAATTTGGTTTATAATGAATCAAGTGCAGAATGGAAGAAGAAAAATGTGTCATTAGAGAAAGGTTTCAGTCTCTGCATTTAATTTGCCAAAGGAAGGGTTTCAGTTTCTACATTTGCCAAATCTACCGGGCAAAGGTCTTTATAAGGTATGCATCCTTCAATTTTAAATAGCAAACT
Source organism: Dipteronia sinensis (assembly GCA_033220585.1). Classification (NCBI taxonomy): domain Eukaryota; kingdom Viridiplantae; phylum Streptophyta; class Magnoliopsida; order Sapindales; family Sapindaceae; genus Dipteronia; species Dipteronia sinensis. The sequence goes on from CM065639.1 coordinate 43,972,036, forward strand.
TGTAAAGTAAAATAAAAATATAAATTAGAAAACATGTTATGTATTTTACAACTTATGTTTTTGATGTAGATTGAAAATTGGCACAAACGCCAATCGATAAAAATAGGGATAAACGAATCGGATCCGTTGATTCGCGCACGAATATCGGAAACGAAACCTACTATTATGTTGTTGATCCGCTCACGGATACCAGGATAACAGGCTTCAAATACGTTGATCTTTACAAGATACCGTAAATGGAAGATAAAGAGAACACATTCTCTAAATTTTTTTATTCATTCAACAACTTCTCTTTTTCAAACCTAATACAAGCTATTAAATAAGGAAAAGCAACCTAAAACTATTAGGATTCAATATCCCGTAAAATCCTAAACAAAATAAAACAACTGAATCACTAGGATTCAATATCTTCTAAAACTCCTAAATAAGAGGTCTTAAACAACTAAACTGAATCGGAAAAAGAATCCCAAAGTAAAGGAACAAAAACGAATTGTAAATAAAATAGAAAATAGCCGGCTTGTTGCACAAGAAACTAAATTTCCAAATTTAGATCTACTGCAGCCCGTTACAGAAGACGAAGTCTTCATAATAAATGTTGGGATTGTCTTGGGCTTTCCGAAAACATATTATAATAGAAAATCCGACTCTGTTTGCTCTCTGTAGAGGCCCACGAAGTTCAGCCCAGATTTGGTTGTCCCACACGACCCAAATACGAATTCGCCACCCATACGAACTCGTCATCCGCTCCGCATCATCCTCCCCAAGTTGGACAGAATTCGACCTCGAATTCAGCACCTCTTCGTCCTCCAAAGCTGAATCGCCGTTGTAAGGGACAAGATGCTTTACATTTAAAATATCAGCCGTACGAATATTGCCGAGTAGCCTAAGACGGTAGGGTTTGGAGTTGACATTCTCACCAATTTTATTACCCTTTTGCCTTAAGCTAATATGTGTCATCCTCTCCATGCTAGACGGAATTCGTCCTCGAATTTGATGGTTCATCATTCCTAGATGATGATGAAACGATGCCCATCCCTGGGAGTTGAACCCACCAGACACCACATTCTCGCAGCTACCCGACTCATCATCGGATTCATCTTCATCAAAAACTGGTGGCAAATCCAAATCGAAAAAAACCTCTGCTGATACATATGTATCATCGAAAAACACATCAGGATAAGAGACTAATTGTGTTTGAGGGTTCATCTTTTTTTTTTGTATGGGGAAATATGGAAGGTGAAGAGATAGTAGTCAGGAAAGTAATTGGTTATGATATGTGGATCGATGAGCCTAGCACAACGGTAGACTCGAAGGCTTTGATACCAACTGATGTAGATTGAAAATTGGCACAAACGCCAATCGATAAAAATAGGGATAAACGAATCGGATCAGTTGATTCGCGCACGAATACCGGAAACGAAACCTACTATTATGCTGTTGATCCGCTCACGGATACCAGGATAACAGGCTTCAAATACGTTGATCTTCACAAGATACCGTAAATGGAAGATAAAGAGAACACATTCTCTAATTTTTTTTATTCATTCAACAACTTCTCCTTTTTCAAACCTAATACAAGCTATTAAATAAGGAAAAATAACCTACAAATATTAGGATTCAATATCCCGTAAAATCCTAAACAAAATAAAACAACTGAATCACTAGGATTCAATATCTTCTAAAACTCCTAAATAAGAGGTCTAAAACAACTAAACTAAATCGGAAAAAGAATCCCAAAATAAAGGAACAAAAACGAATTGTAAATAAAATAGAAAACAGCCGGCTTGTTGCACACGAAACTAAATTTCTAAATTTAGATCTACTGCAGCCCGTTACAGAAGACGAAGTCTTCATAATAAATGTTGGGATTGTCTTGGGCTTTCCGAAAACATATTATAATAGAAAATCCGACTCTGTTTGCTCTCTGTAGAGGCCCACGAAGTTCAGCCCAGATTTGGTTGTCCCACACGACCCAAATACGAATTCGCCACCCATACGAACTCGTCATCCGCTCCGCATCATCCTCCCCAAGTTGGACAGAATTCGACCTCGAATTCAGCACCTCTTCGTCCTCCAAAGCTGAATCGCCGTTGTAAGGGACAAGATGCTTTACATTTAAAATATCAGCCGTACGAATATTGCCGAGTAGCCTAAGACGGTAGGGTTTGGAGTTGACATTCTCACCAATTTTATTACCCTTTTGCCTTAAGCTAATATGTGTCATCCTCTCCATGCTAGACGGAATTCGTCCTCGAATTTGATGGTTCATCATTCCTAGATGATGATGAAACGATGCCCATCCCTGGGAGTTGAACCCACCAGACACCACATTCTCGCAGCTACCCGACTCATCATCGGATTCATCTTCATCAAAAACTGGTGGCAAATCCAAATCGAAAAAAACCTCTGCTGATACATATGTATCATCGAAAAACACATCAGGATAAGAGACTAATTGTGTTTGAGGGTTCATCTTTTTTTTTTGTATGGGGAAATATGGAAGGTGAAGAGATAGTAGTCAGGAAAGTAATTGGTTATGATATGTGGATCGATGAGCCTAGCACAACGGTAGACTCGAAGGCTTTGATACCAACTGATGTAGATTGAAAATTGGCACAAACGCCAATCGATAAAAATAGGGATAAACGAATCAGATCCGTTGATTCGCGCACGAATACCGGAAACGAAACCTACTATTATGCTGTTGATCCGCTCACGGATACCAGGATAACAGGCTTCAAATACGTTGATCTTCACAAGATACCGTAAATGGAAGATAAAGAGAACACATTCTCTAATTTTTTTTATTCATTCAACAACTTCTCCTTTTTCAAACCTAATACAAGCTATTAAATAAGGAAAAATAACCTACAAATATTAGGATTCAATATCCCGTAAAATCCTAAACAAAATAAAACAACTGAATCACTAGGATTCAATATCTTCTAAAACTCCTAAATAAGAGGTCTAAAACAACTAAACTAAATCGGAAAAAGAATCCCAAAATAAAGGAACAAAAACGAATTGTAAATAAAATAGGAAACAGCCGGCTTGTTGCACACGAAACTAAATTGCCAAATTTAGATCTACTACAGCCTGTTACAGAAGACGAAGTCTTCATAATAAATGTTGGGCTTGTCTTGGGCTTTCCGAGTCTACGGTAGGGTTCATCGATGACACATATTAGCTTAAGGCAAAAGGGTAATAAAATTGGTGAGAATGTCAACTCCAAACCCTACCGTCTTAGGCTACTCGGCAATATTCGTACGGCTGATATTTTAAATGTAAAGCATCTTGTCCCTTACAACGGCGATTCAGCTTTGGAGGACGAAGAGGTGCTGAATTCGAGGTCGAATTCTGTCCAACTTGGGGAGGATGATGCGGAGCGGATGACGAGTTCGTATGGGTGGCGAATTCGTATTTGGGTCGTGTGGGACAACCAAATCCGGGCTGAACTTCGTGGGCTTCTATAGAGAGCAAACGGAGTCGGATTTTCTATTATAATATGTTTTCGGAAAGCCCAAGACAATCCCAACATTTATTATGAAGACTTCGTCTTCTGTAACGGGCTGCAGTAGATCTAAATTTAGAAATTTAGTTTCGTGTGCAACAAGCCGGCTGTTTTCTATTTTATTTACAATTCGTTTTTGTTCCTTTATTTTGGGATTCTTTTTCCGATTTAGTTTAATTGTTTTAGACCTCTTATTTAGGAGTTTTAGAAGATATTGAATCCTAGTGATTCAGTTGTTTTATTTTGTTTAGGATTTTACGGGATATTGAATCCTAATATTTGTAGGTTATTTTTCCTTATTTAATAGCTTGTATTAGGTTTGAAAAAGGAGAAGTTATTGAATGAATACAAAAAATTAGAGAATGTGTTCTCTTTATCTTCCATTTACGGTATCTTGTGAAGATCAACGTATTTGAAGCCTGTTATCCTGGTATCCGTGAGCGGAATCAACAGCATAATAGTAGGTTTCGTTTCCGGTATTCGTGCGCGAATCAACGGATCTGATTCGTTTATCCCTATTTTTATCGATTGGCGTTTGTGCCAATTTTCAATCGACATCAGTTTTCTAAAAATACGAAGGTGATTTGGAAACTGTAATTAAAATTTTTGACAAATGAATCAGGAATGTGGAGATGTTCATGGAAGATGGAACCACTCCTCCATATCGAACCCTTTAGTTTTAATTATTTACTTACAGATTATGTTAATGTGTGTCTTAAGAGTTAAGATAATATGTTAAAAGAGTTAAGATAATTATTTATAACACTGCATAGTTGCAAAACATTTTTTCTCAAATTTGGGAGTCTGTACAATTTTGTTTGTTGAATGACGAATAGTGTGAACTACTGAGGTATAATAGTCATTAATAGAACTAGAGGGGTGGTTGTGCACCTCATAGCACAAATGGTTGTGCACCACCCTTCCATATTGGTGGTCAGAGGTTCGAGTTTTATCATGCGGATTTTAAAAGCACTTGTGGGGAGTTTTCTCCCGATTTATGGAAGTAGAAATCAGGACCATACATATATTATCTGATATTGGACAGGTCATGTCATATTGTAATAGGTGTAATACTAAAAAAATATATATATATTAGAACCAGAGGGGGATTTTGACCGATAGATAATATCCCATAGAAAAATTCAAACCTTGTGTGTGAAAACAATGCCTACAATATCAAGATGTAATGATAGACTTTTACAATTGCGGCTCTTTTGTCCCGGTACTCCATGACTTCTTTAATTAGAACTCAAGGTTACAAAGAGTGATTATTTTAAAAATTAATACCTAACTGGCCGTAATATATACACAGACGATCATATATATGGTGAATGATGTATCAAATAAAATCTCTTTAATCATGTGATGAGATAGCAAAATAAACAATTCTCTGGTTGATATTCTTCGTACTATGTTCCTGACTCCCGATGAGTAGCTTCTAATATTGGCCGGTGTGCAAAGTTTGCTAACTTTGGCTATATTTGATGCACGAGAACGAGATAGAAAAAGTTTTGGAATTGGATATTGGATCGGATTATAACAGTACGTACATGTTAGAATGTGAAATGTTTAATTCCATCGTATTTCCTGCGTGATTAACGTAGTAACAAATAGAAAAATTCAAACCACAAGTGTGAAAACAATGCCTACATTATCAAGTTGTAATGCTCACTTTTACAATTGCGGGACGCCCTCCCTCCTTGACGCAAAGATACGAGCATGTAAAACAAATTCTGATCAAGAAAGATCGTGCTTTTATTATTATTTTTAAAAATAAATAAATAAATAAATCTGACACCTGAAATGGACAAGTTTGCAGGAACTTGTCAAACACTTCATTTGCAGCAAAAAACTACGGTGGCATATGCTTGTAAAATGCTTATAATGATAATTGAACCCCACCACTAAATTATTTTCCATACCTAAAATGTTTCTTTCTGCACTCAATTTCCAAGAAGAAATTTTGGCTCAGAGTCAATCACGGAGTAAGTAAAAGAAGCCAGCTAACTCCTTATATAAAAATCATAGCTCAGATCCTCACTCTTGCAGTGCAGTCTTGTGTATTAATTCAAGATTATGGAGGCAAAGTGGATTTGGATGATATTGTTGTTTGTTTCACTACATGGGTTTTGGAGTGAGGGGTGTTGGGAGCAAGAGAGGCTAGCTCTCTTGCAACTTAAAAATTTCTTCAATGAACCTGATAGTAGTTTCCATAACTGGGTAGGTATTTCAGATTGTTGTCAATGGGAAGGAGTTGTGTGTAAAAACACCACAGGCCGAGTTATCGAACTCGATCTTATTTATGCAAGGATATCAGCATTAGGAAAGTGGTATCTAAATGCATCTTTGTTTTCTCCCTTTGAAGAGCTAGAGGAACTTCGTTTGATTGACAATTCTATAGCTGGTTTTGTTCAAAACGAAGGTCAGTTACCAATTTCCAATACCACCATATTTTTCACTTCCTACGAAATTTGTTATAATAAGAAATATTATTACTGGATTGGGTTAAACTTGTATACGGGATCTGTAACTATTTAAAGGATAGTTACATGTGAGATCTTATCTATTTCAATATTTTTAGTTATTATTTTATAAAACTCTTTTGGTATTTGAACTATTGGAATCCAGTACAGTGGCTCTGAATTACTCTGCTATAGTTACAAAGTTTTTTTTTTTTTTTGAAACATATAGTTAAAGCAAACAATTTTATTTTAGCTTTACAAAAGGGTGGTCTTAACCTTACCATCCCTATCAAAGAAGACATCTATTTAGTCAACATGAAGAAAAACAAACTATGTAAAAATGTATATTTATTTTATTGTAAAATGTAAATTATTATTCACGTACGAACCCCCGAATAAAAGATTATGTCCAAATCATTTTCTGTAACGTTACGGTTAGAAAGGAAGTAAGCAAAATATTTTGTTTTAGCTTTGTATAATATTACACAACCCGGTTATGTAAGGTTGCAAAAGGGTGGTTATGAAGAAGAAAAAAATCTAACCATTGGACTAGAGAAGGCACCCAACCCTATTCACTTAATATGAAGAAAACCAAATTATGTAAAAATGTATATTTATTTTCTTTATTTGCTTTGTTAAGAATGATAATTATGTGAGATTGTAATTGTCCACATTTCTTTTTATTTTCAGGTTTGGAAAAGCTATCAAGATTGAGCAATTTGAAAGTTTTGGATTTAAGTTTGAACTTCTTCGACGATAGCATCTTCTCATCGCTAGCTCATCTTTCCTCATTAACAACTCTGCATCCCTATCAAAATAGATTGAAAGATATTCAAGGTAATCCCTGATTTCTCATTGTATTAATATTTTTATTTTTATTTTCAACGTATTTAGAAGATTATGTCACGTACGAATCCCCGAATAAAAGATTATGTTCAAATCATTTTCTATAACGTCACGGTTACAAAGTAATTAAGCAAAATATTTTCTTTTAGCTTTTTAATATTACCCAACCCGGTTATACAACGTTGCAAAAAGGTAGTTAAGAAGAAAAAAAAAATCGAACCATTGGACTAGAGAAGGCACCCCACCCTGTTCACTTAATATGAAGAAAACCAAATTATGTAAAATGTATGTTTATTTTCATTATTTGCTTTATTAAGAATGATAATGTGAGATTGTAATTGTCCACTTTTCATTTTATTTTCAGGTTTAGAAAAGCTATCAAGATTGAGCAATTTGAAAGTTTTAGATTTAAGTTATAACTTCTTCAACAATAGCATCTTCTCATCTCTGGCTAATCTTTTCCTCGTTAAAAACTCTGTATCTCCGTCAAAATAGATTGAAAGGAGTTGTTAATGTTCAAAGTAATCCCTGATTTCTCATTTTATTAATATTTTTATTTTTATTTTCAGCGTATTTAGAAGTACTTTTCTAAATATTTATTGTACTGTTTGAATTCTTCAAGGATTACACTATTTGAGCAACCATGAGATGCTGGACATAAGCTACAATGAGATCGTCAAATTTGGGTTCCCCGAAGAAGGTATTATCTGGCTAGTAGGAAAAACAAAATATTTTTTATAATTACACTATTTCACAAACTTAATATATATTAATTCATAGAATGTGTACTTTTAATTCAGGTTTATGCAAATTGATGCATCTCCAAAAGCTGTATATCAACCATAATAATTTGAGAAATACCTTGCCTTCATGTTTTGCAAATTTGACTTCTCTTCGAGTGTTAGATATCTCTTCCAATCAACTTAGAGGAAAAATTTCCTCGTCTCCTCTTAAGGCTTTGACATCCCTCGAAGACTTGAAATTCTACGATAATCACTTTCAAATCCCAACTTCACTTGAACCTTTTTTTAACCTTTCAAAACTCAAGAATATTGACGTTGAAAATAGTGAAATTTATACAGAAACCATGCCGTTGTCACATTCTTCGGTCCCAAAATTCCAACTAAATTCCATCAAATTGTCTTGTTGCGGAGATGGTGGCCCTCTTCCCATGTTCCTCTACTATCAACATGAGTTGCAAGAAGTTGATCTCTCTCATATTAACTTGACAGGAGAGTTTCCAAATTGGTTGTTAGAGAACAACACAAAATTGAAAACACTTTATCTAGTTAATAATTCTCTTTCAGGATCATTTCAATTGTCAATTTCTTCTCCCAAAGATTTGAAAACATTAGATATCTCCAACAACATCATCCATGGCCACATTCCGATAGAGATTGGAACATATCTTCCTAGTTTAATCTTCGTTAACATGTCCTCAAATGCTTTGAATGGCAGTATTCCCTCTTCATTTGGTGATATGAGCTCGTTAGAAAGTCTTGACTTATCCAACAATCAGTTGTCCGGTGAAATACCTAAGCACTTAGTCGCGGCTTACTTCTCTTTACAAGTCCTCATATTATCAAACAATAACTTGCAAGGTCGAATATTTTCAACAGATTTTAACCTGGCAAGCTTGACCCAGTTACAATTGGATGGCAATAACTTCATTGGAGGGATCCCAAATGTTTTGTCTAATTGCTCATTAACGGGGTTATATCTCAGTGATAACCATCTTTCCGGCTTGATACTAAGTTGGTTGGGGAATATGTCATTTTTACAAGAGATTATAATGTCGAAAAATCATTTTGAAGGTCCAATTCCGATGGAAATTTGTAAGTTCAACCTTCAAATTTTGGACCTTTCAGAGAATAATATCTCGGGAAGAATACCATCTTGTATCATCTCTTTCACTAGTCAAATTCACTTGTCCAGGAATAGATTACAAGGACAACTAAACCATGTCTTCCTTGATAACTCTTCGTTTGAGATATTAGATCTTGACCATATGAGAATGGAGACATTAGATTTGAGCTATAACTGTTTAAATGGCAATATTCCAAATTGGATTGGCAATCTCTCTGATTTGAGATATCTTATGTTGAGTAACAATGAATTCGAAGGTGAAGTGCCGATACAGCTTTGCAATTTAGATAAATTGCACTTGATAGATCTTTCCCATAATAATCTTTCAGGTAAAATTCCTTCTTGCTTAAATATAACACTCGAAGAAGACGTACTTGATGATGAAGCAGAAGATTCTCAGTTTGCAACTCCAGGTGACACAAATTCTTTGCATTCAGATTCAATTCTACATCCAATCGGGCCTCCAACTAGAAAGGGAGAAGCTGTAGAGTTCACAACCAAGAAAATGTCATATTCTTATCAAGGAAGAATCTTGACCGACATGTTTGGTATCGATCTCTCTTGCAATAAATTGGCCGGAGAGATTCCTTATCAAATAGGTTATCTTATCAAAATTCGTGCACTGAATCTATCTCACAACAACTTAACTGGGCCACTTCCTCGGACATTTTCAAATCTCAAGCAAATTGAGAGTCTTGATCTTTCCTACAACAACTTGGATGGGAGAATTCCTACTCAACTCGAGGAGATAAATACTTTGGCAGTTTTTAGTGTTGCTTACAATAACTTATCAGGCAAAATCCCTTATCTGATTGGGCAATTTATAACCTTTGGAGAAGCAAGCTACGAGGGAAATCCATTTCTTTGTGGATTGCCATTACCGAAAAGCTGCTACGAGACTGGATCAAAACCACCGACGACACCAGGAGCTTCAATCAACATTGACGAAGAAAATGGTAATTTTATGGACATGTTTCGTATAAGCTTCATAGTGTCGTACATATTTGCGGTTGTAGTGGTTATTCTTATTTTATACATAAATCCTTATTGGCGAGGAACATGTTTTTATTTTGTTGAAATGTGGATGATGTCTTGTTATTATTATATTGTAGACCATCTATGTTAATTTCTGTAACGAAAATAAACTGACATGTAGTACTACATATATTTTATACGTACTAATAACTGTGCTTGTCACAATCAATATTATCAGATAGACAGGTCTCCTACTTCAGTTACAAGCTTACTTGCAACAGAAAAAACCTTCTAAAGTCAATATGAGCAATTGAAATATGAAAAAAGACAGTATACCTACTCACCAAACGTCTTAGCCTCTTAGGCTGTTTTAGATTGTTAATATCTGGCAAGAAATCTCTCTTAAGTTTCCCTTTGTAATTGTACCCTCCATGGTTGCCACTTGGAGTTGGATCCCTTCCCTGCATATCATTCTGATATTATAACATGAACCTGTCTGGCTCCGCAAATCAAATTTTTTGACAGTAACTAAAAACTAGAATCATAAATTGCTTTAAATTTTCAATGAGGATGATGAGCTGGGAGCTTCTTTGGACTTCATAAAAAAAAAAGCATCATGTATTTAAAACCGAGAGTCTGAAACAAGAAATGAGATCCACAAATTGGTTCCAAGAAACTAGAATTTGTCATTCTGTTCTGGTTTAATTCAGTCTACTATTCAAGGTTAGCTTGGAAAAGAGAAAACAACTAGTAGATAAGCATTTTAAGCCTAAGCCCATGGCAATGGCATAACTACAACATATCCTCGCCATTGGCCCGTGGTACATTGTCATTCTAATCACAAATAAACAGGTAGTGTAAAACATAACTTATCTAACCATGTCGATGCACAAAAAAGAAAAGGCAAAAGAAAAGAAAAGGGTCTTCACTATCTGTTCTACCATCAGAAGTGACCAGGTGACAAGGTCCCTGCACCTGCAACAACAAAAGCATTTCATCATTTTTAAGTAAAGACAAAACCAAAGCAAATAAACTAAATCAACACTGGAACTCAAAAGATAACATACATACAAATCATAGGCAAAACAAGGAAAGAAATGAGAATTCGTAGAACCATGATCTGACTCTAACTAGACCAAACAGCTCACAATTGAACAGGTGAGCACCAAGTCTCACCAAAAAGATAACTGAGGTTCTCAAATGAAGCAATAACAAGAGACAACTATGGATCTCAAGTCAAGCAAGAAAGGTGATGCCAAAAGCTTACTGAAACCGGTTTTATGTGAGAAGATAAAAACTTGGACACATTCAAGTCAGCCATGTTAATTTAGCCAAATCAGAAGTCTAAACCTGAGTATGGCACTATGGCCTGAGTTAATAATAGATACGTTAAAGGCCGATGTGAAATTAGTCAAACAACAGTAAACAAATTCAGATGATTTTTGTGTACAAAGTACAAACCACTAAAAACAGAAGTATATGTACATATATTATTATTGTGTATGACACGAGTAAACACAGTGTTTTATACTAACCAGTCAACAGTATCAGGCATCATGACTTCCTGAAAAAGTGATTGCGTGCTAACATCTCGTGAATCCCCAATGCAGAAATGCTTTCACATTTGAGAAGCTCGCGAAGCTTTGCATCACATAGTATCACCATCGAATTTAGAGGATCCTGAAATGACACAAACAAAACGACTTGATGCTAATGCTAACGAATAATCTACTTAAATCAAATGAAATTTCCACAGAAAATCCAATTAAATACAAGTTTTGCAAACAGGTTAATGGGAAGACTGATAGCTTTACTAAAGATGCAAATTGAATCATAATTCATAGCAAACCGAGACCAAAAGAAAGAACTGAAACCAATTTTAGAAGGTTAATAGTTCTCAGATAGATACCAAAATTTTACACAAACTAATTAAGTTTCCTAGGTAGATTCATTCATATTTGTAAAACCAAAAAAATAAAATAAAAAAGATGCTCTGGTGACCCACCTCCAATTGGTTACCCTTTATGTACTCCCAAACACATTTTATTGCCTCTGTTTGAAGCATCTCCCTTCCTCCAGTGCCCAAAAACTCAGCCAGTGCTTCAGATATTATTATAGGAGATGTACCAGATTCAGTACTTTCAGTTGTGGATTCAACATCTGTCTTTAATCTTTTAGCTTGACTAGACCCCTCTGCAGACAATTACAAGGGGAAGGGACAAATAGTTAAATTAAAGTCATTATAGAACAAAAATTAGTAGCACATGATGCCACATTACATACTGTTAGGATCGAGCGGGATTATATGTTTGGCCAGCAACTTATTCATCTTGAACATGTCGGTACAGTCTGTCTCAAATACAATACGCAGGGCATCATCACAAATTATCTTTCTCTTGTTACTTGGGTCTTGGAGGTTGTTTTTCCTTATGTATGCCCATAACTGCTTCACAATCTGAATCAAACAAAGCAAAAATTAAATTTATATTTTAGTACACTAACCAAATGACTAAATGTTGTACTGATCTTGGTTCGGCAGATAACAACCTCAGTCCTTGGCAAGGCTGGCTCACCCACAATAGCCTGAAGTTCAGGTGAAACACCACAAACTTTGTTCAAACCCCCAGGGCCACCTCTTCTTTTGGTTCCCACCGGAGCACTGCAATAAAATTATAGCACCCACAAATCCATCAGGTCATTCATCAAGCTTATACCATCCAATGCATAGAATGCCAGCCAATGCAGGTTTGCCGCCCATGGTGGTTCTAATAACAACATTATAGAAGAAATGATAAAGTTCTTCAATGTAACTTAAACCCAAAGTTGGTGATCTCGAAAAGAGAAAGTTGTCTCCACCAAGTTAACATTTCCTTAAAACATAGTGAAAAGTCGGTGATCTCTAATAAGTGGCACATTCAGCAGCGAGTGTAATAACAATAATGCTTAATAAAATTGAAAACATAACTTCACAAGAGAATGCAAGAGATATGATATGTTTCCTAAATGTACATATGTAATTAGAAACCCTTTTTAACTTTATATGAAATCGAATAATCTATGCTATTTTTTTTTTATAATGGACAACAACTGCAAATGTTAAAAATATACAAATGACCACTACCGAGGCATTCACATAAATTACTAACTTCAAAGCAACCCACCAGCATTTTGCACAAGTAACACAGTCTTTACGTTAAAAACAACAATTCTGCAGCAAAAATTAATTTTTTACCCCACAACATAAAAGAAAAAGATAAAGTAAAGCCAAACAAAAACAAAAGACTACCCTTTAAAAAGAAACCCTAATTTTTCTTTTTCACTTTTGCTAAAACATAACCCTAATTTTTTTCCAAAATAATATAGACGACATGCAATTACACAATAACCCTAAAATTGACAAAACCAAAACCCCAATAACACCAACAATTTCTCGTAGAAATTTATAAAATAAATTAATCAATTCCAACTAAACAAAGCAGTGAAATGTCCAAAAAAAAACATTAAAAACCAAACCTTTCTTTGGGCGCTTCGGCTGAAATCTGTCCGTACGCCTCGTTTTTCACGACATTAGTATGCGGCTGCAACTGGGGCTGCGGCGGCGTAGCAGGGTGGGGCTGGCGGAAGTTGAGGTCTTGAGGAATCGACGCGTGGTGTTGGCGTTGTTGGTGGAGGGTAAAATGGGGCGAAAAATGCGGTGGTGGTTGCTGCAGAGCGAATTGCGGGTGGTGGTGGTGCTGCTGATGCTGCTGCTGCTGCTGCTGATGCTGGAGGGCAAAATGGTCTTTTGGTAAATTTTGTAGCGGTTGTTGGACGGTGACTTGCTGTTGCTGCTGCTGCTGCTGCTGGTGAGTCGGAGTCGGAGTCGGGTGTGCGCGGAGGAGGAGGCTGATCTGGTCTCTGATGAAGCCGGCTTTGTGAGAGAGGTCGAGACCCAGCTTCGCCTCCAGCTGCTGCACGACGCCGTTTAGCGAAGTGAAGGAATTCGGGTCGGACTGTCGGAGCAGGGTCTCCACGCTTTTTGCTAGCTCCTGGTCCGATACCATTGTTGTTGTTTGTTGTCCTTGTTATAGTTTTATACGTGTGTTTGGCTTTCGCTTCTCTGTTCTACATATAAATTTTTTTTAAAATTTAAAAAAAAAAATTAACTGAAAAAACGGACTCACACACGAACGTTTTCTCTCTTCTCTCTCTTTCTCTCTCTAAAACTCTATGCTCTCTCTTTCTCTCTCTACATCTCTGTCTTTCTCTCTCTTTATATTCCCTCTAAATGACCAAAACGACCCTTGGATATTTGTGATTCAAACTTTCTTTGATGGACAATGTTGCCCCTATCAAAGATACATTTGGATACGGACAGTGAGGATATAAATGGGTCCGAGAAAAACTTTTTCTCTCTCTCAATTTAAAACTACCGAAATTACTAAAACAACCTTGGAAAGTTGTTTGTGGGTATTAACTTCTTGGCTGTACATCCACCCTTGGTGACTGGTTCGGGTTCCCATACAGTGCGTATATAAATGTACGATGGAGTTCCCTTTTATAGTAAATTTTTAGACGTCAGCACAAATTAACACTTAACAAGTCTAGACCAGGTAATGGGTCGTAGTATATTATCGTGAATTCATATTGTGTTTTATCTAGATTTGATCTATTAATTTAATGGGTTTAAATGTATAAATTCGAAACTATTGATTAAATTAGTGGGTAATTCGACCTAATATGTTGTAAAATATTATATATTGAATTTATTAAAAAATTGAAAATAAATAGTACTTAAGCATGATCAAACTCATACAATCAAATCAACCATAAGTACCAACATTATATCGAAAACATCTTTATCTAAAAAAGAATCCAAAATAAAAAACTTGAAAATGAAATCTTCCATTACTTCTATTAATCTTCCTACAAAGTCTTTAATATGTTGCAATTGAGAATCTCAATCCTCATTTTTGCCTAAAAGGTTAAATTACTTGTATTAGATGTCCATGAATTCAATATGCATAAATATTTACTTATTTAATTATGATGATATATTGCTTATAAATAAATAAAAATATTGAAGAGAATATATTCCATAAAAAAAAACAAAAAAATATATCAAATATTAGAAATATTTGTCAAAAAAACAAGTTGGTATTAGAAAATCAAATATCAATCATCAAACAAATTTAAAGTATTAAAGTTACGTTGTATGAAATGATGATACTATAGTAATACAAAATGCAAGAAAGAAAACATACGTGATTGAATTTACTATGAATTGAGTATAACTGATTTCAAGAAAGTTGAAAACATTACTTTTAGGGTTAGAGTTAGAATACAGTGATATAAATAATTAATATATAATTTTAGAGTTTTTAATTTCGAAATTGGAAAAATTTAGGAATTTATTTCTTTTTCAATAAAAAAGTAATTTAGGAATTTTTTCCTATTTAAAAAAAGAAAAAAAGAATTAAAAAAAATTAATTATTAAAATATATTCTGTTATTCTAACCATAACTATAGAGATATTTATTTTTTAAATTTCATAACTTGAATACAAAGATTTTTTAATAAATTTCATAAACAGATTTTTGTTAAAGAAAAAAATCTTTATATTAACCGTTTATAACGAATTAACTGTTTTTTAAGGGTGAATCCAAAACCGACCCATTATATTTCGTGTTTTAATGAATTTTCCCGTTAACAACTCAATCCAATAAACTAGACACACCAATCGCTATTTTTAAATGTGTTTGGATCGTGTGAAATTTTACAAGGTCTAGCTATCCCAATAATAATAGGCTTAGGAAAACCTCTCATGCTAGTAGTATTTAATCTTATAATACATTCAAGTCCCTTGTAAAAAAAAATTAAATAAATAAAAAAATAAAAGAAAAGGGTGAAAGAAAATCTCAAGGTCGTGCTAATAGTGTTAGCCCCGGGTAGGTATAGATCTTGGATCCAATATATTAACCATTCGTTGAGTGGTTCAAGTTCCATAGCAAAAAATATATATATGTGTGGGAAAATTAAATCCCATGCTAGTAGTGTTTGTTTTCGACTTTTCGGTCCTACAGATCTTGAATCGATTTCAAAAGAAAAAAAAAAATGTGAGCTGTGTTTGGGGTAAAATTGTAAATTGGGAAAAGGTTGAAGAACAGATAGATAGGGATGGGGGAGGATAAAGATAAAGAGAGGTGAACCGAAAGATGAAACAGTCTTGTCTTTAGCAACAGAGTGAAAATTGGTTGAAGGAAATTACCATATTTCTTATCAATATTTTTCATTTTCTTCACAAAGTTAGCTTGATTAGTGTAGAAGTTGAGGGGTATAATGGTCTGTAAAGAAGGTTCTTTGATTTTGACTTTAAACCGTTGGATGTGGTCCAGTGGGGTGGGTCAACAACCGTCTAATGTTGGTGGTGGGGACTGCCGACATGGGGCCCTCAATCCAACGGCTGAGATCGTTTGTTTCTAGCACTTTATGGCCCAAGTTTAGTTTGAGCTTGTGTTGGATTGGTTCTCCTCGTATAGGCCGACCAGTTCAAATGGTCAGGTCCATTGGTTGGCCTCCGAACTCGATTGAAAAATCCTTATTGATGGTCCAAAGGCCATATGTATTGATAGATGAAACTACTCTTTATTTGCTGAATATATAGAATGATCGAAAAAAGCATGACTATACCCAACAAAAAAATACTATGAAAAACCCAAATGCGGCCAAGATTTTTTGTTACCATTAGAAAAAGTAGAAGTCTCGTTCCTATTAACATAAGAACAGAAAGCGGAACAAACAGTATGATCCAAAAATATTGATATATATATATATATATGTGTCCCATAAAAATAATAATTCTTTTATTCTTAATTAATTGTTTGAACTCAATTAAATAGATAAAATAAAGTTATGATTTTATTAATGGATTCGAAAATTTAATAGCACTCTTTAAAGAATGAGTTTTAAGACTATCATCAAATTCATAACTTAAGTTTTAGTAGCACCTAGGGTGCGTTTGGTACGGGGACGGGATTGGACGGGACTGGACTGGACAGGACTGGACAGGACAGGACAGTTGTTCCATGACGTGTTTGGAATGTATGAGACAGGACTGTGGACTGTACTGTTATACGTTTGGTATGGCTGGGACAGGACGGGACAAGAGATTCAAATGACCAGAGTGCCCTCCTTGTTTTGTCTAATATTAAACAATATATTAAACAATTTTTATATATCGTATTTAACAATATTAAATAAATATTGTAATTGAAATATATTATAATATTTAACAAAAATAAAAGGGTTCAAATGACCTCTTGTTTTCAATTACAATATTATTATATTTTACACAAATAGTAATATTGTAATTGAAATATATTATAATTATTTAATAATATTATATAATAATATGATATATTATATCATTATATATAATAATATATAAGATATATATATAATATTAAATATTTGTACATATAAAAAATATAATATTATATATATTATAATATATGCTATATATTAATAATATATATTGTATATTATATATATGTATCCTATATATATAATAATATAATATATGTATATATATTAATAATATATATTGTATATTATATATATGTATCCTATATATATAATAATATAATATATATGATATATATTATTAAAATATATATAATATATATTAAATATCTTATTATATATAATAATATTTAAAAATATTTATATTATAATTACATATATAATATATAATATATTATAAAATTATATATAATAATATATAATATTATATATATATTGTATATATATTAATATTTAATAAATTTTAAAAATTATAATATCATATATAATATAATATAATATACATTATAAAATTATATAATATATATATATATATCCTATATATATTATATATATAATATAATAATATATATTAACATATATATATATATATATAATACATTATATATGATATATATATATATCCTATATATTATTATATATATAATGTGTATATATATCTTATATATTATTATATATATATATAATGTGTATATATTATTATATATATAATATGTATAATTATTATATTTTTTATATGTATCCTATATATATATATATATAATATAATATATATATGATATATATATTAAATATATATAATATATTATATATATATATAATATATAAATATCTTATTATATATAATAATATTTTAAAATATTTATATTATAATTACATATATATATTATATATATTATAAATTATATATTAATATTTGTTATATATAAAATAATATATTTAATATATTATATATTATTATATATAATTTTATAATATATATATATATATTATATGTAATTATAATTTATATATATTAATAATAATATATATATATATAATATTTGATATGTTTGTAATTATTTGAACATTTAAAGGGTAAAGTGGTCTTTTTGACACTTGTCCCATGTCATGGGACAAGTTGTCCTAGGGTCTTGGGTGGGACAATTTTTTGTGATTTTTGTCCCACCTTGTCCCATCCTGTCCCATGCTAAGGTCGCGCCAAACGTGGGACAAGAACAAGTTGTCCCACCCTTGTCCCGTCCCGTCCCGCGTACCAAACGCACCCCTAAGGTGTGGATTGACAAAAATACCCTTAAAACACACTCACAAAATGGAGTCTTGAGTTTTTTTTGGAAGACTTATTTTTCGTGTTGTTTTAGACTTTTCCGAGACTTATTTCAATTTCCGAGACTCTCTGGGTAAAAATGAAATTTTTTAAAAAAAATTTTGGTCATTTTCTTCATTAAGACCTCCATTGTAGGCTGATTTCGAGTCTAACTGACCTCCAATGCAGGTCTTTCATCTCCATTGATGGAGGACCTCCAATGGTCTTCCATCAATAAAGGTTTTTGAAAAGAAATAAAAAAAATAAAACAAAAAATGACGCAAATGTAATAAAAGAAGGAGATTGGGTTATCTTAGTCCTTTGGTGCCATTTAACTTAAGTTATTAATCTAGTGATACTCTCAAAAATTCAAAATGAAAAGAGTGTCATTTCCTATCACTTCCTCTTTATTACTTGGATAACTAAAAATCAATCTTAAATTCGAATAAATCTATACTATTAGCTTAGGATTTTTTCGAGATATACCAAAATCAAACACTATAAATGCATTCCGATAACTATTTCAACGGTGAAACCGCCCTCACCGGTCACCAAGATAGAGTTGGAGTTACACGATCAAATTAGCTAATAGAATAATAATTAGTGTGTAATCTATCCACCAATTTTGGAACAGTTGGAAGATGAGATTGTCTTAGTGATATGATTCTCATATGAGTCATACCTACATCATGAGGTCGTGGATTTAAGTTGTGTCACCCCTAAACCCCGAATTAATGTATTATTTCAACAAAAAAAAAATTGGAACGATTGGTTGTAAGGATGGGCAAAACCATTTTTCGACTTACTTTTGAGTTGAACAGAATCTAACTGGATTTTGTTTTTGGGCTCCTATTGTATATATTCAAATCAAACTGGACCAAATTTAGCTATATTGGAAAAAATGGGTGTTGTGTGTTACGTAATATTGAACACGCTTAGAGTGTGATCTGAGTAGTATAGCTTTTTGGTAGGTAGACCCACACACCTTTGTTTTCTAGGAAACCTCTTTTTTCTTTCATCGATCTATAAAAGAGTTATGGTAGAGACGGCTGAAGTTTTTGTTTTCTCTACTCAACCCTGCCCAGTGAACACAGAAGATGGTAATGTTCAGAATACAGGTAATTTTGTGTTATCTAAACGAACTAGATAATATGAAGAATGTCCGGAAAATGAGACAAACTAGATCTGATCAATAAAGAAGACATGGGTAGATAGTTTCAAATAGAAGCTCATGGAGATGTCTAGCCTTAGCACATGGAATAGATTTGGTCAAAGAAAGGAGAAATTATCAATTGGCCAAACGAATATCACAATATATGAGGGATCGAATGGTCATGTCATGAACCTCTTATCTTAGTTGAAAGAGAAGCTCCATAAGCCATATGAGAATGCTCTTATCTTAAAGAATATGGGTCGACCCCATACTCTACTTCATGTTAACCAATCTGAAGCAAAAATGGTCCCTCATTGGTCATTAGAAATTAACAAATCTGGATGACGGTTACTTCGTCACTTGGTTCCAGATGAAAATATTTGGTGGTTTAAAAGTCGAAGCCAAACTTTGTTCCAGGTGAGGAAAATATTCAAAGCATGCCAATTTGGGTTAGACTCTTTAAACTTCATATGGAATGGATTGATTCAGAGCTTCTTTGGAATATATGAGGTATGTTAGAAACCACCTACAAGATTGATCCGATCACTGCAGCTCAAGCTATAGGTAGATTTGCTGAATATGTGTGGAAATTGATATCTCTAAGCCTCTTAAGGACTATTTGAACATTGCGGTAGATTGATTAAGGTTGAGTATGAGAGTTTGAGACTGATTTGTTTTAGATGTGGGCTTTATGGGCATATCAAAGATTATTGTAAGTAAAGGCTTGTAAAGAAACACGTAGAGATGGAAACCAAAGAGGTTTATGGATCTGTAGAGGATTTTCTTTTATGCACTGGTTACTTATTTCTTATGGCAGTAAGTATGTAAGGAAGGGAAATGTTGGTACTGGGAACATTGGTAAAGCTGGTAATAGGGTTAGAATGAGTGGTGGAGGTGTTCAAGCTGTCAAAATTGGTGTTGAGAATATCTCTATCGATGGAGTGTTAGGCAATGAGAATGACGGAAATAGAGAAAATTATGGTAGTAAAAGTGGTAAGACAAGCAAAAATGCTTTTGATAAAGGTAGTGGTTCCATGTTTGAAGTTCTAAATGAGGATATGGATAAGATAGTGAATGATGTTGCTTGTGAATAAGGATGGCAACAGATCAGATCAGATCAGAGCTACCCCATACCCAAAACCCATTTGCATGAGTTGCCCCAAACCCGACTTGTGCCCTTAACGGGTTTTCGTTTCCGCCCTTAACCCGACCCGAAATGACAAGAGGTGCCTCATGCTCTACCTGAAATGACATGTTTCATTTTAATGCATATTGAAAATGAGAAAGCATTAGATAAAAAAAATTTTAGAAATGATCTTCGTTTGACAAAGGGAAAATGCAATTCCAAAGCTGCAATGAAACCTTTTTGCCTATCTGACATGAATGTCAAGTTTCTGCTTGATGGCGTTAGGTTTTTGAGTCATGTTGACATAATTCTATATCAAAAAAATATTTCCTTTGTATTGATTAGTTGTCTAGGCTTATCGTGGTTCCAACTTCAAGGAAGAATTGACAACTTATCAAGCAGAGAGAAAGTATCTAAGAGGAGCAAGCTTTGTTACATATCATATGTATATTTAGACCTTATTCCTCTTGCAAGGCATTTAGGCATACACACACATTGCATCCATATGTGTCCCTGCATCATTGTGCTCAATTGGTATAACACATATACACACAAATTATTGTATGCACTATGCATTAGATTTAAATTGACAAATTTTGTAAATATGCATATTCTAGGACTATCTCTAAGAAATAGCATCTTTGTGTGTTCTTATGTTTGTTTGTTTGTGTTTTTTTTTATTTCGAACTTGAATATGTTCTCATAATGTTCCTTATTGAGTGCCGAACATTTCGGTTACTCATTCATAAGTTTTCGAGTTCCTAGTTGGAAGTTATGAAACTTTCCGTATATCTAACATCCTTGGTTTTCGTCCTTGTATATCGAGTCGATTTCCATATTTTTTGTGAAAGTTTTATTGACATCCATGTTCGTGATGGAGTTATGGTTCGTAATCCAAAATGAATTCAAATTCGGAATTCGAAGGCTGGAGAACGGTCGAAGAACACCTAAGGTGCGCGAGGGAAGAGGAGAATGACAAAATGCCATTTGAACCCCTTCCCCGTGGAGGAGTGTGGCCTCCACGGAAAGTAGTCACCTCTGCCTTTGTGGAGGCGGCCCAAGTGTCCAGCCGTGGGCCCCCTCATGCCACCTATACTCCCTCCCTTTCTCTCTTTTAAAAACTCTCTCCCTCTCATTGTTTTTTCATTTGAAGGAGACAAGTGCAAAAAATATTGCCAATTTTCTTCCAACTTCAAATCACCATATCTCTCTCAATTTTTATTGAAATTGAGTGATTCAAGTTGGAGATTGTTCGTATTGAAGTCCTCTATCATCTCCAAGTAAGTTTGGGTAATTATTTTGGTGGTTCTACACCATTTTCGTAACTGCACTCAAGTTTACAAGGTATTTGACTATCTTTGTATTTTGCTCTTTAAAATCCTCAAATACCTTGGGTCTTCTTATTTTTTATGTGTATGTTACTTAAAAAATTACTATTAAGAGATAGAGCTTCAATTATAGGCTAGTTGTGCTTAATTAGAGACTAGTATGTGAGTTAGGTTTTCTTAAATCTATTTTTTCACATGCTTGTAAGTTGTATTGTGATTAGCTTATTATCTAGGGCTATTTGTGCTGTAATTGATTATATTTTGATGATTGATAACTTTTACATGTGCTAGGACTCTTTAGTTGAACATATCTAGGATTAGCACAATTAATTTTATATTTAGAGCCTATTATGTTTTAATTGATTATTTTGTGAATATGTGCTCTAAATAATTGCTAGAGAATTTCAATGATTGTATGTTTTGATTCTAGCATTGTTTTGGTTTTAGTTCTTAAGTCTTGAATATGTGCTTAATGAACATGTTTTTTTTTTCAAGATTTATTTGCATGAATAAAATCTAGAATTAAAGTGTGTTTTTGGTGTTTTACATGCTCTAGGTTTTTGTTCATGTATAAGATCTAGACAACATTATTTTGTGGACTTTGATGCCTATGTCTAGTTCTTCATGAAGTGTACTTAATCCATACATTTCATATGTTACATGCATCATTTGTGTGATGTTATGTTTTTGGATTGTAAACTAGAAAAATATACATTGTGTGCTCATTGATCATTTCTAGTTTCCATAGGATATATTGATCACATATTCTATGTTGAATATGTTTGCATTTGCATACATTTGATCACGTTTAGGAAGTCTTTGCAAAAGACATGAAGTCTCTTGTTGGAGTGTGAAGCTTTAACTTGAGCAAGAAGTCTTAACTAGAATTGTGAAGATCCAGATAGTTAAGCAAGAAGTCTTGGCTAGGATTGTGAAGTTCCGGATAATCGAGCAAGAAATCTTTCTAGAGACATGTGAAGTATCTTGGATAGAAAGTTGCTTTCTTGTCTTAGATAAAAAGTAACAAGTCTTTCATTAGGCCTGAGGGTAGAGTAAAATGGATAGCTTAGAGAGTGGATCATGTGGATTGGTCACTTTTGAGGGTGTATTTTTATTCGACTTTGTGCAAGATAGTTTGTCGTGTAAGCCCTAGAGTCGTGCATCGGAAGGAATTTTAAAACTTACAAAAAAAATTAGGCAACTTTAATAACATGTACGATATATAAAAATAAATAAGGCAGGATTCGAAATCATACCTCAAGGTTAACTCATTCGTTCTTTAATTCTTGAATTTGCTTTCCGATTTGTACCACCGGATCTTCCTCGCTATCTCCCAGGTTCTGGCAATTGCGTGTGGGCACGTCATATGCTTCAGGAGGTTGTATGGAGGTAGTAGAAACAGCACAAAACAACTCTTGCTTTATGTATTAAGAATTCGGCCATCCTTGAATGAATAAATAAAAAAATAATTTTTTTTTCTTTTTGTTTCTCTTTGTGGCCTCACCCTTTACTTCTTGTTTCTTTTTTTGTGTTATGTTGTATGTTGTATATCAATTTCTATATTATGCTTGTATAGAGTTTTTAAAGATATATAACACCTTTTTTTTTTAAATAGATTAGGTTTTCCAAATATCAAATATTAAAAAAAAACAAAATCTTATTTATCTTGTTTTTAAAAACAAAAAATAAAAACAAAATATCCCGATATACGATGTCGTGATAGGGTTACAAGTGACCTATATTAAATAGAATTCTAAATCCCATTTAATTTAGTGTTGTCACTGTGACTTGAACCATGACCTCCATAAAATAATTAATACAATTAAATAATCACATTATTTAATATAATTAATTATTAACTCATTAATTAAATAATCACATCATTTAATTAATTGCTTGAATAAAATTATTGTTAATTTCGTAACATAATAAATTGGACCATCCAATTAATTAACCGAGACCTTTGTTACCATCAACGTTCCGAGCTAGCAAATGGGCATGATGGACCCACAATCTTGAGCTCCAATAATCCTTATAAAAAATTAATTAAACTTTTTAATTAATATTTCATGATTATTAACCTCAGAGTTACTCTACTAAAAACCCGATGATGCACTCTCATAACTATTGATGTTTTTACACAAACCAGAATTCAGTGTCCATTGATATAGCTATTATATATGGTATGATCCTCCACAAGTAGTTTATAATTAGAGACGGGTCATAAAATCCGTTATACCCCTCTAATTATATATTTTCCATTAAGTACCATTTATTCTCTAATGAACAATTATATCCCTCATTCCTTTACGGAAGAAGAAGAGCGCTCTTAATTGTTCAAGCCCCGAATCAATCCTTAAGAGACCTGCTTCTCTACTTCTCGCAAGAAAGAGTAAATTCCACGATTGTGTACAGATCTTCCCAGCCACAAGCCAAATCGTGATTCCAAGATACAGAGATATTGATTAGGAATGCTACTCCGATCTCACCCATGGTAAATCAAAAATCACGATCTAACCTGAAGGAGTCAGTAAGACACTCTGGATTAAGATCACCCATATACAGCCATGATTTGTCGATATATATGAATCTCCCCATGTAACGGATATTGGTGAGAGATTCATATAGATCGTGGTCCCAGTCCTATATGATCACATCATATAAGGTGTCTCTATTATCATATCTTCATATGAGTAGTCTAGAATAAGACAACCGTACATTACGGAATGGACCGTAGTTGTAGATTAACCACAAATAAAGTACCCAACTTTATTTTCTCTCTACGGACTCTTTAGATTGCACGTCTCAAACTGAATTCCTCTGTATATGACACTTATATACTCAGTTTGAGATTACATCCGGGCAATCTTGGATGTTTAGCACATATGATATAAAAGTATGAGACATATAAATTGAATGAAAAACTACTTCTTTTATTTATAATTTATTATTATTTACACATTACAAGCTTTAGGACAAAAACCCTAACAATCTCCCACTTGCAATAAAGCATGTGAGACATATCTCGTAATCATAGACCCTTTTGGTGGCCTTCAAACAATTTAGCCGTTAAGGTCTTCATAAATGGATCGACATGATTGTCCTACAACGCTATCTTAGTCATGACGACATCTCCTATCTGCACTATCTCTCTGATGTACTTCTTTCTATATGCTTCTTTCTATATGCTTCTTTCTATTGTAGCTTCTTGTTTCTTTGGAATTAGTCATAGCACCACTATTATCACAATAAAGTTTGATGGACTTATCTAGATCTGGAACAAATTCCAGATCAGTCAAGAACTTACGGCGCCATATAGCCTCCTTAGCTGCTTCACAAGTGGCTACATATTTGACTTCCATGGTGGAATCAACAATACTTGATTGCTTGACACTCCTCCACATTATGGCTTCCACCACCAAGGGTGAATACTGACCCAGACGTGGATTTCCTAGAATCCCTGTCTGACTTAAAGTCATAATATGTATATCCTAACGGGATCATATCCTGTCCTGAATATACTAGCATATAGTTTCTCGTTCTCCGAAGATACTTAAGAATAGTCTTTACTACAACCCATTGATCTAATCCTAGGTTGGACTGAAACTTACTGCTACTCCTACTGTGAAGTAGATGTTCGGTCTCGTACGTAACATAGCATACATAAGACTACCTACTGTCGATGCATAGGGAACTTGTCTCATATCCTCAACTTATTGAGGTGTCTTAGGAGACTGTTCTTTAGACGGGTGAACTCCATGCCTGGAAGGTAAATAACCTTTCTTAGAGTTCTGCATCGAGAATCGCATAAGAATCTTATCGATGTACGTTGCTTGAGACAATACCAAGAGTTTGTTCTTACAACCCCTTATTAATTGGATCCCTAGAACATAACTCGCCTCTCCTAAATCTTTCATTTGGAATTGGCTTGCCAACCAGCTCTTTACTTCCGATAGCACCGATAGCACCCCTACATCATTCCCAATTAGTAGGATATCATCTACGTATAGGACTAAGAAAACTATCTTCTTGTTAATGATCCACTTATAAACAGAAGGCTCATCGATGTTTTGCTCGAAACCATAGGTTTTGACAACATTATCAAACATAATGTTCCAAGATCTAGATGCTTACTTCAGTCCATAAATAGATCTTTGCTGCTTGCTAAAGCTAACCTTTTGCTCTTGTTCCTAGGACACGAATCCCTCTGGTTGCATCATATAGATGCTTTCATCAAGATTGTCATTCAAAAAAGCAGTCTTGACGTCCATTTGCCAAATTTCATAATCGAAATAGGCAGTAATGGATAAGATAATTTGAATAGACTTAAACATAGCTAATGGCGATGATGTCTCTTCATAATCGACCCCTTCCTTTTGGGTATAACCCTTTGCCAATAGCCTTGCTTTGAAGGTCTTTACCTTTTCGTATACTCCTCTCTTTCTCTTGTTGATCCACTTACATCCTATGAGTTTTATCTCATCTGGTAAGTCTACAAGTTCCTAGACTGATTTGGAGTATATGGACTCCATCTCGAGATTCATGGCTTTAAGCCATTCCTCTTTGTTAGAATATTCCATTGTATGTTTAAATGACAATAGATCATCCACACTATCATCAGAGACGATAGCTTGTGCCTCCCCAATACCTAGATAACGATTAGGTTGCCGTACAAGCCTCCCACTACGCTTATGTGGTACTGTGGTCTGACTAGGAACCCTCTAACTCTTAGACGTAGGTTGAACAACAACTCTTGTTGATTGAACATTGATCGTATCAGGCTCTAACTCATTTAACATAATCTTACTTCGAGGTTTATGATCACTCATATAGTTCTTCTCAAGAAACGTTGCATTTGTCTATACAAACACTTTGTTCTCTTTAGGACTATAGAAGTATCCACCTCTAATCTCTTTGGAATAACCTACAAATAAGCAGACCATATATTTAGGGTCTAACTTTCCAGTTCTGCTCTTTAGTACATGTACTGGACACCCTCATATGCGGAAATGTCACAAACTAACTTTACGACCATTCCACGACTCTAGAAGAGTGTTAGGAACAAATTTGGATGGGGCTACATTCAAAATGTATGCCACTGTTTGTAGTGCATATCCCTAAAAAGAATTTGGTAATTATGAGAAACTAATCATAGATCTCACCATTTCTATCAAGGTTCTATTTCTCCTCTTTGCAACACCGTTTTACTGTGGTGTTCGAGGAGCTGTGAGTTTGGATACTATCCCATGTTCAACCAAGTAGTCTTCAAACTCTTGGTCGAGATACTCATCTCCACGATTCGATCATAGAGTCTTGATTGTCTTGCATAATGGGTTCTCAACTTTAGTTCGGAATTCTTTAAACTTTTCAAGAGTTTCCGACTTCTGTTGCATTAGGTAGACATATCTGTATCTTGAGTAGTCATCTATAAATGTGATATAATAATTATAACCACCCGTTGCTTTAATATTCGTTGGTCCACAGACATCTGAATGTATAAGCTCTAGTGGTTTTGTAGTCTAAGCCTTTTTCCAGTAAAATGTCTCTTGGTCATTTTACCTTCTAAACAGGATTTGCAGACAAGTAAGGTGTCAACCTTTAACTGATTTAAAGGTCCATTTTTTACTAGTTTGTCTATCCTGTCAAGTTGATATGGTCAAGTCTTAGATGCCATAGATACTTTTCATTATCTAGAGAAACTTTTTGTAGTTTTGTTTTAGATTTTTCAACTTTAAACATTTCAGCATTGAGCAGTGTGTTTGTATTAACTGCCTTAACACATGAAAGTAGTTTTCAGTAAAACCTGAACATATATTTAATCCATTTCTAGAAACAATAACTGATTTATCATTAAAAGAAATATAATAAAATTGTTCCAACAACTTGGATACTAAAATTAAATTTCTAGTAAATTCAGGAATAAAATAAACATTGTTCAAAACAATAAAACAACCATTAAAATGGAGTCTAACTACTCCCACTACTCTTGCTGACACGACATACCCCGACCCAACGCGCATTGAGAAGGCCCCCATTTTATCCTTTTTCTTCTTGGCGAGCTCCTTAAGGTACTGAGTACAGTTCTTCTTTCAGTAACTGACCTTATCGCAATAGAAACACTTCCCTTTTGCTTTGTCAGTCGAGATGCTCTTTTTCTTGCTTTGGGCTGGTTTCTTATTGGGGTTTTCTTTAGCCTTGCCAGCAGACCTTTTCTTCTTCTTAGACCCAAAAGAAGATGGTTCGCAACATTTTCCTTACCGGTTATACCTTTATGGTCCTTAATTATGGACTCAAAGGTAGTAAGCTCATTCAACAACTGAGTCAGGCTGAACTTCAACTTGTTCATCCCTTAATTGCTTTTAAATTGATCGAAACTCTTTGGAAGAGTCGTTAGTATGATGCTCACTTGGCTTGCCTCATCAATGGCCTCTCTATTGACCTCAGCTGTGTTGAAGTGGGACATCATGCCCATGACATGTTCCAGGACCGATGAACCTTCCTTCATCCTAGCAAGCATTACAGAACGAATAGCTTAGTGCCGCTTTTGCTCGGATGGCTGCCCGAACATAACCTGTAATGACTCCATGATTTCAATGTTGTAGTCATTGCCTCGTGCTTGGTGACAAGCATGTCTGTCACACTGGCAAAAAGATATATTTGGGCCTTCTCATCAGCTGAGACCCATTTCCGGTGTTCCTCCCGAACATTTCGTGTGGCATTGGCAGCATGCTCTGGAGGACATTCCTCTCTTAGCATGAATTTTAGGTCTTTTGTTACCAAGATTGTGTTTATGTGATTTTTCCACTTAGTATAATTTTCTCCGGTTCATTTGTCATTTGCGAGGATTTGTAAAAGAGCAGATGACATTGCTGAAAAAATAAATAAAAGATTTCATTCATCTCATACATTCATCACATTGTTATTGTTCGGAATAAAATTAAACATGATGCATGAACAGGTTTAATGAACAAGAAATAAACCCTAAAAATTATTGCTACTCCACGACAATCCAACATACCACAATCAAGTGTCGCCTTTGGGTCGGTCAAGTACTTGCATGTTGGACCGAGACATTCTCAGTCAAACGATATACCAGAATAACTTTTATTCTGATATCATTCAACCAACGTTTGTTTCAGTCAGGATCTTAATAAACCAATTTTATTAAACCCTTTGTGAATGTGACCCATCATTTTAGATCTCATGAACTTAACTTGCGAATTGCTACCTTAGGGTCAGTCAATCACAAAATACATTCAGATATCTTATCCGTTAGGAAGTCAACCTAGATATTGACTATCATAGAAACCTTCCTTAGGGAGGACATAAACAAAACCATCTCAAGGCCCCACTTGAATCTCACGGTGTTGAACTAACGATGGAGACTGTGGGACATATTGTAATATATCCCTCTCCCATTTACTATTTTCTGGTTAAGGTTTTCAGTTATTAATGCACCTAGATTATACTAAGATTTAACGGCTAATTCAAATCTAAGTGTCTAGGGCATTTAGTAAATTAGTAGAATCTCATTCTATTAACTAATTATTAAACTATCCGATTTTTTAACAATTAAAAAATCTAGTTTATTAATCTAATTCTAATCTATGTAAACTACTTTACTAAGACTAGAATTAACAATGTGATTTATCAAGTTTTAACTATTAAACCTAAAACACATTATTCAGTCCAATTATTATTATGGCCTTAATCAAATTAATTCTAATAATTATAAGTGGACCTAACTAATCTTACTATTTAAACAATTTAATTAATAGACTAGTTATCAATGAGAATTACCAAGTTTTTTACAGCTAAAAAAAAACTAATCTCATTATTAATAGCCAATTATGTGATTTGCCAATTTTTAATTACATTAAAAAAATAAAACACATAATATGATAGGCTATTATGCATGTATTACATTTAATAAAATGCATGTGTTGGCACTACTAATCTATATGACATATGTATGCATGGCAATGCTTTAATTATCACATAATAAAAACATACATGAATTGACCGAGTACGATGTGTTTATCTAACTTAAAAAAAAATTATAATTACAAAAAATCCAATGCATTCCTTGGTCTTCTTGTAATTCCAAAATCTTCAAGTCTTGTCTTCTACATCTTCCGGGCCCAAATCAGGTCCAACTTGATTTATTTTAATGAATCCATCTCATGGATTAAATCCCTTAAAAGCTCAAGTGTTACTCTAACACTTTTCGGATGCCCGTGATTTCCCAAAATCGTCCCAAACATACTCGCGTACATGCAGCCCTAAGGCCTACGAACGTGCAGTCCTAGCGCATCACGTGCATGGCCGCTTTCCTGCGCATGGGCTGCGTTGCAGCGCTTGCGTGTTCAACGCGTGCAACTGCCGTTGCTTGGTAAAAACACACGCGACAGCTATTGCGCATGCATGAGAGACACGCGGGCTGTACGCTGAAGCATTGCACATGTGCGTCACTACTGTATAAAAGCATAACAGCATAACCATTTAAAATTGTATGTTGCAGCAGTACATCGCACATATGCACAAAAATATAAAAATATTGTAGCATGGGATGCTTGTGCTTTGCACATCTGGAGAGCGCTTGCTGCACATAAGCACAACAATTGTGCTTTACAGCAGTGCGTTGCGCAATACTTGCACGCACACTGCTGCATGTTTGAGCATCAAATTTACTCGGCCGCTGTGGTTTGTCTTCCGTGGTTTGTCTTCCGGATCGTCGCACTTCGTCAATTTACATTAATAAAATTAAAATACAGCAAATTAACCAAATATATATATATATATATACATATATATATACACACATCCGGGAATTAATATTATAGTAGAAAAAAATATTACATTTAATATTCAAAACCCTAAAACCCACCGTACCATACAATTAACTATCAATCATGCTTTAATTATTTTTTTTAAACATCATACATTCAATAGATTGTGCCTACACATATATACATGCAATTAATCAAGAAAAAAGAACGACTTATTCAAATATATCGTACTACGGCTCTGATACCAATTGTAAGCCCTAGAGTCTGGCAGCGGAAGGAATTTTAGAACTTAAAAAAAATATTTAAGCAACTTTAATAACTTGTACGATATATAAGGATAAATAAGGTAGGATTCGAAATCATACCTCAAGGCTAACTCTTTCATTATTTAATTCCCGAATTTGCTTTCCGATTTGTACCATTGGATCTTTCTTGCTATCTCTCAGGTTCCGTCAACTACGTGTGGGCACGTCACATACTTCAGAAGGTTGTATGGAGGTAGTAGAAATAACACAAAACAACTCTGGCTTTGTGTATTGAGAATTCAGCTAACCTTGAATGAAAAAATAAAAATAAAAACTTTTTTTTTCTTTTTGTTTCTCTTTTTTTGCCGCACCCTCTACTTCTTGTTTCTTTTTTGTGTTATGTTATATATTGTATATCAATTTCTATATTATGCTAATATAGAGTTTTTAAAGATATATAACACCTTTTTTAAATAGATTAGGTTTTCTAAATATCAAATATTAAAAAAAAATCTTATTTATCTTGTTTTTAAAAACAAAAAACAAAAACAAAATATCCTGATGTCTTATATTATGATAGGGTTACAAATGACCTATATTAAATAGGATTCTAAATCCCATTTAATTTAGTGTTGTCACTGTGACTTGAACCCATGACCTCCATAAAATAATTAATACAATTAAATAATCACATTATTTAATATAATTAATTCATTAATTAATAATCACTTCATTTAATTAATTGCCTGAATAAAATTCTTGTTACTTTCGTCACAAAATTAATTGGACCAGCTAATTAATTAACCGAGACCTTTGTTACCATCCACGTTCCGAGCTAGTAAGGGGACCTAATGGACTCATGGTCTTGAGCTCCAATAATCCTTAGAAAAAATTAATTAAACTATTTAATTAATATTTTATGATTATTAACCTCGGAGTTACTCCACTAAAAACCTAAGGCTGCACTCTCGAAACTGTAGATGTATTTACACAAACCAAAATTCAGTGTCCATTGATATAGCTATTACATATGGTATGATCCTCCACAAGTAGTTCATAATTAGAGTTGGGTCATAAAGTCCGTTATACCCCTTTAATTATATACTTGCTATTCAGTACCATTGATTCTCTAATGAACAATTATATTCCTCATTCCTTTACGGGCGCTCTTAATTGTTCAAGCCCCGAATCAATCCTTAAGGGAACTATTTCTGTACTTCTCACAAGAAAGAGTAGATTCCACTATTGTGTACAGACCTTCTCAGCCATAAATCAAACCGCGATTCCAAGATACAGAGATATTGATTAGGAATGCTACTCCGATCTCACCCATAGTAAATCAAAAATCACGATCTAACCTGAAAGAGTAGTAAGATACTCAAAATTAAGATCACCCATATACAATCCATCATTTATCGATATATATGAATCCCTCAATCTAACGGATATTGGTGAGAGATTCATATAGATCGTGGCCTAGTCCTATATGATCACATCATATAAGGTGCCTCTATTATCATATCTTCATATGAGTAGTCTAGCATAAGACCACCGTACATTACAGAATGAACAATAGTTGTAGATTAACCACAAATAAAGTACCCAATTTTATTTGCTCTTTACGAACTCTTTAGATTGCACGTCTCAAACTGAATTCCTCTGTATATGACACTTATATACTCAGTTTGAGATTACATCTGGCAATCTTGGATGTTTAACACATATGATATAAAAGTATGAGACATATAAATTGAATGAAAAAACTAATTCTTTTATTTATAATTTATCATTATTTACATATTACAAGCTTTAGGGCGAAAACCCCAACATGTTGGTGGTTGTGGAATCAACCTGTGGATGTTTTCTCTTTAGAGGTTTTACCACGTAAAAAATAACGTGTCAAAAGTCTCTAACTCAAACTCCTTTATATTTGTATATGTGATTGATTGTATCTTGTTGAATTTATATTGAATATCTTTGTAAACAAGATTCTTGACAAGTTTAAGTTGCAAACACTTTGTTAAATCAATATTTGTCTCTTGTATCTTTTTAGTGTTTGAACATTATATCTTGTGAAATTCTATATCAAGTTGTAAAATTCTATTTAGTGAATTTACATTGTAATATTCAAAGTACAACTTGCGGAATTTGCTTTGCATTGAATATACTTGTATATGAAATACATTGTCTCGTGTTTTGTATGTGTTAAGTGTATCGCATTATTTTACATTTGTGAGTTTATGTTTGTAGAACTAACGGTGGTGAATCAAGTTTACATGTGGTAGATGTTATCTAATAACAAACATATTTAGGGTTAATTTGTATGCTCATCAAGTATTTGACAAAAGTCTCGAAATCCTATTCACCCCTCATCTCTAAGTTGTTTAGTTAATAACCTTGTAGGTTTTTCAACTTAGTACTTCAAATGGATCTTCAAGTTGTTTAAAAACCATTCCAAACTATGTTGAGTCTCCTTTTCACTAATGCCAACATATAGTAAGAATAACCCACTGTTTCCATCCAAGGCTACTACAGACAGTAGCAATCCTCTAAAAGGGCCTTTCAAGTGGCACCCATCCACTCAAATGAAGGGCCTTCATCATTCCAACAACCCAAGTTTCTGAGCTTCGAAACTTAAAAAATCCTCTGAAATGTTGGTTGTTGTTGCTGTGTGCAGATATGTACTGTTGATCCGGGGTTGCTTTGGTTCACCATGTAAGCATATCTCCTTAGTAAACCAAAACATTTAGCATGGTCTTATGTTAATCCCGCTAAGGCTATTTTCTTTGCCTTATAAAGCCTTTGAACATCAACCGAGACCTTATAGTTCTCCCTTAAAAGATCACCTATCACCTTAACAGTGACACTTGGATTGCTCTTTATAAAGATCTCAAACTTGTAGGCAATCAACTTTACTTTGGACTCTTTGTTGTTGTAAACCCTATGACATTCATGTTCGTCCGCCAATGTTTTAATCATGAACATCATTCTATCAATCATGCGTGAACCATGTGCTCTCCAAGGGAAGCCATCTCCTAAGCACTTGTAGGTCTGTCTCACATTGTCATTTTTTTCTATTTTTAAAACTACTCCCTATTGAATTGCATACTCCCTAAATATGTCTCTCATTTGGACTGCATTGTCAAATGTCTTACCTACATGAAACTTAATTTCATCACCCACCATTTTCTTGAAGGGTTTACCTTTCTTTAACTTAGCTATCTTCACCTTCTCTGGTTCAAGCTCTGAGTCTGAAAAGTATT
The DNA here is from genome assembly GCA_033220585.1 of Dipteronia sinensis. Classification (NCBI taxonomy): domain Eukaryota; kingdom Viridiplantae; phylum Streptophyta; class Magnoliopsida; order Sapindales; family Sapindaceae; genus Dipteronia; species Dipteronia sinensis. The sequence goes on from CM065639.1 coordinate 44,006,247, forward strand.
CATTATCATATTTTGATTGATACCCCTCAAATAAATCCATGCACTCTTTAATTATGTCATCATTCCCATAAGTAGCATCTTCATCAACTATTAGGTATTGTACATAATTATCATGTATACCTTCTACCTTACTATCCTCACCCTCTTCGTCATCCTTATCATCATCTTTCTCACTATCACCATCATAATTCAACATTTCAGCCTCTAAATCGTGCCAACCCAGTGGTTGATAACCACCATCCTGGGCCAACACTTTAGGTTCTTCATTGGGTTCTTCATGTTGTTCATCTCCTAGAGGATTTGGAAAAGAACCATTCTCTAACTCAAAGACTATTGTATCCAACTTATGGTCCTCAAACATCCTGAAATAGTAAAGTAGCTCAATATCACTGTTGACATCAACTCTCTCACCACTCCAAGGTAATTGTACTCAAATAATGCAATCCTCATTGGATACTTCATCATGTCTATTAAGCTCATCAATCGTTGCCCGAGTCAAGGTTATAAGGCTAATGTGATCAGAATCACATTCATTTACGTCAACCACCTCATTCCCAAACAACACGTTTATAATGAAAACATCCATTGCACATGTGCACAGGTAAACAAACAAATTCAATCAACCTCAAAACATGCTATACAAGTGAATTTATCTATAAATGGTTGCAATAACTTGAAGAAATGGATATTAAAGCACATGTAGACTTTGTGAATAATTTGGTTGCTCTAAGCATGCTATCACAACCCAGTTTATAGTCATATAATCATTAAAACACAACATGCAACATTAATGCAACCAAATTATTCACCAAGTCTACATATTAAAATTGAAAAATCAATGAGTTCAATACTGGAAATTATATATATATATATATATATATATATATATCAGTAAATAATAATCAATAGACTACACTAAACAAGAACTCTAATTACATGATCTACATAATACTGACAATGAGCTACATAATTCAAGAACTATTAACATTCAAGAATTTTGTATGTAAGTTGACATGTAATGTATCAATTTTGTTTCCATTTAATTTCTCAGAATTGAAGGAATTAATTAATTACATTTGCGTAACTCACCATATGCAACTCATATCATATTCATACGTGATTGTTAGTTTTAGTTTTTTAAAATCAGCACATCTTCAATTGGTACGTATATGGTATACCTTAACTAGTGTAACAACACTCCAAATAATTAAAACTAATTTAATAAAGCTTGACATAATTCTGCAACTTAGCAACCAATATGGTTGTCCCGGATGCAAGAATGCTAACTTAAAACTCAAAAGCAATTTTTTTTCTTTCTTTTCGAAGGAGCAATTTTAAGGTTTTAAGCTATATTTCTTCAGTTTAATATTTCGATTCAAAGTACATATGTACATAACACAAGATCAAAACTTATCAAACACACATAAACAAAACACATATCAACCGATTCCCATCTTCGACACATAAACACACAAATAAACCCTTAAAAATCTAGAACCTGATTGTTTAAGAAAGACAAAACCTATTTTTTTTTTTCAAAAATTCATCTAATTTTAGTACTATCACATGTAAAACAACTTCAAGAACACTCAATTACATTAAATTGACCTTAAATCGAAAAACCCCCAATTTCTCAAACACATAAACCCTAGAAAAGATGAATTTTGTAAATAATACTGGCGTAAAAAACCTGCGTGCAAAATAAATCACTCAAAACACACTTAGAGAACATGATCGTTTAAGAAACTCACATTTCAACGAACAAACTTCAAAAGCTCCCGAACAAGATTTGTTCGTCTGCAATTGTAACCAAAGTCGAACCTCTACAAGTCCAACAGCTGAATAAAATGCAAAACAAGAGACAATAACGAGTTAAGAAGATGAGCGAAGGTTTTTGGCGCCAACGAGTGAAGAAGAAAGGGTGGTGTTTTCTAGAGAAAGAGAGTGAGAAAAGGGTTTTGTAATCTTGGGACCACCCTTGTTTTAGGTTTTGTTGAGCGGTTTGTGACGTGTCATAATCTTAGGTATGTAACACACATCTCAACCATTCATTTTATTTTTTGTTTTTTAATTATTCAATTCTTAATTTGTCAATATACCATTTTGCCCTTCTTTAATAAATCTTCTGGAAAACAACATGACAAATTTACTATTTTGCTCTCGTCCCATTGACAGAATTTTTAAAACCCTAAGGCCCTGTTTGGTGCACGGGATTGGATTGGACTATTTCATGAGATTGGATTTGATTGATATAGGACTAAGATTATATTAAATTGGATTGGATTGGATTGGACTGGACTAAATGAATACTATACTGTGTTTGGGGAAACATGGGACTGGATTGAATTATAAATTATCAAGAAAAAAGAATTTTAATTTGGAAAATAATCAAGAAAAAAGAATTTTGATAACATTTTAATTTATATAAAAAAAGGAAATAATCAATAAAAAAATAAATTGGGACAGATCTGGGTTCTAAACCCAGATCTTTATCATCAACTTTAATTTTTGTTTTAAAAAAAAGAAAAGAAAACGGGTAATCTTTTTTATTCTAAATCCTTCTTCCAGAAGTTCAAAATCTCACTGCACCAAATCACCATTATCATCTCTGTCAATCCACCACATCATCCATTATCACAAAATCACCAATTTTTTTTTCTTTTGAATTTTTCATCATCAAACGCAAATTCATCTTTTTCAATCCTAAACACAGATCATTCTTCTACAATATCAACCAAATCAAACTTCTACAATCTCAAACAAAAATCCATATACTATAATCTCAAACTCATAAAATAAACAGAAAAAATCCAGATTTTTTCTTTTGTAGATCAATATTTCATAAATTCGAAAACACAAATCCATATTCTTCAATTTGAAACACAAATCAATCTTCTACGATCTCAAACTTGATGGAGCAGCAGATCTACAAAAAGTTTAAAAAAAATGTGAAGAAAGATTGAAGGAGCAGATCTGAGATGGAGTCAACTCTATCGCTCCATCTCTTGTTCACTGGAAAGAATTAATTGTTTTTTAACAAAATAAAATAAATTTTGGTTGAAGAGAGGAGAAAATTTTGATCGATGAAAAATCAGAAGAAAAGAAGAAAAGAAAGAGAAGAACAGTTAACGTGGAAAAAACAATTGAAATAGTCCTAGGACAACTAAACCCATGGTAAGGGTAAGAGGTGGGTTTACTTAGTCCAGAGCTGTGGGATTATTTTACACTGTTTGGAGAAGGTATCCCAGTCCTGTTGTTGAGCCAAACGTGGGATTTGGACTATTATAGTCCAATCCCAAGCCTATCCGGCCCAACAAACAGGGCCTAATAGAATTGGACTGTAGGGACCCAATTAACCATAAACTTAAACTATGAGAACCTGCTTGGCCAATACTAAAGCTAGAGGGACCATAACGCATAATAAGGCAAATCAGAGGGACTAAAATCATTTTTACCCTATATCGAATTTGATGTAACCAAACAAGAACTTCTAGAGAGAGAGAGAGAGAGAGAGAGAGAGGGAGGAGATACGCAAAAACAGACATGTCACAGGTCTTCAACCTAAACCCTCTCAATTCCTCCTACTCGACCCGACCCGAATCGCACCGTCTCCTGCATTCCAACACTACTCCCCACCAAGACTGGAGCTTTCTGCTGGCAAAACTCAAGTGCAAGGGCAAGTTTTCCTGCCTCTTCTCAGACAATCGCAGAGAGGTACCAACTTTTTGTATGAGTTTCTTTTTACTCTTTCAACTGGCTGTTTTAATGAAAATTTTGATGGGATACATTGAAAGGTAGTGTCTTTGAGTTTGTTGTGCTTGGAAATGAAAAACCCAAGTTGGGTTTTTAGTATTATTATTATCTTTTTCTGCTTGCTTTGTAAAGTTTATGTTTGGTTATTGAGAAAATTTGTAGGTATAATTTATTACCTAGAATATGCACAATTTCTTTTTTAGAGGAAAATTGATGTGATAGCTTAAAAGATAGTTATTGTATTGTGAGTTGATTTGGGCAATTAACACAGGTTGAGCAACATGGTTTTTATTGCATTTTTTATTTTTAAGCAGAGCAATTGGGAGCCTGAATACTGTAACTTACACGAAATATATTCTGTTGAATTACACATTGACTAAATGAAGCTTTCGATGAAATTTTGGAATTCACTTGTGCCTTGGTTATTAGTGTGTAATAGATTGAATTGTGTGTTCTTGTAACTAGATGAGAAAATCCCACAATGATTGAAATCATAAGAAATTTGATGTTGCCTGAGCAGTTTTTGTATTTCGGTTTAATAATTCATTAATAAAAGCTAGGATTGAATATAACTTGGAGAGTGCAAACATAATTTGATTATTGAGTTTTTTTTTTTTTGTTCAATTGAAGATATCCAAATGAAATATATGGACCTTAGAGATGTCAATAAGAAATGTTTATGAAGTACATTTAGATATTAAGCTTTACTGTTTAACAGAACCATATTCACCATCTTGTTGCCATGAGCTTTTAGAACGGATATCAGATTAAGCACCAAATAACTTGCTTATTTTGTAGGTTTCATTTGAAGCATCACATAAGTATGCTATATATATATATATATATATATATATATAAATAGCTGTGTAGGTTCTCTTTTTGTTATTGTTACTTGTTCAATTATTCTCAATGTTAAATATTTAAAAGATGGTTTTGCATTCGAACAGAATATCTTTGGTCACATCTATATTTAATAGGATATTATAGCATGAAAGCCATTAAAAAAAATTAGACTCAATTCTATTCTTTTCTTCCGTCAAGCAGTAGAGGTTGACCATTATCTGTTTCTTTCAAGCAACTTGTTGTAATATATGTTCACAAGGGTTTTGGTTACTTGGATCTTGGGATGTCAAATTCTAAAATTTAACATGTTCTGTTGTTTAGCAAAGCCTACCTCTTTGAATTTTAGATTTAGTGTATTTATATCTGTGGGTGCAGGAACAAGCCAGGAAAGCGTTGGAAAGTGCACTCGGCGGAAAGAAGAATGAATTTGAAAAGTGGGACAAAGAGATTAAGAGAAGGGAGGAGGCCGGTGGTGGGGGTGATGCTGGTGGAGGAGGTTGGTTTGGGTGGGGCGGGCGGTTTGGCTGGTCCAATGACGACAATTTCTGGCAAGAAGCACAACAAACAAGTCTTGCTGTGCTAGGTATTTTCATCATGGTAAGCAGATTTCTGGTTTGTTTATAAACGGTTGTACACGCTGATGTTTTTGATTGAAGCTTCGTCCTTTCTCTCACTCCCTCATAATTTATATCTCACTTTGCAGTATCTGATAGTTGCAAAAGGTGAAGTGCTTCTGGCTGTAATCTTTAATCCACTGTTGTATGCTTTGCGGGGAACAAGAAATGGGTTCACTTTCATAACATCAACAATCCTGCGAAAGACACCTCCTGATGGTCAGTCTGATTTCAATGATATTTCAAAGAATGAAGTCTACGGTCATCTCTCAGCTAAAGAGAGAGTTTTGAGAAAATATGGAAGCGATTAATAAATTTGTTTCAGCTTTGACTTCAAAGGTTGATTAAATCCATTTGTGGTTGGGAATACAATTGATATTAAGTTTTCTGAAACTTAATGAGCATGGTTAAAAAAAAAATGGCGAAAGAGCAGCCCCTATTTTTGCCTACAAAATTTCATTCTTGTTGATAGAACTTGAATGTGAAATGTTTATTCTCCATCATTAAACTTGAGTCTGATTTGGATTATTTTTCTTCCATTACATCAAAATGCAGGGGTATTTGGACATCATCAAGGAATCCAAATTAGTTCATTGTTTCTGAAAATATTTTGATGTGCATAACTGCATATTATACATTGCTGACTGTCATTTTTCATCGTGTCGAAATTAGATTGACTAGTTTCAGTTCCTCTGTGAAACACAATGTTAAAGATTTACATTATCTCCGTATGTTATTAAATACACTAGATATTATTTATGTTTGTTCATTTTCAGTTTTCACTATCTTATCTTTCAATGACCGCACTTTACTGACTCTTGTCATGTAGTTGAATGGAGTGGTATGGAAGTTGGTAAATGATTTGAATACTGAATTAACTATTTACTTCTGTTGTCCAAACATCCCATTAAATGTTTTATATATTTGAATTTGCAGTTTTAAATTTCACCAGTCATTATTGCCATACTTAGCTGCATGTCATTTCAGCATTGACTGTAAAGAGCCCTCCATATTTAGTTTCTTGACATTGCATGGAATGGAGGACCATGCTTGTCATTTGCTTATTTCTCCATCATCTTAGCTGTCATTATTGAATCTTCCTCTTTGATGTCAAAAGCTCCTTCTTGATGATGTTTATTTCTCTGCTTTCATCTCATGTTCTTCTCACACCACCTACACCATCAATTTTGTTTCATCTTATATTCAAAACCCCTTTTCTTATTTATTTTAACAGTATCTTTTTTTGGAATAATTAAGTATGATAACATGGTAGGTTCAGATTGTGTATGGAAATCATGATTCTAGCAAAACCTTTTTTTTTTTGTACTTTCTTTTTATGATGAATTTATACATGATTGAAGGTGTGTAACTTTTGTTCTTTTTTCTCAGTTTATAAATGTCAAATGACTCATATTCACTCTGAGCTCTTCCCTTTCCATGTCTCTCACATAGGTGGGATGTTTGTACCTATTAAATTGCAAAATGTGTAGCGGTTGATTTCGCTGGACTTCAACATTCGGGTCTTTTTAAATATCAAATGACCAATTTTGAGGTGGTTATATTTTAATTAGACCGGTTGAGAAGACATGATTTGCTTTACCAGTCTGGAAATTGGACAGTGAATATTTGGACCATGTGCTTGGAGTTGTTGCAACAACCTGAGCAAAAACATTCATTCATTTCCATATTTTGAGGAGAGATTAATTTATCACAAGTAATTCCTCGACCAAAAAGACTAAAAAGAGAAGAAGAATTTGATTTTGGTTTAGATATACACAAGAAATCTTATATGTAAAATTATATACATTTTTCTGTGTACAAGCCCCTAAATATAAATAAATTTATCTTAATCGTATTTATAGAGTTATAGAATCGAAACATGGAAGGTCTTGTATCCACATATTCTTTTGTTCTACTTTGATACGACATTCCTTTTCCACGTTTAAAAAAAACAATTCAAAAAGAAAAACTTTCTCAGCTTGTTATTGTTATTATTATTAATATTTTGACAATTGTAATGGAGTAAAAGAATATGGAAACATGATATGTCCATGAACAATAATTAATCAACCTAAATTATGCTTTCCACTTTCAAAATTATCCAGCTTAATCATTCTGTGGGTCCCTTCCATACATGAATCTGCCTCAATCAATTATTATACAACCAAATTCTAACTATCTTTCTTTCTTTATATATATATATATATATATATATATATATATATATATATATATATATATGAAACAGTACTTTTTAACCGAAAATAATTAAAGAGGTTTCTATTTTTACCTGAAATCAGTGTTTTCATTGTTTTAAATTTTTCACTGAAGAAACAAATTTACCCTTACCGCTTGCCACAAAAACAAAAAACTAATAAGAAAACTGGGTGTTTAATTGGTGATATGCTTAATTGCAGAAGAACGATGACATGTTTAATTAATAAAAACTGGTGTGTTTAATTGAAGAAGACTGCTGGTGTGTTTAATTGAAGAGCTGATGTGTTTAATTGAAGAAGACTAGTTTGTTTAATTAAAGAAGACTGCTAGTGTGTTTAATTGAAGGGTATTTTTGTCTCATCAGTGGAAAAACATTATTGTTGGGTAAAAATAAAAACTCTACTAATTATATGGTTAGTTTCAATTTTAACATATATATATATATATAAATTTTCAAGGCAGTACGCACTGATATACATCTTTCAGTGCGTTAGATGTGGACCATTAGATTTACATAATTTAACTCAAATTGTATGCACTTGTCAAAACTTCTTCATAATCGGTGGTCTACACACAACGTACTAAGGAGAAAATGACTATATATATATACACACACACCAAATGTTGTATTACAATCACAACCATACATATAAATATGAAATATCATAAAACAACTTCAACACCATAAACCATACTCCCATCATAATTCTAGACTTTTTTCTAGTTCTTCCTATATTAGTCCATGAACCATCCCATATTCCCATTCAAGATTTCCTTTGTATGGTTAGAAATGGAAGAGTGGTGGATGTTACATAATCACATTAGTACAATGTAATAATATTAGTAGTACTCTTATTGTAATTCTCAAATTGCCGTAATGATATATATATATATATATATTTGATCTATTTAAATATATAAATTGTAATGCACATTAACTCTTGGTTGAGTGGTTGTACGCTTCTCTTTTCTTATCGGTGATAAGGGTTCGTCTCACTATTTTCATAAAAGTTAAATCCGAAAGACTATATCCTATGTTGTAACCGGTGTTTGATCAAAGATGAATATAACTTCATCAAAATTTGGGGGCCCGGGTTACAATAAAGAATTAAAAGTGAAAAATGTTAATGATAAAATATTTGAGGTAAAAGTTAAATAAAGTTTAATTATATTTTTTAAAAACAATAATAAAGAAAGGGTGTCTACATCGGATCTCAATCTCAATGTTAATTTGAAAGCCGTTTTATGTAAAACCAGTATTCATTAAAATCCGACCAGTGATCATCAAAACATTAATAGATTCCAATTTCCAACTTTATGAAACGATGCATTACACAGCTAAAAGTACTGAGAATGAAAGTAACCAACCACAACCAGTAAACAGAAATAAAAAGTGGGAGTGGGTTTGTTTATACAAAGGTAAGAATCGTAAGATAGATAAATCCTGAGTGATGAGTGATGAATGATGAATGATGAATGATGGATGATGATACCCACCATAAATAAGCATGTAATAAAATCCAACTGATTTTTTCTTTTATTTTTTACCCAAAAATCCAATCAATCATGAGAAGGAGTCAAAACTCTAAATAGCATCTTCCATCCATCCAGTCAATCCTAGGCTACACAATCTCTCTCTCTCTCTCTCTCTCCGTGTGTTTGTGTGTGCTTACAAAATGAAACCAAGTGAAACAAATTAAAAGAAAAAAAAAAAACCATCTTCTTCCTCGAATCTTGGTCTTCGTGTAAGCTAGTGAACAAGTGACCTTCACGATCTCGCCACCTCTCTCTCTTTTTGGTTCACAATTTCGGATCACCACATGACTCTTTCTTCCTCTGTTTTGTAAAACACACAAACTCTCTCTTTCTCTTTCTTTTCACTTTTGTTTTTCTCATCTGGGTGTCTTTTCTTCTTCTTCTTCTCGTTTTGTGGGGGGTTCTCTGTTTTATCTTTTTATTCTTTATTGGGTTTCTCTCACTTTTGTTGTTTGTTATCTTCAGAGATTCTTTGCAGTGGGTGAGGTTTTGTTCTTGGCTTCTCTTTCGTGTACTTGTTCTGTGTTTTCGTATAATTCTCTGAGTGAGAGTGTGAGAAGAGTCGTCTTTTCGGTTCCTTTTTTTTTTCATTTTTCTGGATTGTGTTTGATGGGCTGCTGTTGATGTCTTTGGCGGTTGGCGTGGATTCAAGTTCCAAAAACATGGTGTTTGATGAGACAAAGAACAATGAGATTGGTGATGCTTCTGGAGAGACAATCATAAAAACACCCCCCAATGAAGAAAATGTTGAGGAGTCAACAAATGGAGGTCGGATTTCTAGACAAACTAGTGAGAATTCTATCTGTGCAACTGAGGATGAAGAAGACGATGTAGACAGAAATATTGAGTTGGGTCCCCAGTACACCCTCAAAGAACAATTCGAGAAGGACAAGGTTTTGTTTCTGTTTCTGTTTCTTCTCTGTTTGTTCTTTGAACTTGAATTTGTTATATTCAATCTTTGTTTTTTTTGTTTCTTTGGATGATTTTAGGATGATGAGAGCTTGAGGAGATGGAAAGAACAACTTCTTGGAAGTGTGGATTTTAATTCTGTTGGAGGTAAAAATATATCCAATTTGATGCAAACTGAGTAAGAGAAAAAGAAATTTTCAATCTTTCAACTCTTTTTTTTCTCAATCTCTGTTCAATCTCATTGCCTTTTCAAGATTTCAATATTTTTTTCTCTCATTGACATTTTCTTTTTCTTTTTGCTAATTAAAATTCACTTTGAGAATCCATCGAAATTGAATTTTGATTCAATAGTATGCTTCTTTTGCAAAGTCACTTGAGAAAGCTTGGAAATTTATGCTAGATTAACTTGTCTGCAAGTAATAATTTGAAGAAAGTTGTAATTTTTTTTAATTTTTTTTTTACTGATTCTGTCATGGTACAATATTTGGACTTTTTAACTTATTGATATTGAACTTTACCCAAATTTTGGTAATGTTGTTGTGTTTAGACAGTTTAGTGCTTTATGGCAACTAGAGATGGGTTTGTTTGTGCATATAATTTCTGCGTGTTCAATTAAGCAATGTGTGTATATGTGCTTGAATGGGATAGATTTCGTTTGTGCACGTCTCACACATTTTCTTCTACATTCATGTATGTTATAATATAGAAACTCTAGACCCAGAGGTTAAGATCATGAGCCTCGCAATCAAATCTGCTGGCAGACCTGATATCGTTCTTCCGGTTCCCCAGAATGGAAATCCGAAAGGTTCATGGTTTACCCTTAAGGAAGGTAGCCGTTACAGCCTGGAGTTTACTTTCCAGGTTAGCAACAACATTGTATCCGGCCTCAGATACACTAATACAGTTTGGAAAACTGGTGTCAAGGGTAATCCTCTCTTTCTCTGTGGGTGTGTGTGTGTCTTTCGACCCTCGAGTACGATTTTCATCCTCATATGAATCGTTGTAACAGTGGATAGCACAAAGAAGATGCTTGGAACTTTCAGTCCTCAGGCTGAACCTTATACTCATGAGATGCCAGAAGAAACGACCCCATCTGGCATGTTTGCCAGAGGATCATACTCAGCTAGAAGCAAGGTAAGCTCAATTTGTGTTTCATGAATTTGTAGCCTTCATTACACCATATTTACGCCAATAATTTGTGGTAGAAACTAAACATTTTGAAACTTAGGCATATAATTCATTGATTTTACATAGGTTGAACCATTATTCTTCAATCGTTTACTTTTGAGTCACGAATCATTAGGTATTGAAAAAGGAAATACACTATTCAAATCACTCTTTCTATCTGTCCATATTTTGTTACCATTTCGAGTTGTGGCCCTAGAATGGTTGCTCCAGGACCGCGACTAAGGATGTTTACTGATTCACTCAATTACCTGCATAAATTACTTTACCGTGAATGATTCACTCAATTACTTGTCTGGCTGCATTCATGTGTGTCATAAACCATACAATGTTAAATTCAAATTTTTGAACCACCACCTCATGTTTCGATATATAGCATTATAGGCATTTTATCACTGTAAAGGTTGTGTGTTTTGCGAATAGTTCTCTTAACGATATCCTCTGTGCCCTGCTTTCTTCGTTTTCAGTTTCATGATGACGACAACAAGTGCTACTTGGAGATCAACTATACATTTGACATCCGAAAAGAATGGCAGTCAACTTGAAGCTGTGGATTGATAGCCCTTAAAGTTTCATTTGCTCTGGTACCTGGTCAGTTAATTGGTTTTCCAGTTGAAATCTGCTCCAGATGTTAACATATTCCATTTCCAGTGTCATATTTAGTTTTAATCCTGTCCAAGACTGGTCATCATCTACAGAAATGAAGAAAAGAGGATCCGTTTCTTCGGAAAAAAATTGCAGTGAAAGAGGTATTATTCATTTGGTAGGTCTCAATAAAGGTTGAGCTCTCTATTTGAGCACATGCATGCACAGTCATGCTCAGGTTCGAAACCCATTTCGGAGCCATTGATTTGTGTTGTGTTATGTTAAGCTTTAATTTTTTTTTGGGGTAGTTTGAGGTTGTTAACTGTATTCTGTGGAGAAGTTGGAATTGTTTGAAACTTGAAAGCACTGGAGAGGATTTGTTCCAAATCTGCGTTCTTTTTATGTTTTTGTTTTTGTTTTTTTACTTTTGTTATTAGCAACTTCTACTTTTAAAGTTAGCCAATGCTTTCACTTTAACTTTCTTTTATGTTCTTTGCTTTGTCTTGGAATGATTGAGCTCCTCTTTTTCTTTCTTTCTTTGTGAGTGATTGAGTTCAATTTTTGAGTTTTGAGCTTCGCTTTGCTTTGTCTTAGTGCCATTTAAGTATACTAATGTGACGTACTACGGTGACATGTTCCTTTCATTAAAGGCGCTCCTTCATAATTCATTACAGGAATGGCCTATTACAAGCAATTATATCAAAAGGTATTCAATTTTTGCCCCATAAAATCCAGCCACCCTAGCTAGTTTTTTGGCACAATCTAATTTCTTCAAACAATGATCATCCTCATAGTCCTTAGATGGTATCTATAATATATAAACACTATTTATATGTACATTTATGTTTTGAAACTATCTAATTAGGGTTCAAGCCATGTCAAGGGCAATCAAATTGAGGATCCGAGCAATGTTTTCAGGCCTAATTTTGAAATTTATAACAACAATTTTTTTATATATATAATTATTACGAAAATGTAACTTATTTGAATGCAGATTCAAGATTCATGACTAGAGGTGTGATATTAAATCAAAATTTAATGTTAAAAAAGCTTGTATGGTATTATCTCATAAAAAATGTTATAGAAAAAGCAAACTTGTATATATTTTAATAAAATTTTGATTTTCTTTAATATGGTATTTGTTGTAAATCAACTAAGAAATAAGTAAATAAAGATGAAGAAAGAGTGAGAGATGAGAGACACGAGAGAGAGCAAAATTGATGGATATATATTCTGGGAGTTTTTTTCAGCACACATAGCAATACAAATGATATAAATATATATAGGCAAAACCACCGCCTCTGGTAAGCTTAGAAGCTTACTTAATTATTAAGTTTAAGCAATATCTTCTCCAAGTGTCCAGTAGAGTAGAAGAAAATGCTTCTCCAAGTGTCCAGTAGAGTAGAAGAAAATGCTGGAAGAGGCAAGGCGGTGAGGGGCATCAAGTGGTGGGTGAATCCATAATAATATAATATTATAACACTCCCCCTTGGATTTCCCACCACTTATATTAATATTCTAAGAAAAACCCAATGGGACAAAATCTTAGAAAATGCATACAATGATCTCTCTGGATCTAGCGGGGTTGGACATTAAAAACTATCTAGTTAAAAACCTTGTCAGAAAAACCCAGTGGGAAAAAACCTGATCGAAGGGAAAAAGAGTATAGTGTACATATGTCCAGATTTATTGTTTTCTTCAAAACATTTCTCACATTTATACTTTGCTAGGGAAAACCCAGTGGGATAAAACCTGAGCAAAGATATTCATTGATCTGACGGATCGAAGTAATATTTATAATGATCTTCTTGATCAATGTAACATATATACGATCATTAGCAAGATCAAAGTAATATTTACAATGATATTTGGATCAAGATAACATATATACGATGATTAACTGGATAAATGTGATATTTATGGTGATCTTTATGGATCAAATAATTTTTGGGTGTGCTTAAAGAATTGCCTCATTAAAACCTTATCAGGAAAACCCAGTGGGATAAAAACCTGATTGAAAGGAAAAAGAGTACAATGCACATATGCCCCAAATAATTAATATACTTCATTTGATGTGCCCCCCTGATGGGACGCTCCCCCTGATAAAAGTTCATTTGAAGCAATCTTCTAGATTGCTGAACTGAAGCACACTGATGTTTATTTCATGAAATGCAATAACATCATAAATGATTGGGGGGAGTACGAGCAAATACTTGCTTCATGGAGTAATATCCATATGGAATCTTTTCAGAATCCTTTCAACATATTCTGATTGATGGACAAGCATTCCATTTAATCTATGCTCGACCTTCAGGTCGAGACAATGTTTTCTTTCTCATTTCTTTATGAGGACACATGAGTATATAATTTCCATATCTTTATCAGATATTAACTGAGACGGATATACCACATCCTTTCAAATTATTTTTAATCCATATAAGGATTTTTGTATGTTCATCAAATACAGATTACGAGATCTCGATTTATATGCTTCTAGCATTTTGGAATCCTTCAGGATTTATAAATATCTGCATTGAGTGAATCATATAGATAAATGATTACTACGTCTACGAGACGTATTTCAAGCCTTTTAAAGGCAGCCAAATTTATCAACAACGTAATCGTATTCATCAATTGTGAATACCAAGTTTTTGTAAGAAACCTCGCACTACGAGTCGTGCCTCATATCTCACGATCTCGTTTTTCTCATTAAGTTTCCGTATAAAGATCCATTAGTATCCAATCAGTTTGACATCTCCAGGTGTCTGGAGTACTATTGATCTAAACACTTTATGTCTGGCTGATGAAGTCAATTCTTCTTGAATTGCTTCTTCCATCTAGGCTAATCATGCCTTTTTATATACAATCATTGATATTATGAATATCATAATTATCATTTATAATTTCAGTAGCGCTACTGTGTATAAAAATACATCATCAATGATTGTTTCCTTATGATTCCACATTTCTCTCATATGACTTATAGAAATTTTCTCAATTTCTATATTTTTGTATCTCTATTGAGATTACTTCCATTTTAATGGATTTAGTCATATCATAAACTCCGTATGATATATATAATTTCTCTCAATTTCTATATTCTTGTATCTATGAGATTTCTTCCATTTCAATAGATTTAGTCATTTCATAGACTTGTGTCTCTTTTAGATATATCAGACTCTTATAGAGTTGATTTAGAAAAAGTGGATTTATTCATAACTCGAGTTTTGTTTACTCTTGGGATCCCAATAACAATACCTTTCAAAAAGTTTATAAACTTATGATATGTATCAGATAATTTATTTATTGTCTTTTTCTCTGATCGTTCTTCAAGAACAATCACCCGGCCGGGGTTTATGAGATGACAACTGATAAAATCTTGTTACCTTTAATATACCAGGTAACAGATTAATAATCATCCGATGATCAATTATCTTTCGTATTTGAGAGATACGAAGATTGAAATGAGACACACATATATATATAGAGAACCGAACTGGTACCTCTATTTTGTATATAAGTAACTTTACATTTACTTTTCTCTTCTTGAGAAACTTTCCATTTGGAAATTAATCAATATAATAATCTGGAGATATTTGATAAGTGATTCCCCTGATCCATTTTGATTATGATTATATCTGAAAAACTGCTAACAAGTGTAAGTAATATGGAGATGTTTGATAATAAACAAACATATGATCATCTCGTAGATGCATCAATTAGAACCATATAATAATGAAATGGATCATTTAGTGGATGTAGTGGATGAATATATCCACATATATCTCCTTGAATTCTTTGTAAGAATGATGAGAATTCAAAACCAACTTTTAGAATAATATGGTTTTACTGCTAGTTTCCCATGTGAACATGCAGTACATAAGTACTCACTGGATAAAGAATCTTATAGTTCTTTATTAGATATCCATGAGTATTTTCGATGATTATACTTATCATTGTAGATCCTGGGTGACCAATACGGTCACGCCAAAACACAAACATTTTCGGATCTGGGAACCTTTGATTCATGATTCATAACTGCATAAACATCTACATTCTTTATAATAGTGTTTTATAATCCAGATGATAAAGCACGCAGCTTTTCTATGATAAGTTTCTGGCCTGAATCATGAGGAGTAATGCATATATATTAAACGTTCTCATTACTCATAGTTTCAATATGATATTCATTCCTCCGTATATCTTTGAAACTTGAATGATATAAAGTATCATCGATACACAATTTAATATCATTTGGTAATAATATCGTGGCTCTTTTAGAGCCTTTGATCAGTTCTGCTGGATCTGATATGGTATTAACTTTATATATTTTTGAACTTAGCATATTCTTTTATGTTCTGCTTGAATAATATCAAGTATCACTGATACATGATTTAGTATTGTTTGATAACAATATCATAGCTCTTCCAGAGCTTTCTATCAGATCCGTTAGACGTGATACAATATTAATATTTGCTCAGATAAAAATCAAATTCATAAAATATATCTGACGTTCTGCTTGAATAATATCAAGTATCACTGATACATGATTTAGTATTGTTTGATAACAATATCATAGCTCTTCCAGAGCTTTCTATCAGATACGTTGGACGTGATACAATATTAATATTTGCTCATATAAAAATCAAATTCATAAAATATATCTGACTCCGCAGAATTGTACGAGTCCTTGCACTCTAGGCAAGACATATATTTCCCTTCTGGGAATTTTATGGACATTATGTGCAATTCCATTTTATATCTCATCTGAAATGATAATAATCTTTTCAATAGGTTTATTCTATAAACCTTACCTCTTGTCATTCACAAACATCCACTCCTGGGTATGTTCTGATATCTCATGAATATAAATATATCCAAATTTACTCGCTTGATACTGCTCCTTTATGAGCAAGTATAAAATGGATAAAATATCCTTTACAATCTCATTACACGTGATATTAGGATCTTAAATACTTTTAAGATAATCACAGCATCCTGCTGGATGTAATATGAAATGGATAAAATATTATTTCCAATTTCATTATTCGTTAGGATCTTAAATCTCTTCTTTATGATACTCACAACATCCTACCGGATGTGTATAAAATGGATAAAATATTAATTCCATTTTCTTTATTCGTTAGGATCTTAAATCTCTATTTTCTTTATTCGTTAGGATCTTAAATCTCTTTTATAATATTCACAACATCCTACTGGATGTGTAGATCCTCCTTCTTTTTTCTCAAATGAATGATACGTTAGGATCTTAAATCCCTTCTATGATACTCACAGCATCCTACTGGATGTGTAGCTCATTCTTTCAAATACATGATATGTAAATATATCACTTGATATATATGAGATAACTTCATATAACTTCATATTATGAACGTGTTTGAAACCCCAGGTTCCAAATAATGAAGTATGACATTCATTTATACAACACTGGATCCAGGACTCCATGTTTTCATCGGTTTTCAAAACCGTGTCGTATGGCATGTATATAACACTGGATCCGGATCTCCAGGTTCTATCAGGGGTATAACACAGTTTGATATGTTGCATAAAAATAAACAATTTCAGGGTCATGAGAACACCTTAGACACAGCATAAGCCAGTCCAGAGACACAACATAAGTCAGTCTCATATATTACATAAAAATAAATGGTTTCAGGGTCATAAGATCACCTTACAGGGCCATAAGAACACCTGCGATATGTATGAATGTATATGATTTCAGGGTCATAAGATCACCTTACAGGGCCATAAGAACACCTGCGATATGTATAAATGTATATGATTTCAGGGTCATAAGATCACCTTACAGGGCCATAAGAACATCCGCGATATGTATGAATGTATATGATTTCAGGGTCATAAGATCACCTTACAGGGCCATGAGATCACCTGCGATGTGCATAAAAATAAATCTAGAACTATTACATATAATTTCCATTTGACGGCATAAGCCATCTTGTCCGTTAGGATTTTAAATCCTTTTTATGATATTCAGAGCATCCCTCTGGATGTGTATGAAATGGGTAAAATATTATTCACATTTCATTATACATTAGGATCTTATATTATTTTTATGATGCTTACAACATCCGACTGGATGTGTATATTTCTCTGAATATTTCTCTGAATATTGCATCAACCATTTATATAATACTGGATCCAAATCCTTTTATGATGCTTACAACATCTGACTGGATGTGTATATTTCTCTGAATATTTCATCAACCATTTATATAATATTGGATCCAAATCCTTTTATGATGCTTACAACATCTGACTGGATGTGTATATTTTTCTGAATATTTCTTTGAATATTGCATCAACCATGTATATAATACTGGATCCAAATCTCCAGCTTCTGAATATTCCATCACGCCTGAAAACAGTGTTAATAAAGCTAAAATAAGTCAATATAATACTTACAAGCGGAATTAGCTGAAACGGATGGCACGGTTGCGTCCGGAACGGTCGAAATAGCTGGAAACAAGTCCGAATCGGCCGAAAACGGGCGAAAATTGTACTGAAACAGACGAAAAAACATTTCTGGCTGATGTGGCGCGCCTGCTGACGTGGTAGGCCTGATGATGATGTGGCGCTGACGAATGTTGACGTGGCGCTGACGTGGCATAACATATGCGCTGACGTGGCGCTAGTGCATACTGACGTGGCGCTGACGTGGCATGACATATGCACTGACGTGGTAGTGACATGGCAGTGACGTGGCGATGACATGGCGTTACAGTATCATCTACAACCTTGGAAAGCTGCTGGAAAAACTGGAAAAAAGGGTGTTGACCGGACTTTGACCGGACCTAGAGACTTCGTTAGACCTCCGTTTGAGACGCGGTCAGCGGCGTCGGAATCGTCTTTCCGAGAGGAACACAACGGTGTACTCCAAAAAACGATTCGAGAACTTTTAATATTCTGGGTTCAATCAAAATTCAAAATCAAAACTAAAACAAACACTCAAAAACTCTCTGGAACTCCTAATCAATATTCGTGCTGATAACGTGTTGTAAATCAATTAAGAAATAAGTAAATAAAGATGAAGAAAGAGTGAGAGATGAGAGACACGAGAGAGAGAGAGAGCAAAACTGATGGATATATATTCTGGGAGTTTTTTTCAGCACACATAGCAATACAAATGATATAAATATATATAGGCAAAACCACCGCCTCTGGTAAGCTTAGAAGCTTACTTAATTATTAAGTTTAAGCAATATCTTCTCCTAGTGTCCAGTAGAGTAGAAGAAAATGCTGGAAGAGGCAAGGCGGTGAGGGGCATCAAGTGGTGGGTGAATCCATAATAATATAATATTATAACAGTATTCTTTTTTTTTGTGTGTGTGTGAAAAGGAGATAGATCCAATAAAAGAAACATGCATTAGCCATTACAATCAGACAAGTTAAGACCATCCACACTATGATGACAGGTCTCAAGCAAATTGATGTTCAGACAAGGAGAGGGCCAACTTAGCCAAACTATGTGCGGTGTGCCACACAATTAGCTCAAAGACAAAAGAGATGGGAAAACCCTTAACTAAAACAAGAATGTCGTTAATAACAGTCCCTACATCAGCAAAAGAGGCTTTACCAAGATTGATCCAATCAATCACCTGTTTGGCATTAGATTCAATAATCACAGGAAACAGACTAGACTCGATCACAAATCTTATGTCATGGAAGCTAACTGTAGAGAAAAACAAGCATCCATGTTTTGAGTCGAAGATCCCAAAACCTCTCCCTCATGGTCACGAACGATAATACCAATCCCAATCTTTTTAGTAGCCTCACACACGGCATCATCAGTATTAGCCTTGAATGTTCCCACATCAGGTCGGCACCACTTAACCACCTGGTTACTCCAACCTTGTACCCACTTTTCACTGAATAGACCCCATTTTGTCAAAATGCCAAAGGAGGGAATCCAGGGTACTAGAGGAGCTGACTGGCAGGCTGAGGATATCATCAATGTCATCCGGAAGGAAAGAGGACTTGATCAAAGGAACATTCCACCCCCCGGAAGCGCGAGGAGAGAAGATTTTGAAAGAAGATGGTCTAAGGATCCATCTGTTGTCATAGATGTAAATTGAAGAACCAATTCCTACTCTCTAGCGGGAACCCGCAGCAAGAATATCGCGACCCCATAAAAAATTCTTCCCAATCAGAGATCCAAATCCGTTTTCTTTTGCATTTATGAAAGAGGAGGCAGGAAAATAGCAGTTTTTCAGAACTCTAACTGCTAAGGAGTGTGGATTCATCACCAATCGCCCCAGCATTAAAAATCGAGAGATCCCGGAACTTCTCTTTACTCACACACAGATGATCCCACAAGCACCGATGGAATTTGCGAGACTCCTCCGTACTGTCCCACCAAAATCGGCCACACATTTTATGGATATCAGAAACTAAGCCCTACGGGAGTCGGAAGTGGCTCATAGCGTATGTTGGGAGTGCCTAGATAACAGCCTTCAGGAGTACCTCCTTACCGTCTACAGAAAAAAAACTCGACTTCCACCCATTCATTTTATCCCAGACCCTTTCTTTAATATCCATAAAAAGCTTCTTCTTGTTTCTGCTAGTAAAACAGGGGAGGCCTAGGTACCTGTCATGACACTTCACCCATTGGACCCCAATAATACTAGCCAACCGAGAACCTTCAGCTTTTCCCACAGAGTTACTCACACAAAGAGCTGATTTTTCGAAGTTTATTAGCTGACCAGAAGCTCCCGCATAGTCATCTAACAGCTTCCGAATAAAGGTGCAGTTGTCACTGGTAGCATTAGTGAATAACATGCTGTCATCAACGAACATAAGGTGAGAGACGATCGGTCCAGCTCTGTTAAATTGGAACCCAGAGATAGCACCGTTACTAACCGCTGCATTGACTAACGCTAGACAAGCCCTCAACACAAATAATTAATAGATATAGGGACAATGGATCCCCTTGCCTAAGGCCTCCTGGAAGGCTTAATGTTACCACGCACTTCTCCATTAAGAATGTAGGAGAAAGACACCGAAGATATGCACCGCATCACATGACTGATCCAGACCTCAGGGAATCCCATACTAGCCATCATTTTCTCTAGAAACAACCATTCAACCCGGTCGTAGGCTTTTGACATGTCGACCTTTAAAGCCATCAACCCTACATCTCGTTTTCGATTTCACAAAGTGTAATGCACTCAAACCCCACAATAATGTTGTCTGAAATGAGTCTACCAGGAGATGACTTCGCCCAGAACTCCTTGCAGCCTATTAGCCATTGCCTTAGCGATTATTTTGTAACATTGCACAGGCTAATACGGCGAAAATCAGAAATCCTTTCCTCCTGTTGCACTTTAGGAATGAGAGTTATGAGAGTCCTATTAATAACATCGAGAGGATCCCCATTGTTGAGACACCGAAGACAAGCAGCAGTCACATCCTTCTCCACAATCTCCCAAAAATTATGGTAAAAAAGAACATATAGCCCGTCAATCCCTGGAGCTTTAGTAGGAGCCATGTCAAAGATAGCAATCCTGATTTCATCTGCAGTAAAGTCTCTATCAAGTAATCTCCGACTCCCTTCAGACAGCTTTTTGTTAACAGTATCAGTGACCTTGCTGATTTGGCTCTTCGAAGGGAGGGTGGAACTAAAAATTCCTGTAAAATACTAGGAGATCACTACATCAATCCCATTTGTGTCATGCCCTCTAGTTTCCATCATTGTCCCACAAGACAGGGATTCTGTTCCTAGCCCGTCTGTTCGAAGCCTTCCAGTGAAAAAACCTTGCGTTCCTGTCTCCACCTTTTAACCATTCAATTCTCGATCTTTGGTGCCAGTAGATAGTCTAGTACTCTAGTCTATTTTCAATTTTCCTGACCCCTGCCCATGATCCTGGTCGAATCTCATTGGAAGTAATAGAAAGGGACCTCTTGCAAGCCACAATTTCCTTTCGAAGGTTTAAGTCTACAACTGATATTCCATGCAGATAACTTCTCCATGCACCCATTGATTTTACCAACCACACCTGCCATTTAGTTAATTCCGAGACTACTGTTCCAACTGTTTCTCACCAGATCACAATAATCATCTTCATTTGCCTAGTATGCTTCAAAATGGAAGTGTCTTTTCGGTCTCACAGACTTTGAAGATGCTTGATCAGCGGAGATTAGAAGACTTACCAGGATAGGGCGATGATTAGAACCCCAGAAGTCCAAATGTTGAACTTCAGACATAGGGAACATCAGCTTCCACTGATCGCAACACACTCCACAGTTTAACCTTTCTTGGATGTGTCTGTCACCACTTCGTTTATTTGACCACGTGAAGCGGGGCCCCACAAAGCTAAGATCCTCTAAGCCACAGTCATCAAGAGCTTCACGAAACCTCTCAACTTGCACGTTTGATCTCTCTGATCCCCCATTTTTCTCAGAGTTTCTCAAAACTTCATTGAAGTCCCCAACACATAACCAGGGCAAATTAGATAGGCCATGAAGCCTCCTCAGTAAAGTCCAAGAGTGACTCTATTGGGCAGCATCAGGGTGCCCATAGAAGCCAGTCAATCGCCAAACTCTCGATCCGTGAGACTCCACCTTAACGTCAATGTGGAACCTCGTATATGAAAGCAAGTCAACCTGAATGTTGGAAGCCCAAAACACGCAAATATCCCCACTCCTTCCATTACAGTCCACCACAATTCACCAATGAAGTCGAGTTTAACTAGGATTGCTTCTAAAAAATCATGCTTTACTTTTGTCTCTATTAAGAACATAATTTATGGGTTATGGTCATGCTTCATGTCTAGCAGAGTATGAAACACCTGGCCACTACCCAGACCCCGAGCGTTCTAGACGAAACACGTCATTGTTTTAGGAAAGCTGGTGGAGACCGACTCGCTGACATCTCTGTTTCACTTTTGCAGTTGCTTGACAGGACCTTGTTGCATGTGAGGTTGATATCATAACCACAAGCCAAACCTGATTCAAACCCAGAACTTGAGACCACGCATCCCGGTACAAAGGTGGCAGCTTTGAAAACGGCTTCTGG
The DNA here is from genome assembly GCA_033220585.1 of Dipteronia sinensis. NCBI lineage: Eukaryota > Viridiplantae > Streptophyta > Magnoliopsida > Sapindales > Sapindaceae > Dipteronia > Dipteronia sinensis. Next base: position 44,028,942 of record CM065639.1, read on the forward strand.
TTGCTGGAATGAGAGGCTTGTGCATGATTCTTTCTTTCCGGATGATGCTAAGCTAATATTAAGTATACCTTCCAGCATAGAGACTCGCTAAGTTGGCACTATGACAAGATGAGTTGGTACTCGGTGAAGAGCGGGCTACCATATTGGGTGTGCTCTACCTTCGAATTCTAGCACGTCGGGGTTGAGTTATCTGGAATCGTGGTGGAAGTTCCTATAGCATATTAAGGTTCCGCCAAAGGTGAAATTATTTGTTTGGAGAGCAAGCCATAACTGGCTGTCGGCACAAGTTAATCTTGGCAAACGTGGGATGAGGGTGGATATTATGTGCCCAATTTGTAAGGTACATCCGGAAACAACCATGCTTGCACTTTGGACTTGTCCTTCATTAAAAATTCCGGAAGGGACTTTCCTTCATTAGAATTTATGCTCTCATGTAAGAATCGGCTTCTGATAGGGGAGTTTAAACTGGTGTGTGTCTTCTTAGGGAGTGGAACAACCATATATGTTCACCAATCTACTTCTTTGTGTGATGATGATATATTACCATGGACTTATAGTTTTCTACAGGATTATCACCAAGCTAACAAAAGGGATGAAGAGGTTTCCGATGAGGAGAAAGTGGTGATCGTGAGGAATTTGTAGCGGCTGCCGAATGAGGGCTTGTTCAAGGTTAACATCGATGCTGCCATTGATGTGGAGGGTGTGAAAGTGGGGGTTTGGATTATTATTGGTGATGGTGGTGGTTAAATACTGGCCTCGAGTGCTCAACCCATTGAGGCATTGTATCCTCCTCATGTGGCTGAGGCGATTGCGATTCTTCGGGGCTTACAATTTGTGATTGATGCTTTGGTGATTGTCGAGCTAATTAAGTCGGGTGTGTTCCCTTACTCGGATGTAAAACTAGCTAAACAATAATATCATAAAAAATAAAAAATATTTTAAATAAAAGTATATATGAAAGATCCACATGTCTAATGTCTATATTGGTAACGGGCATGTCATGTCCATAGTTTTTGATTCGATATATATATATATTTTTATTGTAATATATTTTATAATTTTTTAAGAAGTTAATTGTCTTATTACGAATATTTTTTATTTATCCGGTTATATAATAAAGAAATAGTCGTATTTTGTTAGGTGTAAATAAAATCAATTAACATTTTCAGAGGGTGGGTTTAGTTTGGCTTTTTATCAAAAGACTGAGGGATTATTTACAATTCTCCCTATTTTGAATTAAAAAAAAGTGTCTTTAGGGCAGAAACACTTCCACGAAGAATAGCATGAAAAGCATGTGAAAAAAGAACCACAAACAGACTACAACTAATTAAATCCTCATATAAAGATCACCACCCACAACAACAATTAGAATCATCCTGATCGTGCATACAGCTGGTTACTTGCTGGTTTTAAGTTTCAACTTTTAAGATAGTCAATCTAGTTGGTGATTTTTTTAAATATAAACATTTTCTCCTAGTAGTAATCTATCAAACATTGAAATATCTTGTCACACGTATTATGATCATTATTATATAATAAGGCAACGCACCGTAAAATACTTACTGCATTTTATAGGATTGTATTATATAAACTATATTGTATTGAATTAAATTTAGTTATATACAATTTGATATTGGATAGTATAAGCTTGGATTATCTAATTAATTTTTTTTAATTTAAATTTAACATTTATTAATAGGGGCAGGGTCTATAACCACAATTTATTACACAATTTATCACACAGTTTCCTAACCATTAAATTAGAAGGAATTTAAGGGTTAGAATTTACTCATACCCAAAAAAAGAAAAAAGAAAAAAAAATGTTGTACAAACCTTTGGAACTACACACTTCATCTTCAAGCATTAAAACCCACACTTTCTCCCTCTAATTTTCTCATCATATTATCTCTATTCTAATCTTCTCTTTTCACACTCAAGCTCTCTCTCTCTCTCTCTCTATCTCTCTCTCTGGTCTTGACTGACAATTAACCATCAATTTAATTCAAAAGTTCATCAGATATTCATCCCAAAAATAAGAGTGGACTAGAGATAAAATAATTTATCGACAATGGAGTTGTGTTATCGTGCCAATGGAGTTGTATTCAACATCAGAAAGTTACAGTTATATACTTAATTACATGAAACAAAGTTACAGTTACCTTCGTAACACAATAAAATTTTCTCTGGAAACAAGCAATCTAAAATTGCTGTTGGAATTTTAGAATTTAGAGGGACTGCAGAAGTTAAAATTGGTTTCCAAGAAGGTGCCTACGAGATTTATTTATCCTCAATTTTTTTTTCTCAAAATTTTGACGTGATTGATTTACCCTCAATCTTCTCTTTTATCTTTTGCCAAATTTTACTCAAGTGATACTATTTACAAATTATTCAACTCAAATAAAATTTTTCATTTTTTAAATAAAAAATTATTATTTTAGAAGTTGTAATTTTGATGTCTGATTTACAAAAAGCCTCTAGGCCTAGGTGCCGTCCGCTAAAAGATTTTGCAGTGTTTTTGTTTCTTTGTTTTTTAAAAACAATTTTGAATTCGCGTTCGTTTACTGTTTTTTATTTTATTTTGAAAAAATAAAAATAAAATAAAAAACAAAAAAAATTTAAAATTGAAAAATACGGAAAACATCTTAAACTTGTTTTTCATTTTATATTTCAAAAAAAATGCACATTATTTTTTTTCTTCCTTTTCTTTTATCCTTCAACATCTGCTTCTTCTTTATTGGATTGCCTCTTCTCTTCGACGTCTTCTTCTTCCTTCACCAAATCGATGTGATGATGTCGCCGGAGGAAGATCTCACATTCTCCGCTGACGGCGGCCCCTTTATTATTGTTTTTCCCTTTTTTCTTTTGAAAGATTTTAAATTTTTTTTTGTTTCAGGACGTTTACGAGTTACTATGAGTTTTTTATTTCTAAATAATGAGTTATTTAATCATTATTTGTGTTGAATTATTGACCCACTCTTTGTTCAAATTAAAAAAATTACAATATAAAAAAATAGGAAAATTACAATTTTTGATATTTTTCGGTTAATCTAGCAGACGTGTTTTGAATTTCAAAATTGAAACCAAAAATACTGTTTTTATTTTTATTTTTATTTTTGAAAAACATCAAATAAAAAATGTTACCAGACACATCCCCTTGGTGTTAGTGAACCAACATCTTTCTGATAACAATTGAAGAGATAAATAGCTCTTCCATAGTTCTATACTTATATGGGGAAAAGTTTATTAGAAAATCATGTTGGGGTTTTGGTAGATAAAAATGAAAGAAAGAGGAGCACTTCTTCTTTCGATCAATGGACAGCGTGAGGAATTGTGTACTTCCGTAACATTTTTTGTTTTGAATATGAGTAAATCTTGACCCTAAAATTGCTTATAATCCAATGGTTAGGAAGCTGTGTAATAAATTGTGTAAAGAATTGGGACCAAATATGGATCTTGGGCTGGGCAGGGTGGGCTTAAGCCCACCATACCTTTTTGAAAAAAATACATTGATATGTTAAAAAAATATATAATAAATAGAAAACGTGTACCATGTAGGATTAGGATTGTAGGTAACATGTATGTATACGTTGTAAGAAGACTTTTATCGTACTTTATAAAACTTCACGGCCCATGAGGCAACATGTAATTAATATTAAGTTATTATTTATTTTCATTTTTGCTTTAATAATTATTATCTCTCTCACCCTTCCCCAAATCTTGGTCCAATCTCTTTATCAACATCAAGATTGATTTGAACAAAAATAAAACATCAAAAATTGATCTTCCAATTATGTATGTTTTTATGAATATTTTAAATTTAAATTTTTTTTCGTAACAAAATTTTAATATTACTATAATTTTTAGTTTATAAAATTTTAGGAGTAATCTAATTATCAGTTATTCTAATTTTAAAATTACAAACTAACAATATTGTAATAGTTGTGAATGTAATTCTTCAAAAAAAAAAGAGATTTTAACACTTTTATAAATTCATCTTAATTTCAACAAAAACAAAAACAAATTCATTAAACAGTATTGTTAGTTTATAAATTTAAAATTAGAATAACTGATAATTAGAATACTCCTAAAATTTTATAAACTAAAAATTATAGTAATCCTAAAATTTTTGTTACGAAAAAAATATTTAAGTTTAAAATATTCATAAAAAACATACATAATTGAAAGATCAATTCTTGATATATTTTTTGTGTTCAAATCCATCTTGATGTTGATAAAGAGATTGGACCAACATTGGAGAAGGATGAGAGAGATAATAATTATTAAAGCAAAAATAAAAACAAAAAAATAACTTAATATTAATTACATGTTGCCTACAATCCTAGTCATGCACGGTACACGTTATTGATCGTGCCAAAATTGTACTATATTTTGGCCTTCATATCCATGTCTTTTGTCTCGTTTTCGTGCGTATTTGTGTGTATAATAGGTTTTTTTTTCTCGTGTTTGCAGACATTCAATGTAATTCAGGCATTAGAGACGGAAAACGAGACTTTCGTGCGAAAAATGAGTCAAATGGAGAAAAGTAGGAAATGGAAGCTTCAGTGTGCGGGTGCTGTACGGGTCAGCATACCCATGCACTTTCCAAGACTGCACTGGTGCACACTAGTGCACCAACCGCGCACCAAAGAAGGAAGAAATCAAGAAGTGCCCAGATCGGAGGTAGTGCACGAGACCTTGCCCGCGCACCTGAGGAAGAACCAGAAGCAAAGTGCATGTGCGCGGGTCACTGCGTGGGTACCCTACCCACGCACTGCGTGCATCAAAACTCTCCATATCAGTATTTCAGACCTAATTTTGAAAACCCTATAAATGTTTCTTCTTCTGATTTTCTAAGAGGGGTTGGACATGCGCAGAAGCTTTCTCTCACACCTTTTTGACATCACTAACCACTAACCACTAACTTAGATATAGGAATCATTCCTTACCTAATCCAAACCATCTTACATCATCTTCATCCTTTTCTACTCAAGAAGGATACCAGAAGATTGGATTCAAGCTTCAAGAAGGAAGAATATCTACATGGGTCTTCTTTTACTCTTATCTCTTAGCTTTTATTTTGTAATTGGCATAAGTAGTTAAGTCCCTTTACGGGAGTTGATGCAATTTAACATGAGTTGTGGGTTTTCCACCATATTTGAGAATTGATTTATATAGCTTCATTTATTGTGCTTAATTGTGTTTAAATCTCCTCTTGAATTAAGTAAGCTCTCAAACTCTTGATTCTTGTTGTTGATTGAATTTATTTAAGTAATTGAACCTTAATCGATATTCTTTGTGAATTAGGTAGGCACTCCGACTCTCAATTCACTTAGAGGTTGAATTTGTACTTAAACGCATTTGACATTCTCCTTGGATTGGGTAGACACTCCAACTCTCAATTCATGTTAGATGTTGAATTGTGATGTCGCTGTGGGTTGAGTAGGCACTCCAACTTTTGGCTCATATTAGATGTCAATTAACGTTTTTAACCATCCACTCTAAGGTGTTTTATAACTAGCTCACTTGAATGGAAAAGATGAGTTGTGAGCACTCCAATCCAAGCCATACTGACTGAATAATCTATTTAGACTTAATGAGACTCCTCTATACTCTCAATTCAGCTCTTCAATGATTGAGTTGTGGATGAGGATAATGTGGTTCTAAAACCACACTCAAATGTAGATTGACCATATATAGATCGAATTGGTCTTAAGAAACGGATTGCCCACTATTTGTGTTGTGAATGCATTAACTCCTGCATTCATCCTATTATCTTATCTTCCATATCGCATTCTTATTAACATTAGTTGCATATTAGATTAACTAGCCTAATTGTAGTTTGCATCGTAGTTATTAACTTTCAAAACAACCTTTGATATTTAGTTTTTCATGCTTTGTTTTAGTTTAATAGTAGTTAACTAGTTTTAGTCATTTAGTTTCCCTTTCCCTATGGATGACACCCGACCTGCCATTATACTTGTTTTGCAAACTGTTGACGACGATTTTTGGGATTATGTAAATTAAATCGCGCGTCACACAAAATCTAACGAATTGACAATAGCTTTATGAATAAATAGAAATAATCAATATCATGCAAGAAAAGATTTACGTGGAAAACCCAGAAGGGAAAAAACCACGGTTGCCGATGACAGCGAGAAGATCATCCACTATGAAAAGAATGTTACAATCTCTTCCTCACTTGCTCTATAAAAATATCTGATGACTTGTGAACCTTTATTGAGTGTTTTTAGGGTCTATGTATACATGCATTGAACCCTTATTCTTGGAATACAAGTAAAAGAAAAGGTGGCAGTGATTTAACAAAGTACAAATAACTCTAACTTATTGGAGTCGTGTTAGTCTTCTTTCCCGTTTTGCTTCACTGGTGTTTGAAACATATTAGTCCTTGTCCTTATTTCATATTCTGATATTTGTTAACTGAAAAATCCACTCAAGGAGCGAAATTCTAATTAACACCCTCGTCCACTACCGATAGATGGCAGCGGGGTAGGTACCTTCGGTACCGGGGTTCCTTTAAGCTGGAGATTAATAAAGACAAATGCAAAGGGACAGGAAAGATACTAAATACCTTTTTTTATTGATTATCTGCTATGTGAATGCTACAATACACTTCATTTCTCTCTCTTTCTTACACATGATGGAGATGGCGAATTCGTTTATGTCGATAAGTGGCTATTACCCTCCCGGTGATTGTCTCAAACTCTCACTGGCATTCGGGAATTCAGAAAAAGATTCTTCGGGGTAAAATGTCTCTTTCTGGTGATAAAAATATCTCATCTCCCTCGTTTGTCCTTCATGGCCGTATATACAGACCTCCAGTATCCCTCAGAATCCGATTGTATTAATGAGGATTTTTTGGAGTCTTATTTTAGGCGTTGAAAGGAGTTGAGTGAGGCTAAATGCATGGGATTTGATCCCGTTAATCACTGTTGTATTTAAACTCTAATTCGGTTGATCGTTTGTCTCATTTATGGCGCTTTAAATGGCGAATGAGTCAACTTTTCCTACTTGCGCTGTTTGGAGGGATATACTGGCTTACTGGCATGGTGCTTGTTCTATCACGCTAGTGTCTTCATGATGATTTTCATCCTGCTGGACATGTAGGATGCCTGTCTTGGTTGGATTCTGGGCTGATGTTAAGGTGCTCTGAGACACCGAGTACACGTCGTCGTACCGGGTACCTGTGAGGTACTAGGCATGTGATATCGCGGTACCCTCTTCATCAGGCTTCAGAGTAGGTGCACAGCGTGGTACTTACTCTTCCTGGTTGAATATATCTGGCGCTTCATCTTGGTAGATAGGTAGTCGAGGTTCTTGTTAGGATTATGCTCAATAGCAAAAGTGTAATATTGTAATTGACAATCATTTCATATTAATAAAGTATTTTCTGATTCTTACAAATACTTATAGTATTTATTATTATAATTGTCAAGGTAAATAATCATAAGGTCAAAAGACTATGAGAAATGAAGAATTGTTCATACATCCGGATATGTGTGAGGTAGACACAATTCTTTAGTTAGTCTTGAATAACGTTCACAACTTAAGTTAAAGGTTGGGCACTTCTATCTTGATAAAGTTGTAGAATTCTTTTACTAGCATTTGAGTGGGATCAAATGAGTTATGATGAGTCTAAAATCATCAAAAGGTTTTCGAGTAAAAGAATCTAGTGCATTGGGTGCATTGAACAAGATCACAATGAAATACTTTATCTAGAACCGTCACTAGATATAAGTCTTTTCATTATTAGGACAATCGGAGAGTCGATCTTAATTCTGAGATAAATGATGGACTTATGGTTGCAAGTGTTATCATTTGAGCTATCAATGAGTACGATTATATAGCATAGTCTATCCTTGATAGTTTGGTGGTATTCATTTGTTAATCGATAGAGGACTTCATTTATAGATATGGACATCGTGGCTCCATTTATTAAATGAGAGTATAATATCATCATATGGATGTTTTGAGGTATTGGATATTAAATCTCAACGTTGAGTTTTCAATAATGATTATTGAAGACATGGCTTCTGGACAAGTCAAAATATCCAAGTTCAAAATGTGGTCATATGAGGAAATATGATAACTTGGAGAGCTATATGCGGTCTATGAGCTCTTGGCGATTACTGATATTATTCACGAGGATACACCATCTCCTATAAGATTGTCTAGGGTATGAATGAGAAACATCTCTTTATTCTATCTTTATTTAAGAGTTCAATTTTAGCTATTTAGTGGAATGAGTTAAAATTAATAGATCGGACCTAATTGAATCATTTGTTGATTGTGATTAGGTTATGTCTATTGAAGCTTAAATTTAGATAGCCCGCCAAGATCCACAATCCACACATACTTGCATGGATCACTTGATATATTCTACCGGACCAATTTATGGGTCCATCTAGAATTGCATTTAATATATTAAGAATATAATATGTCTATTATTTATTTAATGGGCTGCTCTATTATATTAATATATTAAAAGGAGACATGTGGACTTGTTTCTTTTAGTAAGAATAAGTCTGGTTCACATGTGAGCTTTTATTTAAAGGCTTTTATTTAAAGTCTAATGGATTAAATAAAATAAGAAAAATAATATTAGACCCATATATATATGGTGTGGGCGGCAAGGCTTATAAAATAGCCCAAGATATTATTTTATTTTATTGTTTTGATTAAATGGAAATTAATTAATTATTTAATTAATTAATAGTTTAAATCAAAATCTTTTCCTGATCAGTAAATAAAATACTATGTGTTGAATTAGGGTTAGAATTCTTTTAAGTGATAGGAGTCCTAATGATGTAAGGATTAAGTCCACATACACTCCATACCACACAAAGAATTCGGCCACCCTAGTCCTATAAGGGTTAGGATTCTTAAATTGATAGGAATTAGGGAAAAGCACAATTCCTTTTCAAGTAAGGAAATTGGCCAACCCTAGATTTCCTACACAAAGAATTCGGCCAACCCTATTTTGAGAAGGAGAAATTTCGGTCACCTTATAAATATAAGGTGATAAATTTCGGCCACCAAGAAGCTTGAGTGAGAGAGATTTTTGTTTGCTTTGAAAAATAAAAATCTTACTCAATACACATAGAATTTCGGCCAAGAGAGAAAAAGAAAAATAAGTTCTCATTCGATAGTGCACTTGCAAGCCTTTAACATCAAAAGGTTTTGTGCACACTTTCGATTTAGGGTTACGCGAGTTCCAATCATATCGATTGTGAATTCAAAAGTAACCGAAACTATTTTTCTAGACTCTTGGTGTTTTGGGATTGAAGATCAGGATCAGAAGTTCCATGCATCCGTTCTCAGGTAAGCAATTCAAAGAAAAAAGGGAGACCACGCTCCTAGGTGATTCATGTACGTGCTAGGATTGAAGATCTTGCGGATTACCATCGACGTAAGTCAATCGGATCACGCGACAAGAGGTATTTAACTCTAACCATATATTTGTGTTTAATTAATTAAAGGGTTAATGTTCAAATCTTTAGAAAATTTTTAAACTATACGAAAATCTACTTTTCGCCTTCCGCTGCGGTTTTAGTTAATTTTTCCATACAGTTATGGCCTTACCAAGTATTGATTCCATCTAGGTCGTGGCACCGATCCCGCTAGGTACCTGGGAGCTGGGACTGGTCCCTACTAGGTAGATACTTATTGGAAAATTCTCATTTGGTCATTTGCCAGAAAACTTGTTAATAGAAGTCCCCCCTGGCTTGAATACCGGTGTTAGGTTAGGGTTGGAGTCAGGATTTAGAACGCTTGAAGAATTTTCTGTAACCGTCTTATAGAATGGAATCCTCCCCTTGCACGCTGACTTAAATGGGTCTTCTACGTGGCTAGTTGGAGCAGGCCAAATTCAAAAAAGGAAAATATTTGGAGGCGCGCGTTTCTCGAAAGCGTTCCTCCTAAAATTCCGATTATCTCGCGCTATTAATTACCCTTTCTGCCCATTGCAAGTAACTACTTTCCTTTCTATTTATACCTCGACCCTTCGCGTCTTTCTCACTTCTCCTTCAAGCAAATTTTACCAAACTTTGTTAAGAAAAACCTTGCTTTCTTCTTCTTCTTCTTTCTTCAGCCTTCAACCTTCTTTCTCTTCTCCAGAAAAACTTTGATTCTGTGATCATGTCTTCCCCCGATAGTGATAGTATTGAGCAGTTTTTCACCGGTGACGTGGTTGCTAGCGAGAACCTTGTTCACCGGAAAAGAACTTGTGTTGACAATGATAATGGAGACAACGCTCCTCTTCAACACCGCCGCTCTAATAGGAATGTAGCAATCGGAACCGGTTTTTCAAACGATCCCAGTGCTTTAGTCGATGTCGATAGGGATTCGAGTAGAGAATCAGATGTTGTCTGGCTAGGTGGAGACCGGGCTGGTTAAGTTACAGACATCGTGGGGAGGGTGCTCGCCCTTCCTTACGAATATCGGTGTATCCCTGATTCTACTAGCACCAATGATACTATCAGGCGCTTGCGGAGGGATTTTAGGATTTCTAAAGATATCATGATCACCGTACCCCCTCATGCGTATGACTGTATACACCCCCAATCTTGGCGAGCTTCTGATTCATACTGTGGTCTTTGATTGTGGTGTTAGGCTACCTCTCCACCCTACCTTGCGTAGGGCACTGCAGCCTTGCAGCTAGCGCCCTTCCAGTTGGCACCTGGATTCTGAAGGCATTTGACTAGGTTCCACGTGCTATGGTGGGAACAATGTGAGATGAATAATATTGACTGGGAGCCAGGGCCGGATGAGTAGGATTTATTTTCCAGGTTGCTGCCAATTCTCCTGGCCCGAAGGGGCAATTCTATGCTCGAACCAGGAATAACCTGAAATTCATGGTGCCGGGGGCTACGAAGAAAGATACTTCTTGGAAGGAGGAATGGGTAATAGCTAAATGCGAATAGGGTAGCTCGGTCCATATTGGGGGATCTGAGTTCAAAGTCCCCACCTGCTTTAGTAGTAAGCCTTCATCGGAGAAAAGCCATCTCTCCACTGAAGCAGAGAAGATTTTGAAAGCTATCATGGCTCGAAATTATGTTAACATGAAGTTCCCTACCTAGGAGGCCTTTGGAGCAAGGAGGGTAGACCACCATCTCTGCTTCTCTAATGCTTCCCCAAGTAGAAAATATTCCTGACTTTGCTTCTACTATACTTTATGTAGATACTGATTCTATTTATCTTGGTAGTCTCTGCAGTGCTTCCATTGGTCCCAAAGGAGGAGCTCGACCAGGGCGGTGGTACAAGTGATTCCCCACCGGCCACTACTATTAGATTTTTAGTCGGCTCTAACGTCGATGGAGGGATTGATACCCCTACTAGATCGCGCAGGATCCCGGTCGAGGTACCTTGGGCTTCATCTCCTCATTCTCATCTTTTGGTTAGGTCGCTGGAAACTTTTACGACCCGAGTGGGTCGGGTCTGAGGTGCTTCCAGCCAGGTGTAAGGTCGGTCACCTGCCGACCCAGCTACTGCCACTGCTGCTGCTTAATCTACTCCTTCCACCTCTCTTATTGTGGTGACCGAGCAATCTAACCGGGTCGAGAGGGGTTCCGAACCTGCTGCTGTTGCCCAGGTTGCTCCTCGTGATAGGTCATGATCGAGGTTGAGAGACAATAGCCAGGATAAGTCTTGGCTAAGTTTGCAGCTTCCTGCCCTAGTGGTGGTTTGGAGGCCATGACTTCCGTGCCTATTGACTTCATAATCTTCAAAGGGTCTACTCTTCTGACTGAGGTAAGCTATTTCATTTGGCCTTATATTTCGATTTCATTATTAGTAACATTCTAATTCATGTTTTGTACTTGGCAGACCTTCAAATTCAATGTAGCGATGAACCATCAAGTCAGCTCCCTCTAGAAACAGGTTAAGGATGCTACCGCTGAGCTGAAGAAATTCAAGGAAGAATTGGCCAAGGCTGCCCAGAACGTGGTAATTCTGCATCACTCATTGGAGAAGGCCGATAAGGTTGCGGATACGGTGAGGGTAGAAAGGGAGCGAATGCAGCATGCTCTGGACACAGAGAAACTCATGTCCCTTCGCCGCAAGGAGGAAAGGGAGATCGCGAAGGATATAGTAGCGGAGTTAGAGGCATAGGTAAAGACTCCGCGCGCTAGTGTGACTAGCTCGGAGGCTTTGGTGGATAAATCCTTTGGGGATGGTTATTTCTTCGTAGGCAACCAGGTAGCTCTGGCTCTCCCTCCCCCGTTTGACATGTGCATTATCGATTGGTGGAAAATGGAGGAGATCATGGCTAAAGCCACAGAGTTGGCAAAGGCTACTCATGCTGATGGAGTTGGTCTTTCTCGGACTGCTGAGGCGAATGAAGTGGTAGGTGGTAAAGACCAGAGACTTATCCCCCTCCTTCACCAGGCCATGTTGGAGTTGATCCCAATTTGAAGGCTCCTGAGGTCGTAACTATCCAGGTTGGAGGTGGGACTCTTGACCCGCCTGTCTCTATACTCGAATCCGTTGAGGTTGTAGAGAGCCAGCCTGCTTCAAAAGAGAGAGAATCTGCCATGCCTATCCCTTCTTCTGATCTTGCCAAGGTAGTGGAGGACCAGACTGCTTCAACTAAAGAGGTGGGGGAGTGAACTGATATGGTGACGACGGAGGAGCTCCAAGCTGGACCTGCTCAAGTGGAGACCCTAATAGTAGCAGGTACCCTAAGGTTACCATAGAAGCCCGAGAAACGCCACAAAAACCCATCATCCATTTGAATTCTAGCATCAATGTGCCCTGCAGAGAAAGAAAGAAAAGTAACTTTAAGATCTTTTTTTCCATAGTAACATCAAACCACCACTTTTGCCAATACAATCAACAAAGAACACATCATAACTACTAAAAGTAAATCTAATTTTGTCTGCCTTTCTTCCGAAAATTTTAGTTTCAGAGAGGAAGACAAAATCAGGGGAATGTTTCTTTTGCTGCCTTGATAAGGCCGCGAACGAACGGGGATTCCCTAAGCCCCGTTCGTTCCAACTGAGACCTATCATTGTTCCCGACGGGCTTGGGATACAGGCTCCCCTGATATATCAGTATTCGAGGGTGGAATGGAACTTCTGCCTTTTTTGGAATTTTTGGATTCATCCTGATTGTCAAGAATAATCTTCCTTTTGCAAATTTGGCCTCCCAGTCTCCGTAACGGACTTGAAAGGAGACCCACTAATTTTGGTGAGTTGAAAGATTGTATCTAGCACTCCTTTTAATTATAATAATTAAAAAAATATTTTTAGTAGAAATAAAAAATATTAGAAGCAAATATATATTAACCCATTTAGGACCTGCCTCGTGGAATATGGAAAATACATTATTATTCTTAGTACGTCGTGACTCGTGGGAGACTATACCATTCTTTTGTATTTGAACATTGTCATGTAGAATTAAAGGATTAATCATATGTCAGGCATGTGCTATGGATGTTTCACTTTATTGGACGGTGTTGTACGCTTTGTCGCGTGACATGAGTGGTGCATGTGATACAAGAGGCTAGAGCCAAACCATTTTTTTTTAGTTTTTTTGTTGAGCAGGCTGGCATGATCAGCAACCCCAATAGACAATTCATTTATTCCTACCCATCATAACCACGTGTCCGACTAAAAATATATACAGTTCAAAATCTTTATGACTAATTAATTTTGATTGTTCACAACTTTCTATAAATCATATATATAGGTGCTTCAATCGAACGCAGAAGACATCAGAATCAAGATCACCATCACATCACATCAGGTGATCATCATCATCATAGAGAATTAATCATTATGGAGGGTGAGATCAGAAACTTCATCACAGTATGGATATCAAGTTTTGCATTATTGAGCTACTGTTTTGTGATGGGCAAGATCATCCCAAAAGGATTTTCAAGGCTCCTTGCAATCCTACCAGTGATCTATCTGTTTCTAGTCCTCCCTCTCAATCTCAACTCCATTCTTCTTGGAACTCCATCCACTTTCTTCCTTGTTTGGCTTGCAAACTTTAAGCTTCTGCTTTTCGCTTTTGGTAAAGGTCCTTTATCTTCCAATAATAACCCACCTCCCTCTCTGTTAAGTTTCTTTGCCATCGCTTGTTTTCCCATCAAAATCAAACAAAAAACCACCAAAAATGGCAACAAATCTCATGTTGTCAACTATGCACTCGAGTTTCTTCTTCTAGCTGCATTTGTGCCTGTTTACCTCAACAAAGAAAATGTTCACTCTAATATAATGTTCTTTCTATATTGCTTCTATCTATATATAATCATGGAGATTATGTTTTCTGTTGTTAGAGATCTGGTTTGGTCCTTGATTGGTTTAGAGCTCGAACCACAGTTCAACAAGCCCTTTTTGTCAACCTCACTGCAAGATTTCTGGGGACGGAGATGGAATCTGATGGTCTCTGACATTCTACGGCAGACAGTTTACAATCCAGTCCTGTCAATTTCAAGATCTCAGATCGGGACCAAGTGGGCCCCGATTCCAGCAATTTTCTCCACTTTTGTGGTGTCTGGTCTGATGCACGAGCTGCTTTTCTGCTACTTTGGAAGAGAGTTGCCGAGGTGGTACCTCACGTGGTTCTTTGTGTTGCATGGTGTGTGTATGGTGGTTGAGCTTGTGGTGAAAGATGCTTTGAAAGGCAAGTGGCCACAAGGGCTGCCTTGGTTCCTTTCCGCGCCGCTTGCAGTGGCTTTCGTGGCAGTAACCGGGTCATGGCTGTTCATACCGGAGCTATTGCGGTGCCAGTTTGATGTTAGGGCACGTCAAGAGTTGGCTTTGTTCATGGAATTTGTTAAGCAAAATATTAGAACATCATCGGCAGGGACGTAACAAGGATCAAATGCTAGGTTGTGCTGGAATAATTTATTTATTTATTTTACCGATCATTTACAATACGAGAAAACTGCCATTAAGTAAAGAGATAATTATCCAATGACCATCAATTTAGGTCACCTTTATCAAAATGATCATTAGATAGAGAATTGGTTTTAAAATAACCATTTTTGGTGAGCACCGTTACACTAATGGTTATTCCGTTATAACGGCGTTACACTCTTTTAAGAACCACTCTAATGGCCATCAATTTATTCACTTAGTATTAAAATGACTGTTATAATCATTATTTTTTTCAGAATTACTCTAGTGGCTAACCTTTTGATCATTTAGTATCTAAATAGCCAATATAATTTTATGCATATATACTATTTTCCTTGCATTTGGTGGAATTTAACAAATCTCCTTTATCCTCAATTTTCGTGGTCTTCCGGCGGCTTGCTTCACATCTATTGGTTGTAATAGTGGAAACATATTAGTCTTGAACCAAAACTTTTCTGTCTTTATGCCATGTAGTGATGTAAAAGGGGGCCGGCCTGGCCCACATCAGCATGGCCCCTCGACCCGTTTAGGAAAACGGGCCGTGCCTGAGGCCCATATCAGCACGGCCCCCCGACCCGTTTAGGAAAACGGGCCGTGCCAGGCACGGCCCGTTTTCCTAAATGGGGGCCCGACACGACCCTTCTATGCCGTGCCGGGCCGGCCCAGTGGGCCAATTAGGCGGGCCAAAGGGGCCGACCCATACCCAAATTTTTTTTAATTTTATTTTAATTTTTTTACTTATTATTATTTTAGTATAATAAAAAATGTTTATAATAATAGATTATAGATACATTTATTATTTTATTTAATGAATTAAATTTAAAATATAAAATTAAATAATAACACTTAAATAAAAATGTACCTTTGAAGTTTGAACTTTGGTGTCTTGGTGGAGAGATTAGAGAATAATAGTTATATAATAGTAAATTACTAATAAAGTATTATAATAGTATATTAGTAGTGTAGAATAGTAGAGAGAGAGAGAGGAAGAATGAAATTAAGAATAATTGAAATTGTATAGAGAGTTTGAGAATGGAGAGATTGAGAGAATTAGAGAAGGTGAATGAAAAGTGGAATGAGTGGGAATATTTATAGAAAAATTAGAAAAGTGAGTAAAAATATAAAAGACAAGAGTTAAGGGGGCAAAATGCGATTGTTATAGTTTTTTTTAAAATAACCGTTAGATTTAAAAAAATTTAAAAAAATTTAAAAAAAATTCAACAGGCCCAACGGTCGGCACGGCGTGCCGAACCGTTGGGCCTAGCACGCCGTGCTGGCATGCCGTGCCGTGCCGTGTTTGGAACCCTAACCCGGCACGTGCCAAGAATGGGGACTATGCCTGACACGGCCCGCCATCCTTGGCAGGCCGGCCGTGCCGGGCCCTTCAGGCCCAGCTCATATTTACACCACTAATACCATGCAAAACAGAGGCCATGCAAAATAGACGAGTAACACTTCTTATAAGTGTCCTTCAAGCACCATTTATCCACGTATTTATATATAATTGAGAGAAGAAAAAAAAACATGATAAAGAAATTAAAGTGATGAAATATATATATATATATATATATATATATATATATATATATATATATATATATATATACCAGTGGTCTTGTCAAGATAGAGAGTGTTGCATCTCAAGCATCGCTTCTTCTTTGTTTGGATTTGAGTCGATTTGATTTTCAAGAAATTTGATTGTTTGCAGAGAAGAAGATTGTGGAAGGAATTGTTACAAGCCAAGGCCATAGTTTTTCTAGAATCGTGATATTGAAAATTTCCAAAAATCAAATTAAGAATTTTTTTTTTATCAGATAAGACTAATCAGATCGTTTTACAAATCAGCCAAATGACTCACTACTTTGGACCAAATAAGCAAAAAGAATTGATTTTTATGGTTGAAATAGCTCAAAAATCAAAATGGGTTTCCATATTCATCTCAAATATTCAAATGGGTATCCGTGTATAGAGATCAAATAAGGGGTTGTTTGTTTTTTCCACTTAAAACTTAATGGGTCTGAATTATAATTATCAAGTTGTTTTGTTTGTTTTTATAAGTGGTCAAACAACTTAAAAATAGCAAAAAACAACTTAAAATAAAAAGTAAGAAATCTTGACTTTTCACTTAATTGCAAATCACTGAATTACTTTAAATGCAATCCAAAATATTTTCTTCCGATACTATCCCCATATATAATATATTTCTAATTTCATTATAATTATATATTGTACATACATCTTTATTTTATTATATTTCTTAATTTAAATGGCTTTAAAAATAAAAAGAACCCTAATCACTTTTCATATTGGTGTTTAATATCAATATTTCATTATAATATTAGGGTGATGTATTTATATATTATTTTTTTTAGAGTGTTTTATGTGAGTTTTCCTGCTGCCTCTTTTATTTTTTGAAAAAAAAACCTTTCTTTTCTAGTAAAAATGAAGTTTATTTGTAATCGAAGAAGAATATTATGATCATTTGTGTTCATATATAATTATTATTTTTGGATTGTTTTTATTCCATATTATATGTATAATTCTTTAACATGGGTATAAATGTAAAATTACTTAGTTTCAGACAATTTTACTTTTAAAAAACAAACAGGTTGACAATACATTTAGATGTGAGGAAAAAAAAACAAACATGTTATTCAAGTTCAGATTTCAGTTACTATTCAGTCTTCATAAAAATTCAAGACTATTCAATCTTCAGACAAAAAAACAAACGACCCCTAAGGCTTGATCTTTTGGAGACCTGGAAACGATGGAGATCATTGTTAACTTGTTGATTACTTGTTTTTTTCAATCTTGATTACTTGTTTAAACGATGGATCCAGATCTCAATCGTTTGGAGATCCATCGGATCTCAAAAAAAAAATTTATTTTTTGTTTTCTTAATATTTTTTACCCTTAATTTTTAATATTTAAATTAATATTCTATCTACAAGGGTAGTGTTAACCTGCGCCACAAGGTGCATGATAACAACCACATTATTTCGTTTAATGGAAATAAAAACACACATTAATTAATGCATTTATTGTCTTGTTACAATAAATACAGTGTTTTTATTTTCTTTAATGGAAATAAAGTGGTTATTAACATGTGCACATGTTAACACTATTTTAGGAATCCTATTTATTTTAAGAAAATATTTTTTTGTTCTTCATTTGATTTTTATTTAATATTAACATATGAAAAGTATTTGAAAGAAATTTGAAAAAATTAAAACGTAATAATAAAAACTTTTAGAGGCAAAATTGACCTTTTGTACATTTTGTTATAGTTGACTGTTAGTAATTTGGTCAAATGGACTAAAGTGATATATTTTGGAAAAAGAAGGATTAGCTTTGCTAATATGATGAAGACGTTTAAAAATTTGACAATTCGAAAAACTACATAAACTTGAGTGAAATTACCCAAAAAAACAAAAAAAAAAAAACAAAAACTGCAGAAGGCGTTTAAACTTTTTTGACAATAATCTCACTTTAAAGGGCTTTTGGGTTATATGAAATTATGAAATATGGCATTGAAAGAAAAAAAAAATCTGTATACAACTGTCAATACCTACTTATCATTTTTGAATATAGTAGAACATTTGTTTTTTAAGATATAGAATATAGTATATCAGTAAAAAAAAATTAGAACAGAAACACCATATATATTTTTGACATAAGCTTCTGACAATATTTAGAGTATTAAAAATATATATTGTTGAGTTATCATTTTTGTAATATTAGAGAAAGTTACCAAAATGCCTACTTATTTAACAGTAAAGTTGATGGAGTTTGACGGTATGGCTACTAGTGTAATAGCGTTTGCTAAAAATAGCCATTTTGAAACCAACTCTCAATCTAATGGTCATTTTGATAGTGGTGACCCAAATCGATAGACACTAGGTAATTATCCCTTAAGTAAAAATGAAGATACACCCAGTTAAAAAAACATGACGAAGATTATCCTGTAGATGTATATTCTAAATAAACACTTTGATAAAATTAATAATAAAAAATAAAGTTAAAACAATGGGACAGTTGGCGTGCTTGATGATTCATCCGGAACATTTGGCCCACTATCATCTTTTTTATTGAAATTGTTAACCGAAAAATCAACTGAATGAGCGAAATTTCAATTAACACCCTCAACCTGCTACCCCAGAGGTCGCAGGGGGGGTAGATACTTTGTACCGTGGTTATGGTAAGAGTGGAGGAGAGATATCTGATCGATCAACGCCTTCAAACGGAATAGATACCACGAGAGAGGTAAGGTGCTGCAATAGGTAGGAGAAAGATCATCCCGCCCATCTGGTGCAGTAGGCTGGTACCCGGACTTGATAGCTGTTCCTGGTACCTGGTTCTGATACCTGGTACCTCTAGGCCTTCTCTGTAGTTTCCCGATCCATATAACAGGGTAGGATCGGTACTCCTCTGTAGTTTAGATATGGTCGAGTAGGACGGGATCACCCGGTAGCGATTCTTCGCTTATAGGAACTTTCGGTCAGGGCCGAAACCTGCCCTAGTTCTTCTAACTCCTTTAGAGCAGTAGCTCGATATGCACATAGGTGGATAAGAGAGCTAGGACCAGTAGGGTCAGAGACTAACTCACATACATACACACATGCATAATACATGAGATAGATGAGAGAACAATAATTCTTTTAGTAGAGGTGGACTGGCTTAGGGGGGAAAAGCATAACGAATGATCATATACTGAAAAACCCCCAAACAATATCCATAGGAAGGAGAAAGACCATTCCTTATTTATATATCAGGAGAGGTGCTCTGGAGAGCTTACATTAGTACAAACTGAGACCTAGTAAGTCACAGTTGGAGGGGTACCATTTGGCATCGGTACATTCATGGTTGAAGTTGACATATATAGTAGTCGATACAATGATAAGAATATGGCGAACTATTTTTCGGGTGGGAAGGTGGATAATTCCTCTATGGCGATGGTAAAAACTCCCTCTCGATGGTGGCGAAATCAAAATCCAACCATAGGCGATGATCATAGTATCTTTTCTGGAAAAGTTCATTAGAATCAGAACTCCGCTATAGGATGTGGTTACTGTCTTTCGGAACTGAACCCCCTTCTTGGAGAGAACTCAGTTATATTTATATGTCTCATTCTTGTTGCCCACTCCATTAATTAATACTCAATCAAAGGAACGTTGATTTGGCATTTAATGGTGTTGAATATTTGGAGTTGAATATCTTCTCATTAATGGCATTGTGAATGGCCATTAAAGAGTTGACTGATTCCTCATTAATGGCGTTGTGAATGGCCATTAATGAGTTGACTGATTCCTCATTAATGGCGTTGATTATCTCCATTAATAAGGTCGGAGGATATTGCAGACTTCTTTCCTTCAGGCGAGGTACTGCTTTTGCTGGCTTGGCGCTTGTTCTAGTAAGTGGGTATCTTCATGGTACAATTCTTCTTGCTCGGAGAGCAGGTTACATACTTCAGTGTGATCCTGGACTGACATCACCGTACTTGGGTACTGGGTAGATGTCGCAATACCTAGGTACCAGGTAAGAGGTGGGAGGTATCGTGGTGCTGGCTCTGTGTGGTACCTGGCAGAATGTGAGATGTGGTACTGACCTCTTTCCGGTTCATGATGTCGAGCATCCCCGGTATTTGGGTACCAGTCCCGATCTAGGTCCTACCTGCCTCTAGGCAGATGGAAAATTCTTCTTTGGACCCATGCCAAAAATGGCTGTTAACAGAAGTTCCCCCTGATTTGAACACTGATATTAAGTTGGGGTTGGGGTTGGAGTCAGGATATTGTACTATTTGAAGAATTTTTCTCGTTGTTTCTTACTAGTAGCTATTACTTTAAACGAGAAAATGCTCCAGCGCTCTTGGCTTCGGCGAATTAGGGTACCTGGCATTCCTGTTCAAGGGATCCTGGTACTTAGGTGAACACAAGGCGAATATACTAGCGAATCTAGGTACCTGACATTCCTGTTCAAGGGATCCTGGTACTTAGGCAAACACAATGGTGAATCTAGGTACCTAACATTCCTGTTATAGGAATCCTGGTACTTTGGCGAACACAAGGCAAACATAATGGTGAATCTAGGTACCTGGCATTCCTGCTCTAGGAATCCTGGTACATAGGTGAAAATTCATAGGCGAAACTGAGTACCTGTTATTCCTTTTCTAGGAATCTTGGTACATAGGCGGATATGATCATGGTAGGCAACTATGCTATTCCGATTCATCTTGGTGAGGGGTGGTACCCGGCCAAGACAGCAGGAGGGCCATCTGGCTTGTCCTTGTATTTTGGCGAAAACAAGTAGGCGAACACATTTAGGTACCTCACATTCCTGTTCTAGGAATCTTGGTACCTTGGCGAGAACGAGGCGAATACATTGACAACAAGATCCTGATAGGCAACTAAGGTCACTTTAGCACCAGGTCTTTATTGGCGGGGGGTGGTACCCGACCAATTCTGGAGAATCGTGGTACCTAGCCTTCCGTTTTTCAGAAATCTGTGTACATTGGCGAAAACAATGACGAATATGCTAGCAACAAGATCCTGGTAGGCAACTAAGGCCACTTTAGCACCTGATTTTTATTGGTGGGGGGTGGTACCCGGCCAATTCTGGAGAATCGCGGTACCTAGCCTTCCGTTTTTTAGGAATCTGTGTACAATGGCTAAAACAATGGCGAATATGCTGGCAATAAGATCCTGGTAGGCAACAAGATCCTGGTAGGCAACTTAGGCAACTTAGGCCACTTTAGCACCAGGTCTTTCTCAGTGGGGGGTGGTGACCGGCCAAGGCCTTGATCTGGCTGGCAACTATGCTCTTAAGTCCTAGATAGGGGTGGGCACTGTTCGGTTTGGTTCGGTTTTGGGCAAAACTGAACAAAACCGAAAATATTTTGGTTCATCCAAAATTAAACCGGTTTAAACCGAATAAAAAATGGGAACCGAACTGAACTGAACTGATTTTAATCGGTTCGGTTCGGTTCGGTTCAATTTGGTTTTGGGCCTAATGGGCCGGATAGTATAATGGGTCTTTTTAATTTGTTTTAAAATTAATGAATAGCTTAATGAGCCTAATTTTGACCATTTGAATAGCCCAAAGCCAAAACAACATTCACATAATATAAAAAACATATTAATACATTCCAAAACATATTAATACATAATAATATGTTAATAACAAATCCATTCCAAAATATAAAAAACATGTTAATACATTCCAAAATCCGAACTCTTAAATAAAAGTTCAAAATATGTTAATAAGAGTACACTACATAATAATATCTCCCTAAAAATAAATAGAACTGAGATGTTGCGTGGTTGTGTAAGAGAAATAACATTATAAATGTTAGGGGTTTTTTTTTAAATTATTTATTTATAGTTTTATAGGGGGTTTAATCGGTTCAAACTGGTTTTCAGAAAAGCAAACCGGTTTGAACCAAAAACTTTTTGGGTTTTCAATTTTTAAACCTGTTTAAACCGAATTAATTATACGAACCGAACCGAACACCCTTTTTTTGGTTCGGTTTGGTTCCGAACTTAATGCCCACCCCTAGTCTTAGACCCTTCTTAGCGGGGAGTGGTGCCCAGTCAAGGTTTTGATCTGTCAAGAAACTATGCTCTTACGATCTAGATCCTTCCTAGCGGGGGGTAGTGCCATGTCAAGGTTTTGATATGTCAGGCAACTATGCTCTTACGATCTAGATCCTTCCTAGCGAGGGGTTTTGCTCGGCCAGGGCAGTAGGAGTGTCATATGGCCTTTCCTGGTCTTGAGGCGATCCTCCTGGAGGGATTAATCTGGTCAAGGGAATCAGGAGTGTTGTGTAGCTCTCTTGGCTTTAAGGCGATCCTCCTGGAGGGATTAATCTGGTCCAGGACATCAGAAGTGCTATGTAGCTCTCCTGGTTTTATGGCGAACCTCCTGGATGGATTAATCCGGTCCAGGGCATCATGAGTGATGTGTAGCTCTCCTGGTTTTATGGCGATCCTCCTAGAAGGATTAATCTGGTCCAGGGCGTCAGGAGTGCTGTGTAGCTCTCCTGGTTTTGTGGCAATCTTTCTAGAGGGATTAATCCGGTCCAGAGCATCAGAAGTGCTGTGTAACTCTCCTGGTTTTATGGCGATCCTCATGGAGTGATAAATTCGGTCCTAGGGTATCAGGAATGCCATGCGGCTTTCCTGGTCTCGATCATAGGCGAAAGGCGATCATGTGAGAACTACCAAGGCGATCATAAGAGACCTACCAAGTCGATCATACTCAAGGCGATACTGGTCAATGCTCACCCCGCAGACTTCATTGGTAAAACCTTTTGAGGTGATCCACATTCCAGGTATAAGTAATAGAGCGATCTTCCTCAAATGAGCTTTTATTATAGACCGGTCACTAGGAGAACTCTTCTCATGTTGAGGTCACTACCAATCCCACAGAAGTATTAGGGAGACTGGCATGCTTCTAGTCCCTAAGTGATGTAACCAGATTAAGAGTCTGCTTGGAGTAATTAGGAGTCTTCAGAAATCGTAATGGGGCTCGAGACTCAGATTGAACGAACCAATATCTGAGCAGCTCGTACGGGTGCTGTGAAGTGCCCAATACCATAAGTGGGAGAAATCTGGTCTTGTAGCGATGCTGCTGCTCCTCTGGAACATCCTCGATCGCGGTCGAGGGGTAGCAGCCAAAGCGAGGTTTTGGCATAGCTCGCGGCTCCCTGCCTAGGTGGGGGTAGTAGGGCATGACCTTCATCGGGTATCAGAGAGATAGCTAGCGCATGCTTTGTATCTGGTAGGCCTACAAGTTCAATATAGTGATGAGCCATCAGGTTAATACTCTTCGGGAGTAGGCTAATGCTTCTAAGGCTAAGCTCGGGCAGGCCAATAAGGAGCTGGCCAAGGCAGCGAGAGGCTTGATCGTCCTGAATTCGGTTATGGATAAAGTTGAGGCAGCCGCGACCAAGGTGAAAAGTAGATGTGGAGAGAATTCTGCACGTCATGTGGCATGGAGCGGCTCAGGTCCATGAGCTATGCCAGGTGGTTCAAGCATTTTCTCCCCTCTTCGATCAGGGCTCAGTTGGAGGATGGGACAGAAAGGAGATCATAGCCAAGGTTGTCCAACTATTTAGAATCGCCCTACCCGAAGCAGGGCCTTCTCGAGCTACTGGCGCCCATGTTGATGAAGATTACCTGGTACCCCTCTCTACCCTACTTTTTCATCTGAACTGGTCAGGAAGGTAGGGGTCCAACACCAAGGAGGGGAAGGTTCAAACTGGCCTGACTGAGGCCTGCTCTGGCATGAAAAAGGCCGTAACAAAGTGGGAAGCCTTTGAGCTCTCCCTAAACGGATCTGGACTTCAGTGGCTCACTAGGGCGTTGAGGGGGCCCTGTACAGGAGGTAGGGAGCCACCGGTGTGGTACTGGTCCAGAGGCATGCTTGGGATCCTAAAAGTCCCCAGCAACTGAAATGTGGCTCTGGACCGTCCTGGAAAGATCAGGAACATCAGTGGTTGACTTGGCAATTGACCGGTCCGGTAAAATAAGTGAGAAGCCACTGGGTTTGGCAGCGGTGGTGCTGTTTCAGAGGCTTGCTTAAGCGTGTAGGAAGCCTTAGCAATGTGGGAAGCCTCTGGGCTCTTCCTGACCGGATCGGGACTTTGGTGGCTCACTAGGGCATTGAGTGGCCCGATACAAGAGGTAGAGAGCCACCGGTGTGATACTGGTTCAGAGGCATGCTTGGGATCCTAAAAGTCCCCAGCAATTGAAATGTGGCTTTGGATCGTCCTGGAATGAATCGAGACACATTGGCTCACTTGGGCGTTGATCAACCCAGTACAAGAAGTGAGGAGCCATTAAGCTATGCAGTATGGCTGCTGCTCCAGAGGCTTGCTTAGGCAGGTAGGAGGCCTTAGCAAACGTAGGAAGGCATTTGGCTCTCCTCGATCTGATCAAACTTCGGTGGCTCACTAGGGCATTGAGTGGCCCGGTACAAGAGGAAGGGAGCCACCGGTGTGATACTGGTTCAGAGGCATGCTTGGGATCCTAGAAGTCCCCAGCAACTGAAATGTGGCTCTGGAACGTCCTGGAATGAATTGGGACATAGTGGCTCACTTGGGCGTTGATCAGCCTGGTATAAGAAGTGAGGAGCCACTTGGCCATGCAGCATGGCTGCTGCTCCAAAGGCTTGCTTAGGCAGGTAGGAGGCCTTAGAAAACGTAGGAAGCCTTTGGGCTCTCCTCGATCTGATCGGGACTTCGGTGGCTCACAAAGGCGTTGAGTGGCCCTGTACAAGAGGTAGGGAGCCACCGGTGTGATACTGGTTCAGAGGCATGCTTGGGATCCTAGAAGTCTCTAGCAACTGAAATGTGGCTCTGGATCGTCCTGGAATAAATCAAGACACAGTGGCTCACTTGGGCGTTGATCAGCTCGGTACAAGAAGTGAGGAGCCACTGGGCCATGCAGCATGGCTGCTACTCCAAAGGCTTGCTTAGGCAGGTAGGAGGCCTTATCAAACGTAGGAAGCCTCTAGGCTCTCCTCGATCAGATCCGGACGTCGGTGGCTCACTAGGGCGTTGAGAGGCCCTGTACACGAGCTAGGGAGCCACCTGTATGGTACTGGTCCAGAGGCATGCTTGGGATCCTAGAAGTCCCCAGCAATTGAAATATGGCTCTGGATTGTCCTGGAATGAACCGGGAGCTCAGTGGCTCACTTGGGCGTTGACCGGCCATGTACACGAAGTGAGGAGCCACTGGGCCTCTACCGGTTGTGCTGCTCTAGAGGCATGCTTAGGCAGGTAGGAAGCCTTAGAAAACATAGGAAGTCCCTGGGCTCTCCTCGATCGGAACGAGATGTCCGTGGCTCACTAGGGCGTTGAGAGGCCCGGTACACGAGGTAGGGAGCCACCGGTGTGGTACTGGTCCAAAGGTGTGCTTGGGATCCTAGAATTCCCCGGTAACTGAAATGTGGCTCTAGACCATCCTGGAATGAACCGTGAGCTCAGTGGCTCACTTGGGCGTTGACCGACCCTGTACATGAAGTGAGGAGCCACTCGGCCTCCACCGGTCGTGCTGCTCCAGAGGCTTGCTTAGGCATGTAGCAGGCCTCAACAAATGTGGGAAGCCTCTGGGCTCTTCTCGATCAGATGGGGACGTCGGTGGCTCACCAGGGCGTTGAGAGGCCTGGTACACGAGGTAGGGAGACACTGGTGTAGTACTGGTCCAGAGGCGTGCTTGGGATCCTAGAAGTCCCCAGCAACTGAAATGTGGCTCTGGACCGTCCTGGAATGAACCGGGAGACAGTGGCTCACTTGGGCGTTGATTAGCCCGGTACAAGAAGTGAGGAGCCACTGGGCCATGCATCATGGCTACTTCTCCATAGGCTTGCTAAGGCATGTAAGAGGCCTCAGTAATGTGGGAAGCCTCTGGGCTCTCCCCGACCGGATCGGGACTTCGGTGGCTCACTAGGGCGTTGAGGGGTCTGATACAATAAGTAGGAAGCCACCGCCTTGGTACTGGTCCAGAGGCATACTTGGGATTCTAGAAGTCCCCAGCAAATGAAACAAGGCTCTGGACCATCTTGGAATGAATCGGGACACAGTGGCTCACTTGGGCGTTGACCGGCCCGGTACAATAAGTGAGGAGCCACTAGGTCTGGCAGCGAGGCTGCTGCTCCAAAGGCTTGCTAAAGCATGTAGGAGGCCTTAGCAATGTGGGAAGCCTCTGGGATCTCCCCGAACGAATCGGGACATCAGTGGCTCTCTAGAGCGTTGAATGGCCCGGTACAAATGGAGAGGAGCCACCGGCCTGATACTAGTCTGGAGCCATGCTTGGGATCCAAGAAGTCCCCAGCAACTGTAAAACGGCTCTAGACCCTCCTGGAAAGAATCGAAATCCTAGTGGCTCACATGGGCGTTGAGTGGCCCGGTACACGAAGTGATGAGCCACTAGGCTTCTACCGGTCATGTTGTTCATATAATTGAGTTGGCTTCTCCATTACATGCGTTGTCCTGCTACCCAGGAGCTTTTGAATAATGGACCTAGTGACATGAGAGGATCCACATGAACATGTGCAAATCCAGGAGATCGTAGCGGATCTGCTGCATAGGAGATCTGCTGATAATAAAGCAAACCCTCTGTAAGGTAGCAGGAGACTTGCAGTTCTACTGCATAGAAGCCCTAGATGTGCCCGAATGGATCTACTGCACAGGAGATCGTAGCAGATCAGCTACATAAGAGATCTGCTGATAGCGGAGCAAACCATCTGCAAGGTAGCAAGATAGGTGCAGCTTTACTGCATAGGAGCTCTAGATGTACCAGAGTGGATTTACTGTAGAGGAGCTCCGCAAGTATATGAGCAGGTTTGTTGAGTAGGGCAGCATAGTAGACCGGTTGTGCCAGGAGTCCCACGTAACATATTTGTCAATAGTAGAGAGTCGAGCTCATGTAGAGACATGGAAGCCACACCGGTGAGCTTCCCATAGTCGGCGCCAAAAAGTGTTAACGGAAAAATCCATTGAAGGAGCAAAATTTCAATTAACACCCTCAACCCGCTACTCCGGAGGTCGCGGCGGGGGGTAGATACTTTGTACCGTGGTTATGGTAAGAGTGGAGGAGAGATATCTGATCGATCAATACCCTCAAACAGAATAGATACCACGAGAGAGGTAAGGTGCTGCAGTAGGTAGGAGAAAGATCATCCCACCCATCAGGTGCAGTAGGTTGGTACCCGGACTTGATATCTGTTCCTGGTACCTGGTACCTCTAGGCCTTCTCTATAGTTTCCCGATCCATATAACAGGGTAGGATTAACACTTCTCTGTAGTTTAGATATGGTCGAGTAGGACGGGATCACCCTGTAGCGATTCTTCGTTTCTAGGTACTTTCGTTTGGGGCCGAAACCTGCTCTGGTTCTCCTAACTCCTTTAGAACGGTAGCTTGACATGCAGATAAGTGGATAAGAGAGCTACGACCAGCGAGGTCAGAGACTAACTCACATATATACACACATGCATAATACATGAGATAGATGGGAGAACGATAATTCTTTTAGTAGAGGTGGACTAACCTTAGGGGAAAAAGCATCACGAATGATCATATGCTGAAAAACCCATAGACAGTATCCATAGGAAGGAGAAAGAACATTAATTATTTATATATCAGGAGAGGTGCTCTAGAGAGCTTACATTAGTACAAACTGAGACCTAGTAAGTCACAGTTGGAGGGGTACCATTTGGCACCTGTACATTCATGGCGAAAGTTGACATATATAGTAGTCGATACAATGATAAGAATATGGCGAACTATTTTTTTGGTGGGAAGGTGGATAATTCTTCTATGGCGATGGCGAAAACTCCCTCTCGATGGTGGCGAAATCAGAATCCAACCATAGGCGATGATTATAGTATCTTTTCTGGAAAAGTTCATTAGAATTAGAACCCCGCTATAAGCTGCGGTTACTGTCTTTCAGAACTGAACCCCCTTCTTGGAGAGAACTCAATTATATTTATATGTCTCATTCTTATTGCCCACTCTATTAATTAATACGCAATCAAAGGAACGTTGATTTGGCATTTAATGGAGTTGAATATATCTTCTCATTAATAGCGTTGTGAATGGCCATTAAATAGTTGACTGATTCCTCATTAATGGGGTTGTGAATAACCATTAAGGAGTTGACTGATCATTAATGGTGTTGTGAATGGCCATTAATGAGTTGACAGATTCCTCATTAATAGCGTTGATTATCTCCATTAATGAGGTCGGAGGATATTGCAGACTTCTTTCCTTTAGGCGAGGTATTGCTCTTGCTGGCTTGGCGCTTGTTCTAGTTAGTGGGTATCTTCATGATACCATTCTTCTTGCTCGGTGAGCAGGATACATACTTCAGTGTGATCCTGGACTGTAATCGTGGTACCCGGGTATCCGGGTAGATGTCGTGGTACCTAGGTACTGGGTAGATGTTATGGTACCTAGGTACTGGGTAGATGTCGCAATACCTAGGTACCAGGTATGAGGTAGGAGGTATCGCGGTGCTGGCCCTGCGTGATACCTGGTAGAATGTGAGATGTGGTACTGACCTCTTTCTGGTTCATGATGTCGAGCATCCCCGGTATCTGGGTACCGGTCCCGATCTATGTCCTATCTGTCTCTAGGCAGATGGAAAATTCTTCTTTGGACCCCTGCCAAAAATGGCTGTTAACAGAAATAATGGAATATATTTCTTCTTTGCATTACCACTTATATAAATCACAAAAAGGCACAGAATAGATTATTAAATTAATCCTTATTTTATTACCTCTATATACCTCAAGAAATAAGAAATTATTTATATATACAATGTTTTTAAATTATAATATTAGTTTATTTATTCAAAATATTCAAATACAATGTTAAAAGAAATCTAATTTATTATTTTCTAAAAAATTCTAATTTATTTGATTATTTAATTAGTTTAATTATGATAGAGCATTCATGTCATATAGGAAAAAAAATATACACTTATATTACTATTTACTAACAAATCTAAAAACAAAATAATTAAAACCCGAAAAAAAAAATTTAACTTAACAAGCATGAATCTTAATTTCAACAAAAACAAATTCATTAAACAATATTGTTTGTTTGTAAATTTAAAATTAGAATAACTGATAATTAGATTATTCGTGGCTAATGGGATTACAAAAGGATGAAAGTTATTTCCATGAATTGATGAAAATTCACTATTGTTAACAGCCTTTTTTGGCAGGGAAGAATTTTCCATCTGCCTAGAGCCTGGCAGAACCTAGATCGAAACCGGTACCAAGATACCGGAGATACTCGACACCATGAACCGGAAAGAAGTCAGTACCACATCTCACATTCTACCAGGTACCACGCAGGGCCAGCACCGCTGTACCTCCTACCTGATACCTAGGTATCGCGACATCTACCCAGTACCTAGGTACCACGACATCTACCCGGTACCCAGGTACCGCGATACCAGTACATGATCACACTGGAATATGTATCCTACCCTCTAAGCAAGAAGGATGGAACCATGAAGGTACCAGCATGCTAGAACAAGCGCCACGCCAACAAGAGCAGACCGGTACATCAAGGTACGGTGCCATCAGAGTACACAGTCAGAACTTTACTCCAAGCGACGTAGAAGAGAAAGTTGACCTCTCTGGTTATTAATTGAGATAGTCAACCTTATTAATGGAGATAATCAGCCTCGTTAATCAGAAAATCAGTCAACTCTTTAATGGTCATTCACAACGCCATTAGTGGAGATAGTCAACCTTTTTAATGGAGATAATCAGTCCCATTAATGAGAAGATCAATCAACTCTTTAATGGCCATTCACAACGCCATTAATAATGAGATCAGTCAACTCTTTAATGACTATTTACAATGCCATTAATGAGTAAATATTCAACTCCATTAATGCCAAAATAATGGAGTGGGCAACAAGAATCAGAAGATATAAATATGACAAAGCTCTCTCTAAGAAGTGGGTTCCAAGTTGAAGTTCGGAGCCGAAATCCAAAAATAAATGAGAGGGAGAGAGAAATATATAGAGAGTATTCGCCATCACCGAAAGAGAGTTTTTCGCCATCGCCATAAAGGAATCATCCACTTCTCCACCAGAAATACCATTGTATCGACTGCTACACACATCGATTTTCTCCAGAATTATATCGGTACCAGGTGGTACCTCTCCAAACTGTTGCCTACCATGTTGCAGTCTATATTTGTATAAGCTCATCAGAGCATGCTTCTAATGTAAGCTCTCTGGAGCATCTCTCTTGATATATAAAATATAGAGAAGGGTCTTTCTCCTTCCTCTGGATACTGCATGAGGGTTTTTTTCAGCATATGATCATTCTTGATGCTTTTTCCCCCTGGGTCAGTCCAATTCTATCAAAGAATTGTCACTCTCTTGTCTCTCTCCTTATTATGCATGTATAGAAGCTAGGTTCCAACCCCACTGGTCCTATCTCTCTTGTCCACCTATCTGCATGCTTAAGCACATACCTAGAAAATCCATATAACCAGCTAGAAGAGACCAGGTACCAAGACCAGGTACAGCGTCCGAGGACCAGGACCAGGACCATGCATCATGGACTAGGTATTACAGACCAGGACCAACCTCTCATACCAGCAAGAGGACATCAAGCACCATCTCTTCTACCTACCCCCGAAGCCCAGTTGGGTGGGATGATTGTTCTCCTACCTCCAGCACCTGCTGGTTCACCTTACCAGAACTACGGTACGAAGTACCTACCCTCGCTGCGACCTCCGGGTTAACAGATTGAGGGTGTTGATCGAAATTTTCACTCAAAGCGAATTTTCGATTAACAACTATATATATATAATATTCATAACACAAACATAATTTAATGGTTTTAAAATATGTTTATTTGGAATTCTCCATCTTAATCTCCACTCTATTCATCGAGGTCCCCACAAGCATTTATCTTGTTTGGACGTCTAACTTAAAAGCAATTATGCTTGTTTACTTTTGTTAAAGGTCCTTTATCATCCTACCATGCACACACTTCGTCATATATTTAATCATTTTCTAGCTAGTTCGATCGATCCTAGAAAAAAAAAATTATGATCGAAGTTACGTAATTAACGTTGTGGAATTGATTTCAAGTGCGGGATCTCTCTCGTGTTTTAAAGCGGGATTCTGATTTATATTGGTGTACAATGAATACAAAAACAACTTAATATGTCCAATTCATACCCATTAGTGTTAAAAAAAAGACCTTTGGTCTTTTGTTTTCTTACTTCTCTTTTAAGAATTAAGAATAGTGTTAACAATCATTTTTGGCAGGGGTCCAAAGAAGAATTTTCCATCTGGCAGGTACCTGGTAGGACCTAGATCGGGGCCGGTACCTAGATACCGGGGAGGCTCTGCACCATGAACCGAAAAGAAGTCAGTACCATGTATCACAGTCTACCAGATACCAAGCAAGGCTATACCACGATACCTCTTACCTGGCTCCTAGGTACCATGATACCTCCTACCTGGTTCCTAGGTACCACGATACCTCCTACCTGGTACCTAGGTACCACGACATCTACCAGGTACCCAAGTACCGCGATATCAGTCTAGGATCTAACAAGAATGTGTATCCTACCCGCCAAGTAAGAAGAATGGAACCAGGAAGAGGTACCAACATGCTAGAACAAGTGCTACGCCAGTAAGCACTCCGGTACACCAGTGTACCATACCACTGGGATATAGAGTCAGAATTCTCCTTCAAGCAACATAAAAGAGAAAGTTGACTTCTCTAGTAATTAATGGAGATAATCAACGCCATTAATGAGGGAATCAGTCAACTCCATTAATGGCCATTCACAATGCCATTAATGAGAAAATCAGTCAACTCCAATAATGGTCATTCATAACGCCATTAATGAGAGACTATTCAACTCCATTAATGCCCGGTTAACGTTCCTTTGATTGGGAATTAATTAATGGAGTGGGCAACAAGGATGAACATATATAAATATAACAAGTCACTCTCCAAGAAAGAGGTCGATTCCCCAACATTTCGACTCCCTAACATTCTCTCCAACATTCTCCAACAGTTCTCCTACATCTCCATATCTCCAAGATGTCTCTGATTCCAGATTTCGCCCACTTCTGTACTAGGAATATGAGTTCGCCATCGCCTGGAGTGTAAAAGGGACTCTGCCCGAATTCCCTCTACACCAACATTGTATCGACTGCTATGTATGTCAGTTTTCGCCATGAATGTACCGGTACCAAATGGTACCCCTCTAACTGTGACCTACCAGGACTCAATTTGTATTAATGTAAGCTCTCCGGAGCACCTCTCGTAATATATAAATATAAAGAAGGGTCTTTCTCCTTCCTAAGAATACTGCCTGGGGGTTTTTCAGCATGTGATCAATCGTGATGCTTTTTCCCCCTAGGTCAGTCCAACTCTCTACAAAAATAGTTATCGTTCTCCTATCTCTTTCCTTATGAATGCATGTATATGAGCTGGACACCGACCCCGCTGGTCTTAGCTCTCCAGTACCTCTCCTTGCATGTTATCCAGATCGGGGGATCATAGTGGGCATCTAGAGAGGTAACCAGGTACCGGGATCAGGTACCAAGATCGAGTACCAGCCTACTGCACCAGATAGGCGGGAAGATAGTTCTCCTACCCAGGCACCTATCTCGCCTTCACCTCGTACAAGAACTTAGGTACCTCAAGGTACCTACCTCACCATGCTGTTTCACCTTACCAAAACCATGGTACGAAGTACCTACCACACCCGCTGCGACCTCCGGGGTAGCGGGTCGAGGGTGTTGATTGAGATTTTCACCCCGGGTGGATTTTTCTGTTAACAAATAGAAATTTAAAATGTTGGCTTTAGGATATAGTATTATTGTTGTTGAAAGTGATTTTTGGATTGTTAAAAAGTCACGCGTCCAACGATGATGATATTAATGACGATGATACTGAAATATAGGAAAATAATAACTAAACATACACGACACATATTTTACGTGGAAAATCCTAGAAAAAGGAAAAAAAAACCACAGCTGCCTGAGATGGTGAGAAGAATATCACTATGAATATTGGGAATTACACACTCAAGGCTCACTTTCTCTCTGATCGATTGCTCGTATCTTTATACATTGATTTCACTAGTATTTATATGGGTCGATGATGTGTTTCCCTAATCCTTACCGTGTAAGTAACAAATTCATAATAAGAATCCTTGGAGGATTCTAGTCAAGTAGCCCGTTTAGGACTCGTTTCCTGTTTTGTGTTTATCATTCTAGAAGTTTTGAGTTCTTTTCCAATTAGAATTCCAAGAGAGTTGAGAGGAAATATAGATGTTTCCTTATTGGAGTGTGATTCTTAAATTCTGTATCCGAGTGGATCTCTGCTTGATGTGGTCAGGGCCGGCCCTAAGATTTTCGAGGCCCGAGACGAACTATAGAAAATGAGTCTCTTGATACTCTATGTATATTTACTTGATTATTTTTTCCTCTAGTAAATACTTATAAAAATCAATATAAAAACTCAAATTCAAGACTATACCATAACAAAATAGCAAATAAAAATTTTATAATTGCATCAAAGAATATAAAATTTAAACTTTATTTGTCTCATATTTTTAACAGTAAAAGTACTAATTAAAATTACATAAAAAATAGGGTTTTAGAAAAACAAAAAGAAGAAGAAATGTATTGATTTAATTACTTTCAAAACAACGACTTCTGAATTTTTATATCAAGAGAGTTTTGATTTTTTTTTTAGAGATATAAAAGTAGATTATTTGTGACAAACACGAGTGTTGCAAGGATTCAACCCACCGCCATCTTTGATCCAATGTTGTTGTTGTCAGAATGATAAATGGGTTTCCATTGGTTGGCCTTTTAAAAAATATATATTTGTGTATTGTTGGTCATTTTTAAAATCATTTATGGGTTGGATTTCTATTTGTGAGCCTTTTAAAATAAATGATATATGTATGGTGGGCTATTTTTAAAGTTATTTATAGGCCTTTTTTTGGTTATAATCGTATATGGAATATATTTTAGAATCAAATTTTTTGTAAATACAATCGGGGGCTCTAGACAGTTGCATCACTGGGCTCCCCCTAAGGCCTAGATGTGGCGTATCATGATAAAGTCATATTTTCTGTTTTGGCTGAGTAGATCTTGTTGAGTAGAGATCTTCGCCGAACAGAATCTTTGCTCGTTAAGACATTCTAAATCAAGTGACTTAACTTGGTGAACACGTTCCTAACTCATGGGTTTCCCTGGCACGTGCCCAGATCTGGTGACGTGTCTTTGGCCAACACCCTCTGGTTGATTGGTTGACTTTTGATGACATGACACCGCCATATATCCTTATTTCTTGCTATCTTTGCTTACATGTCACCTAGCCGAATTTGCACTTATAACAATTGTTAATTGAGATTTTTTTTTGGCGACTCGAACCTGACACATTATCAGGATAAATGAGTGTCCTTTACCACCAAATCACATATTTAACGGTGGTATTGTTAACTAAGATTTGAATCCTACTTAAATATTCTTTTTTAATTTAGTTTTTCCCATGGATAGCTTTAATTTGTTAAGCATTCTAATTACATTTAATCATAAAACAGTATGAGCCATACATATGATATGAATAATGCTAGAGACTATTCAAATATAATTATTTGTCCAAATGATGCGGTATATCAATTGTAACCACCATATTAACCTTGAGTTGATGTGGTGGATGATGGATTGGTACAACTTTTGTGTACAACGTCCTTCGAGTTAGGCTCGACGCCGGTTCGGTTCCGATTCCGGTCTGGTTCCGACAGTTCCGGCGGTTCCGGTTTTTTTTTTCAAAAAATAACATTTTATTTAAAAATAAAATTAAAATGTTAAATAGGACATTATAAAGTATTGAGTTGGGGCCCATAACCCTTGTCCAAGAACGTTTAATTTCCTTTGCATTCTCCTCATTTTTATATAGGTTAGGTCTCTTTCCACTTCTCTTATTTATCCGATGTGGGATGTATGATTGAATTTCCATTTACATTCATTGATATAACATAATGAATTTCCATTTGAAAACCTTTTTAACTTGTTATTGGATGTAAACAAAGGGAATATTGTTAATAAAAGACAAACGAATTGGATCATTTTTGGATTAAATCACATCACATCTCTATATATACTTTTCTTAATCTTCTATATTATGTGGATTGTGAATGCAAATATATAATAATATGTATCATTTTTTTAATATACTATTAATATATATATTAATAATAAATCATCAAATCTCATTCACATATTATTCTTCTATAATCTTGGTCATAGAGTGATTACTTATAATCTTAGGTTCGAGTAAGTAACATTTTAGAATACTGAAATTTAAAAATATTTTAGGTTCGAGTCACCGTACTGCAGACGGTAAATTAAATGTTTTATCATTAAAAAAGTTGGAAAAAATTAACTCCATCGTCCGAAAAATTTTCAATTTTTTTTTCCACAAATTTATTTCATTCTTTTTTATTATCCATACAAAAAATTAAAAATCACTTAAAAATTCAATAAACTCCATAAAATTTCATCAAAGATGTTTAAAATGTGTACCGTAAAAAGTTCTCGTTAAAAAATTTCACCAAAAATACTTAAAGTGTGTACCGTAAAAGGTTCTCATTGAAAATTTTCTATATGCAAAGTTACAATTTTTATCATCAACAGAGCTTCATAATCTGAATTCATTCCATAATAATATCAATATCAATTTCATTGAAAATATCTCTCCGCATACGTACGCAAGCAAACTATCAATTTGCAAGTTAAACCGTATAAAACTCCTTGAATTATCGTTTTAAAAGTTATTTTACTATTAAAATATTATATTTTAAAAAATGGGTGTCCCAAGTTTTCATGAGCGTCAAAAATAGAGCCACCTAAATAAGATTAGACATATTTTTGAATTTTTGAACTTTTGAGCTCTCTTAATTGTTATATATTACGTCTTATATCGCTTGACCAATTCTAAATAAATTAAGATTATAAAATAAAATTCGAGATTTTAGGGTTTCGTTAGATAAATGTCAAACTAAAACTATTAAAAATAAGAAAAGTTCATAAGATAATTAATATTAAATAAAAATTAAAGTAACTAACTAGAAATTGATTGTAGACATAATATTGATTAGGGGGTGGGCGTAAGTTGGTTCGATTCGGTTTTCGGTCGAAATCATCCATGACGCACTTATATTCGGTTTTTTATTTTTTTGAATCGGATTAACAAAAATGTGACTCGACTTGACTTGAACTTGCTTAGATTTTTGAGCTTGATGAGATTTTTGAGCCTGATAAAAATTTTACCTACGTGTTTAACTGCATAGGCATTATGGACCATAATTCAACAACTCTAAATATTTAAAAATATATATTTAATTTCATAATATAAACGCAATTCCAAATAATCCATAATACATTTCATCATAACTCAAAATATAGTCCATAATAATAATAACAATCGTGACTGAATGTTAATAGCATAGTCCAAATCGATACTTGAAAAGCATGGGTGAGTGCGAGATATGTCAGGTGTTAGATTGTAGGGTATTTTAGACTTTTAGTTAATACTATATATATACAGTCATTTTCTCCCCAGTGTGCACTGATATAACTTATATCAGTATGTTGCATGTGGACCACTGATTATAGAGAAGTTTTGACAAGTGCATACACTTTGAGTCAAAGTATATAAATCTAACGGTCCACATCCAATGCACTGATGAAGTTATATCAGTGCGTACTGACTTGAAATTTTTTGTATATATATATATATATATATATATATATATTAAGAAAACAATATTCATAACTTAAATCAATATAAATCTAATATTAAATCAAATGATATATAAATATGTATAATTACGTAAAATAAACCTTATATTTATTTATATTTAGTTTTACAATATATAGATATATATTTAATATTTACTAGGTTTAGTCGAATCGGTTCGGTTTTTGGCAAGGTAAAACCATCCATGATTAAACTAGGTTTCTATTTTTTGAATCGGATTGACTTGTCTCAATAGGGTGACTCGACTCAAACATGTATTTATAGTTTGATTCGGTTCGATTAACCACGGATCGTAAAACTGTGCCCACCCTTGACAATAACCGATGGAAAGATATAGTGAATTGTTTCGTTGTGGAAGAAATAGCCGAAAATGATGAGGAATTCAAGATCGGAGAAGAAAACGAAAATTTAAGGCCTTTTTTGAGAAGAAAGACCAAAACATTATAAATTCGAAATTGAAAAATAAAGTAACAAAAAATATTAAAATAAAGTACTTCTATTATTATTTTTTTGAAAGATAAGGGAACCCCAGAAAAAAAGGGAATAGTGGTCGTTGCTATAGTAATTTCGACGCTGCTATAGTGCTGCTACAGTAATTCTGTCAATGCTACAGTGTCGCAACAATATTTCTGTCGCTGACAACAGTGCCCCCGCTACAGTATTCTGTCACTGCAATAGTGTCACTACAGTAATTCCGCTACAATGACACTATAGTATTCTGTTACACTAATTCTATTAAAGTGACGTTACAGTAATTCTGTCACTGCTTACAGTGTCGTTGTTTCAGGCTCTACTAGGGTTTTGGTAACTGCTTGGGTTCACAAAATTAGGGTTTTAGCTGTTATCGAGCTCTATGGATCCTATGTGCATGAATGCCGTTTTGTTTCTTTCGTCTCCGCTGCCGGTGCCGAGCCTGGTGTCAATGTCTTCCTCCTTGGCTGGTCATGTTGGTCTGAGTACAGTGAGTGAAGTGACTTCCTCTTATTGGGTTGTTCCTCTCACATATGGTGGGGTGTGTTCATTAGTTGGTGAGCCGATTCCTCCTAAACTTGAGAGGGAAGGGGGGTGTCTTAGTGATTGTTCCGGATTCGGGTTCGCGTCTCATTCAGAGTCTAGAGCCTATAGTCTAAGGTGGTAAGTCTTTTACGGGTCTCTTCAATTCTTCTCCTGTTGAGACTTTACCGGTGCCATCAAAGCCCTCTAAGAAAGGAGGAGGGGGGTATGTTTCTGTTCGGGTGGATCCGGTTGCTAATCAGGCCCGTCTTGAGTTGTGTAGGAATGCTTGGACGTGTGGTGCTTTCCAATGGTGAGCGACCTTGGATGCTTATGGATCTTAAGGCGAGACTTAGCAAGCATTAGATGCTGAATTATGATTGACACCTTATATCTTTGGGGAGAGGCTATTATCAGATTCTTTTAAAGTCTCTTGCTGAGAAGAATCTTGTTTGGGGGTTAGGTTTAGTTCATCTGAAGCCAGGTATACTTACCTTCAGCCTTGGGTCTCTGATTTTAACCCATCACTGCAGAAGTCCACCAATGCTCAGGTTTGGGTTAGGTTCTTTGATCTATCACGGGAGTACTAGCATCCAAACATTATTTCTGACTTGGCTAGAAAGATTGGGGTGCCGTTGGCATTGGACACGGCTACTAGTGATGGGGATTTTGGACATTATGCTAGAGTTCTAGTTGAAGTGGATGTGTCATCAGTGGATGTGTCATCAGTGCTGCCTACTTCAATGTTGTTGGAGAGAGATGAATTTCATAGTTCTTTTACAGCTGTTGAGTATGAGAATTTTCTGGCTTTTTGCTCAATTTGTTCTTCTATAGGTCATTTGCCTAGTTCTTATCGTTGGAATAAGTCTTCTAAGGTTCCTCTGGCTAGTTCTGTAAAATTGACCCAGGAAAAAGTGGGGGATTCTAGAGTTTTTTAGGATGATGGTTTTCAACCTGTTCGGACCCGTTCTTCTAAATCAGTGTATCGCCATGTTATTGCACCTTAGGAGGAGATCCAGTTATCAATTTTATTTTAGCTATTTACTAGATCTAGGTGGTCGAGATTCGGTTGTTGTACATACTTCAGTAGGGTCTAATTTGATCTCAAGTTCCACTTTGTCCACTGGTTTGGTTCTTTCTTCGGATACGTCTTCGTCTACTGTCTCAGCTACTTCAGCAATGGTTTTGAGTTTGGTTCCTCCGAGGATTTCCCGGGCATTGTAGATTAGCGAGGGTTCAGGATTTGAAGATGAGATCACTGATTCAATTTTGGTTTCTAGTCTTCGGTTGTTGATCCTTCTATTAGTTCTGTCATTTCGGCTGTAGGGGTGGTGCATGATTCGAGGACTATTGTTCAGGGCTTTTCGGCGGTCAATCAAGTTCGCCCTATGGTCTCTACCATTTTATCTTGGTCATCTTCGCGTCAAGGTAATACGACTCGTCAGCAAGTTAGGGTTTATGAGGTTTCCAAGCAATTAGTCATCTGAGTAGGTAGCTATGTCTTCAATGTCAGTATGGATCACAATAGTTTACAAGATGGATCTGGTTTTTCTTGTTCTTTGGTTATGGATCTTGGGGTGCAGATTCAGAGCTCGGGGCCGTTGTCAGAATCTCAGGCTGAGCTTCACCTCATTGCAGATTCTTCATGGTTTTCCCATATGGAGAAGGTTGAGTTAGATGTTGCTGATGTTGCTCGGATATCTTTGAGGGTTGAGCGTCAGCTGGCTTTCTTGAAGTCCGGATACCGGGCTCCTCCGACAATCTCTGATGACTAATGTTCTCTTTTTGAACTGTTGTGGGATCTGGGGTAAGCCCATGAGGCGGGTTCTTAAGGAGTTATGTCGTTTACATATACCTGTGACGTCTCGATTTTTATGTGTCGTTGAAAGCATCATCAAATGTTTATAATAAAATCAACATTGCTATAAGGCACTAGTCAAAAGACATATATAGAAATAAAACTAGTACAGCGTGCAAGCAAGGGTATCGTTTCGCAGGGATGTGTTTGTTAACCATTTCAAGTTTTAGAGTTTAGGGAAAACATGTAAATAGAATATGGAGAGGTGATAATGGTGTGTGAAGTGGTGTTGTGTGTGTGTGTGTAGAAAATGTAAAGGAAAATAATGCAAACAAAGAGAATGTGGAAGGGTGTGAATGGTGATTAAGTGAGAATTAATAAAATAGTGGATTGGAGAGATGCATGAAAGTGGTCACACAAGGGGCAATAAGTTCACCAAACACAAAGGCATATCTATTAGATGGTTGAACACTTAAGCACATTCACTCAAGTCAAGGGTTTGTTCAAATCCAACTTTGGGTATCCATTCATTTGAGCTAAAGGTTTAAGAGTGTGTCGAGATCCTCTCAAGCACGAAACCGCAACAGACATTTGTGAACCAATTCTACAAACCAAAGCTAGATTGAGCCCCAATACTAACTAGGTAATGTAAAATGGCAACGTTAGGTCCAATGACTTGGATAAAAATCCCACAAGTGGATATACTAAATTCATCCCCAACCATAACTCACCTAGAGCCCCTAGCGTGAGACATAGCCAATGACCTATTTTAGCACAAAACAAATAACCAAAACCTATTATAGCAAGCCATGCATAAAACAAGTTATTTCCACTCTTGTGGGCTATTAATCAAGATCCTATCCGGAAAGGCCCTTCCAAAAGTAGAACCCCAACTAATTCGCATACACTCAAATTGATCATAACATAGCATTTCTAATTATCCATCAATATACACACAATCATAGGATGTTTAATTAATCTACTCCTAAATTACACTAATCTACTCCTAATCACAATCTTGAATACATATTGATTTCAAATCATCCACACACATGTAATTCACAATAAGAGATTAATTCATAATAATAATAACAAGAATGAAACAAGACCCAAATAAATATAAAATCATCATATATAAATAACCAAAATGTAGGATTACAAATATTCCCAAATGGGGGATTACACATAAGAGAAAACATGAAATACAAGAGAAGAGTAAGTAGATACAACCCTTGAAAAATCCTCCAAGAGCTCCATCCTTTGCCTAGCACGAAATTGGTCCAAAGACCACTCCTAATCTCTACAATCAACTCTCAAATGTGGGGAAGGATGAGTAGAAATGGTAGTGGTAAGCCTTCTATGGAGGAAAACCTCCATGGAAGCTTTGAAAGCTTCTCTCTCTCTTTTGAATTGAAGAAGATAAAGAAGAAGAAGTTTGGGGAAGAAGAAGTCTGTTGGGAGAGAAGAGAGGAAGGTGTTTAAATAGTGTGGGGAGGTTAGTGCTGAAGGCTAGGTGAAAGGACAAAATTGCCCTTCAATTTTTGGGAAAAAAAAACCTTCTGGAGGTAATCGGCGGTTTGGTTCAGTGGCCTGGCCGCCGTTTGAAGTAGCCATTTGGACCTGACAGCAATTCAGCATTTCAGCATCACGCACCATTACGAAAATAAGCATAACTTCCTGAAGAAATCTCGGAATCACAATCTGTGAAATTTTCTGGAAACTAGACCTTCGGAGCTTTCCGAATATATAAAGATATTAACTTGGTTCGAAAAGAGGAGGAAGATATGACCCCTGCAAGTTGGCCATTCTGCACGAGCTTTTACAGTTTTTACTCTTTTTGCACCATTTTGCCTCCCAAACTATTCTTTAAGCTCAAAACCAAAATGTAAGGAATATATACCTACACAAGGCTCAACAAACACATTATATACAAAATACGCTCTAAAACGAGAACAAACGATAGAAAAATGGGGACCTAAAATAGATATAAAATAGTCCGATCAAATACCCCAAATCCTATCTTTTGCTCGTCCTCGAGCAAAACAAAAACAGAAAAACAAACAAACAAACATATAACTGTAAAAATAAATAAAAACTAGGCTAGTCCACTTTCTTAGGAAACACGATGGCACTTAGCACGTGCCACAAACCTTTGAACCTATAGGCGGCCCTAATAGGAGGAGTTATAGTCTCCTGAGGGTTTACAGTTACGACACCCACAAACATATACTCTGCTAGAAAATGTGAGTTGCAATCCAAACTTACCAAGCAAAAACAACACGTGCATGCTAGAATCTCAAATACTCCAATCAATAAACATGTATCACATAATGTAAGTATGCCAATACTTAGGATGTTTTCGGTTTACCAAACAACTACTCTCCAATGCCCAAGATAAAATTCGCCTCGACTCTAATCCTCACCGGATTTCAGTCATATATTTTCACTTAGAATCCTAGGCGCACTCTCTAGCAAACATATGCGAATGAATTTATGTACGTAAATCAAATATAATCGCATATGAGTATTTTCAATAAAAGCACAATTTCTGAAAATCGATCTCATGAAAGGAATTGAAATGCCATGAACGTGGAAAGAGCATGCATTGACTCACATTCTCAAGATAAACTTCCTAAGAGATCAAATGGACTTTCCCTAATTGTATTTGTGGCCAAGGTGAATTTGTGGTGAATTATGGAGGATATGGTATGAGTGGGAATGATAAAGCTACAAATCATGCCAAGGTGTTTACACATTACATTTAAATTATTTAGAGCTCTTTTACACATTATTTTACTAGCGTCTAGGCTATAACTTTACATTGCACCATTGTGCTACATTTGTACCCTATTTTTGAGTAACTTTACATTTTAAGAATTTGAGGCTTAAGTGATTATATTTCACATTTTTTCTTTTTAAAGCTTTTGCCTTTGCACAATTTACATACATTTGCCTAAGTACACGCTTTACACATTTTAGAGCTAGCTTCTTTAAAGCTATACACCTTAACATGATCAATAACTAGGGTATGTGAAAGTGTTTGGGTTATGTATGTGGTGGAGGTTTAGTGTTTGGCCTCAAGTTTTTCCAATGAAAGCATGTATGGGGACACGTGTTTAGGCTATTTTAGTAATTACGCTCACACTCAAATCCAAAATCATTTCTAAAATCCATCTAGTAAGGGAATACAAATCCCATACAAGCAGTCCATATGACGTTCTATAGCAATCAATGAAAAAAATTTGATGTACAATGAGATCACAAAAAATTAAGTGCAAATTCGAAGACTGTATAAGAGTAGAAACAAAACCTACAGATTTTTCGCAATTTAGGCTAAGCGGGTAGTCTCCACTATTTTCCTAAGCTAAACAAGAATAGCGGTCTCATCCACCTCAACATCATAAGATTGGCACTATACAAGCATATTTAAAGTGATGCATGGAGCTAAAAGCATACATGATATGTCTCAACCGGCACACGAAGAAAAACAACTCAACAAAACCAGAACTATTACAAAATTTCAAAAATGACCGGTTTGTAGAGATTTGAAAATTTTCTAAACGTAACAAAACACATATAAACAACGGAAGTGTCCACACCGCCAAACCTAAACTCAACAGTGTCCTCAATGTTGCTCAACTCATAAAATATGGACAATGCTTGGCAAGATTCAGAGATAAGAACACAACATCACAAATACTAAAAACCTAAGATCTAAGCACAATACAATTCCACTCTTAGATCTAAACAAAAATAAAAATCACAAACACTACAAGCATAGCATTCCTATCCTTGAGCGCATGGGCGGTTTCCGCCCAAGTCGACAATTAATCCACAATCACTCAAATTTAAGTAGAGGAATTACCTCTCGTGTCGGCGACCAACGCGTCCG
Source organism: Dipteronia sinensis (assembly GCA_033220585.1). Classification (NCBI taxonomy): domain Eukaryota; kingdom Viridiplantae; phylum Streptophyta; class Magnoliopsida; order Sapindales; family Sapindaceae; genus Dipteronia; species Dipteronia sinensis. Next base: position 44,072,837 of record CM065639.1, read on the forward strand.
TTGTGGCGATACCATTTAACTTGATGGAATTGTTGCGGTGCGATAAGCGCACACTTTGTTCTCAGGAGTTGTGCGGTCCATAAAACCTGAAATTGTTCTTTCCTAGCACAAGCACAACTCAAAAACAATCAAATGCATATGCCATAAATAAAAGAAAATAAGAAAAAGAAAAATCTAACCGCATACATAAATATCCGCAAAGCAATTAAATCTAATATTAACAGAACCTAAGCTAAAACAACAAACAATCAACGAATACATATCCCCGGCAGCGGCGCCATTTTTTTATCGATATTTTGCAAGTACCAAAATTCCACACTTGGAATACACAAATCGAATGAGATGTATAATGGCAAGCGGGATCGTTCTTCAGGGAAATAGAGGATATTTGGCTATAGTTAAACTATGTACACTAATCTATATTACGTGCGGAAAAGTAAATTTCATTTTTGGGTTTGGAAATTGTTTTAAAAACTAAATTAAATTAAACTAAGCAAATTTAAAAGCAAGTAATGTAAATGAAAGGTGTGATATATGATGATGGATATTGGGGAATTGAGTTGACAACTAAAAGATTTCCTTATGTAATGAACTAGTCCAATTAAACACTTTTATCCTACTCAAGGGTTGTTCTTAAATTGATTTAACTCATTAATGTGCAAATTCAAACATTGACTCAAGTAAGCCCTAATATGAGTCTTGGCAAGAATAAAAATTCAAGCTCCTACTCAAGTGAACCCCACTATAAGTATTTGCCCAAACAATGTTCTTAAGAACAAATTAAAGGTCTTGTACCATATAACACATGCATGCATAAATATTCCATTTCACATATGCTAAAGATTGGAGAATGAGTTGAAAGCCCTTCAAAACCTTAAACCACAACCTTCATATGTGAACCATTTTTACCACAAGCTAATTTCGAAATGGAGAGAAGCCAAGGGAGGTCCCAAGCCACCAAGGGGGCCATCCCCCATAACACCACCACCATTGTTGCACTTGGAAGCTTGAAGAAGACATTTATGGGTTTTATCAACTCTTTCTCCTCTTTTTTTAAACTGTTCATGTGTAATTAATTCCATACTAGGGAATTGATGTGAACCTATGTGATGCTCTTGTTTTGTTTTAATTCTATATTTATTCATCAATTCGAATTTAGATTTATTCAATTCATTATATATCTTATTCTTGACTTGTGTTGATCTATGGAAATTAATTGATGCTAGTCTAGGGTTTTGATAATTTATAAATTAAGATTGCGTTATAGGAATATAGGTAGTCTTAATTACTTTTCAATTGAATGAGTATAACTGTTCTTGACATAGGAATATGCGAGACAATTTTGGTTTACTAATTCTTGCACGTAATGAGTTTTTGGTAATTGCTCACACCTTGGAAAATGGTGAGTAGTGGTTGAAAGCACGTCGTTAAACCCGAGTAGGAATAACAATAATACCATAATTAAGATAAGAATGAACCCTAATTTGGATTGAATCTTGTTAATGAAGTTAATTGATGAACATTGAGTATTATATATGGGGAGCATCGGTTACCTAGTTCTTCTTCTCTTGATCACGAACCATATTCTTTTTAATTTCTTTCTTAGTTTAATTTAATGTAGTTTTAGTCTAATTAATTCTCAAACATTATCTTGGTTACTTTTAATTTAATTAGAATTAGAATTAGTTTAATCAATAAATCACTTTTCCTCTTGGGAACGATCCTTATTTGCTGATGTACTTATCTTCACGATTCGTACACTTACAAGTAAGTATTTTTTTAACACGATTTTACACACCAGAAGGCGCGTGGGCCTCATGGGGAAGGATCCTCTATGCCCCTGTGGAGGCCACAAGCCTCTACGAGGTGCCCATGTGGCGTGTCCGAGAAAGTGCCTTTTGCTATGTCGTCAATAGAAACCGCAAGTTCAAAAGAAATTTGTAAAGACCTCAAATGAGCTTAAAATTGTTTTTAAAGAACAAGTATGGTGGCAAGTGAAGGTATCGTTCCACATGGATCGAATGGTAGTGATGATCAAATTAAAGTTCTAATACTAGCAATGCTTAAGAACTAAAATTTAAATAGTGTGTTTAATAAGATTAACACTAAAATGTAAACTACGATTAAATATAAAACTTGGTGGTATTGGATTGAGACTTTTTAATAAATTAGACAAGTCTGGTGATATTCGATTAAGACTTTTAAGATTTTTTTTTTAAAAGTCCATAATATCTTGTGGTATTATATCCAAACTTTCAAGATGCATCAAATTGTCTGGTGATATTGGATTGAGATCAAGATTTGTAGGATTTCATAACAAAATTGATTGTCTCAGACTTTTTAGTGATAACTATAAATACCAAAACCCCAAAATTGTCTTGCCCTCTCCCATTCGACTTTTCACACTTGCTCAAGGCTTTTTTTTCTAAAAAAAATCTATTAAAAACTAAAAAATATAATAAAATGGATCTCTTATAACTATCCGGAAGTTTAATACAATATCCTATATACAACATTGCCTCCATTGTTCAAGATTTTCTTGAACAAGGTACGCTACGTTTATGGCTACTTGCATTGGCCAATTGTTACAGTTACTCTAATATGATTTTTATTTTAGCTTGTTACATGATGTTAGCAACAAGCAAACACCATTCATAAATTTGTTAATATACAGTTACATTGATAATTCAAAGTATTTGGAAAATGGAAAATTGCATATACAACCTAATCCTGGGGTCTTTCTCCCATATCCAACTTCCACATATCATATATCTAACAGCAATCGATATCATATTTGCAGGTGCCAGGTAGATCTATATTTTTCCTGTAAAAATTAACTTCATCTTAATTTATTTCATTGATGATATCATGGTATCATATAAATTAAAAAGAAAAAAAAATACCGAGGAAAAAGAACTAGTAAGTTAAATAGATTCATATATATATATATATATATATATATATATATATATATATATATATATGCATGATAAACAAACAATTTTTCTCTCATAGGCACAAATTATATGCATATCTATAATATACTAATACATATTACTAGTTCCAGCAATTTGTTTTTTCAATAATTAGATGCCTTGAGAGATATGAGGCCATTCAAATGTGTTGATAACTATTATTCATACTATTATGGTATTTATTTATGCGCATTTTCATTGTGTGTTGATGCATATTCTAAAGAAGAACATGTTGTTTAGGCTTTTTCAGCTCAGGCCTGCTAGCTAGTTTGGGTTTGCTAGCTAGTTTGGGTTTTTCAACTCAAGCCAGTTAGCTAGATAGTTTGAGTTTCTCAACTCATGCAAACTCATTAATTAAGGTCTAGATAATCATAATAGTATATAAATAAAGTCTTAACATTCTTTTTTAAAATTCTAAAATCCAGAAAGTCTAGTATATATATAGTTTTTAAAATTATACAAATCCATAAAACACTGAGGGGTCGTTTGTTTTTTTATCTGAATATTGAACAGTTCTGAATTTTTCTGAAGACTGAATATGGACTGAAATTTGAACCTGAATGACATGTTTGTTTGTTTTTTCTCACATCTGAATGTACTGTCAACATGTTTGTTTTTTAAAAATAAAATTATCTGAAAATACGTAATTTTACATTTATACTTATACTAATTAAAAGAAGTAATTCATTCTTTATAACATTTTGAATGTTTTTTTTTTTTTTGCAAACAAAGTTCAATTTCACAAAATAAAAAATTAATCAAAAATTATAATTTTGCATGTTCTGCGAACAAAGTTTAAGTTAAATTTATTATAAAAACAAAGTTACAGTTCAAGTTCAATTTTGTATGTTGTCCACGCTTTCGGTGAATATAATTCATGAAACCATTTTTGTTTTTTTGTTTCCTAAATCAGATGAACCGGAAACCAAATAAAAAAAGTTCTTGAATTTTTCATATACAATAATTCTATAATATCTTCAAGCCACGAAATCTACTCAATATGATAGAAAAATTTATTGAGCACTATACGAATAGTTAGATAAAAAAATAAAGAGTTCTTACAGGGATTTGACAGGAGAGAAATTCAATTGTTCAATCTCTGAAAAAATTCATTATGAGAAGTAATTAGAGTTTTTTTTCTTTTCTAAAACCTGTGTAAATAAAAAATATGCTAAAAGAAATTTTTTTATACCATATCAAATTAAGATAAATTTGGAAATATATCTTTTTTTGGAGGATAGACTTGGAATAAAATATTTTAATTGCAATCCAGTGATTTGAAATTAAGTTAAAAGTAGGATTTTTTACTTTTTATTTTAAGTTGTTTTTTGATATTTTTAAGTTGTTTGACCACTTTAAAAAAAAACAAACAAAATAACTTAATGAGTTCAATTCAGACCCATTAAATCTTAAGCGAAAAAAAAAACGACCCTGACACTCCTAAATTGTCAATTGAAATCTCAATCCAATACCCCCACAATTCTTGTATCAACAACTTCACGCAAAACGCAACGTTTTACATTGGTCCAGACTATAAAAAAAAAAAAAAAAACCTTACTAAGAACTGATGCCCTAATTCCACATTTCCACCAAATCCATAATCGCCCAATTCGACAAACCTTTTCTCTCAAACCCTAAACGCCCAAATCTAACAAAATCGTGACGATGCATTTGGTAATAAGCTAGCTAAATGGAACTCAATGGTGTTGTGTTGTGAATAGGTGAAGTTTGGAAGATGACAGAAAAGAGAGATAAAGATGGCAGTGTGAGCGAGGATGGGTACTCGAAGAGGCCGAGGGTGGCGGCTCCTCCGTCTCCGTCCCCTCCTCGCCTTGGTTTTGAGAACCCGCTTCTACCATTAGCAAATACGTACAGTGATGACGAGGAGGATGAGGAATTCGATGGAAGGAGAAAGCAATTTGGTGTTCGTGGAGGAAATAATGGTCACGGTGTTGAAGAAGAAGAAGATGACGACGACGACGATGAGGGACATGATCAGGGAAAGCGAAACAGACTTGTTGAAGTGCGGAGGGACTGCCCGTATCTTGATACTGTTAATCGCCAGGTAATCAGCTCATCTCAAAGATTGTAAATAATGCGTGGTTATGGATTCCTTCCGGTCTTGTTTTATATGTATGTGTTGCATTATTCCAAGAATTGGCTGGTTTGTGCAGTGTATATCTTATTATTAACTAGAGTAAGGTGTTTTTGATTTTTCATTTTTCAGCAGCTTTTTTTTTTTTTTTTTTGCAGGTGTTGGATTTTGATTTTGAGAAGTTTTGCTCTGTTTCTTTGTCAAACTTAAATGTGTATGCATGTTTGGTTTGTGGGAAGTATTATCAAGGAAGAGGACAGAAGTCCCATGCATATACTCATAGCTTGGAAGCAGGACACCATATCTATATCAATCTTCGAACAGAGAAGGTTTATTGCCTTCCCGACGGATATGAAATTAGTGACACATCACTGGATGATATTAGGCACGTTTTAAACCCAAGGTACAGTCTTCATTTAGATTTCCTCTTCTATTTCTCTTCATTTTCGCCCTTTGTTTGCCCTACCCCTTCTCTGCATATGTGTTTGCCTAGGGGCATTTGAACATAATTATTCATGTGTATGCATGCCTTTTTATCATGTTGCACTTTATTAGGCATGCTTGTGTCTGCTTCATGTTGTGTTCTAGATCTATTTTATTCGATGCAACATTTCATTCCCTGATTCTCCTTTTTAGTCATATTTATTTATGTTGAAGTATGTACTTTTGAGTACGTATATATTAATATTTTGAGCGATGTATATGCAGGTTTACAAAGGAACAAGTAGAACAGATCGACAAAAACAAGATGTGGTCCAGGGCTCTGGATGGTTCAGACTACCTTCCGGGAATGGTAGGCACTTATGTACTTGCTCTTGAATAATGCTGCTAAATAATCATTGCAATGACATTTAGATATGTAATGAGATGTTGATCATACCTAGTTTTAACTGTAATATCCTTTTGGAAAACTGTAGGTGGGTCTGAATAACATCAAGGAGACTGATTTTGTGAATGTCACAATTCAATCTTTAATGAGAGTAACTCCGTTAAGAAATTTCTTCCTTATCCCTGAAAATTATCAACACTGCAAATCTCCACTTGTTCATCGATTTGGAGAACTCACCCGGAAGATTTGGCATGCGCGAAACTTTAAAGGACAAGTATGATTCTAGTTATAGTTATACTGAAGTTATGGTTCTTGACATTATGGGTTATGTATGTAAAATTCCTGTCTTCTGACTTCCTTTGTGTCTACAGGTGAGCCCACATGAGTTTCTGCAAGCAGTTATGAAAGCCAGTAAAAAACGATTTCGAATAGGTGCACAGTCCAACCCTGTAGAATTCATGTCATGGCTTCTCAACACGCTGCATGCAGATCTTAGATTTGCGAAGAAAAATACTAGCATCATTTATGAGTGCTTTCAGGTTTTTCTTTTGCCATCCTGATGTTCATTTTTCATAATATTGTTGCTTGTTTCTATCATGTAGCTAACTTGTGCCTTAAATTGAATTGTGTTTGATAGGGAGAATTGGAGGTTGTGAAGGAGATTCCTAAAAATACTCTCACTGAGAAGAAAGATATTGGCGATGACCATAATGGTGGAAGTGAACGTGATAATACTATTAGAGAAACTTCTAAAATGCCTTTCCTGATGCTTGGTCTGGATTTGCCACCGCCACCCCTTTTCAAAGATGTGATGGAGAAAAATATTATACCCCAGGTATGATATGCACATAGTTTAGGTTGTTAAAATAAACAAATTATTATGCATTATTTTCTGATTTGAGGATTGCACCTTATTGCTTATCTTTCAGTTTCAATATTTTGATAGGTATTTTAATTGAAACTGTTGCAGAATTTTATGAATAGATTATTCATTCTTCAACCTGAACAAAATAACCTTAATGCTGTGATTGAGCATGAGAAATATTAGATATAATTGTATACATTTTCCTCATATGATGTATTTTCATTATTATATCTAAAACTCATATGTAGCAGCGTGCTGTCTGAAAATCATGTAATAATAAAATTCAGTTCTTACATTGTACTACAAAGACAAAAGGAAAAACTTTAGATCAATTAATAGCACTTGGATTGAGTTCCAGAATAATTGCTACTGCTACAGGTGTAAACATGTTTGGTTGATTGTGCGTACTTTGGTTATGAAGAAACCAAGAACCTAGAACCTGTCATTGCTTCTACTGCCACATGATGGTTCTCTTCTCATTTGATTTATTATGCTAGGTTTAGTTTCAATATTTCCCAGTTCTTTTACATAAACGTTATGTGATATGATGTACTGAGAATATTTGCTGTTGATGTATTGATGTACATACCACTTAATATTTGTCATTTGGTCCACATCCAGTAGCTTGGCATGAGAAATTTTTTATGCAATTGTATTTATTTTCTTCTGGAACAAATATGTATCTGCTTATATTTTTAATTGGTACACGTACCCCTTTTTATTTTATACAAGCCGTACATTTTGGATTTTGTGTGCTGTGACATTATATAATTTTTGATCGTTCTGTATATATATTGATTGGTGCAAATTGAAAAGGTTGATACTTTGGCTAAAATAAATTTGTTACTACGTCATGGTAAGATACATTTCTGAGAAATAGGGAAGCTTTTGTATGGGAAAAGCAACTAGAGAAGTGAATTGTTTCTTTAGGTTTTAACATGTTTTCTTCAGCAGTGTTTGTTTGGCTAATTTGTGGTTTTGTTTTAGGTTCCATTATTTAATATATTGAAGAAGTTTGATGGGGAAACAGTGACTGAGGTTGTACGTCCTCACGTGGCAAGGATGAGATACCGCGTCACTAGATTACCACAATATATGATACTTCACATGCGGCGCTTCACAAAGAATAACTTCTTTGTGGAGAAAAATCCCACGTTGGGTAAGTTCTATTATCTTGGAAATGTATGGGTTCTATATGAATCTTGGTCTGAACTCTCAAACTTGGCCTGGTGTGACATTGCTTTGTGCTAATTGACATTATTTGTCCAGTCAACTTTCCTGTGAAGAATTTGGAATTGAAGGACTATATACCTTTGCCGACACCTAAAGAGAATGAAAGATTGCGATCCAAGTATGATCTGATTGCCAATATTGTTCACGATGGCAAACCTGAGGAGGGTTTCTACAGGGTTTTTGTCCAGCGGAAGTCAGAAGAACTATGGTAATACTTTTTTTCCGAACAATTTGCATTAGCTGTAAATGAGAATGAAACTGTTTTCACCAAGTCATCTTATTTCCATATTTTCAGGTATGAGATGCAGGATTTGCATGTTTCGGAAACACTTCCTCAAATGGTTGCACTCTCGGAGACTTATATGCAGATATACGAGCAGCAACAGTAGCATAGAAGAGACCAAGCTCCAGCATTGAATGTTTACCGACTCCTCCAATTCTTGTAAGATGATTTCAAATTTGAATAGTTTTTAGGACATATGAAGAGAAAGAGGAAAGTATGACCCATCTGAGGTGTAAGTGGAAGCAGCCTACCTGCATTAGTAGCTCTACAAAAATGTGGAATTTTGTTTAGAAATTTAGCACTTGAGTTTTCCTGCTTTGGTGATCATCACAAGAATCCATAATTCCGCTGTGAGTTTGAACTTAGAACAATCCTTTTCTGGGGGCATGATACGAGGGAAATTTACATGACAATTCAAAATGCTGCTGTTAGCAAGGAAATGAAATCTTTTTGTATATAATTTTCTAATTAAATCAAAAGATTAGACATCTTTGAAAGCTTTGAACAATTTGTTCATGAATCAGAAGGGCAAAATGCATTGTGACCTGTGCCTCAGATTCGTATGTTTTCATGAATTAATTCAATCCGTGAGATATTAATTATGTTAGAATAATATTGTCTCTTCCCCTGTGATTTTTTGGTTCTGGTTATAGTGATATAACATCTAAATTATTACACTTTTTCAATTCTCACAAGATGTATCTAGTATTAACAAAAGATTATTATTATACATGATTATAAAATATATATATATGTATATATATATATGTTGAATCAAATTACAATAACGTTTTTCAGCCGAATTAATTTAGACCTTTTTTTTTATATAAATAAATTTAGACCATTTGATCATTGTAAAACTAATATTGATTTTTCTCAACAAAAAAAAGGAAAGCAGTAATATTGCTTGATACTTGATAAAATTATACCTTATTGTGTCTTTTGTCAATGGAGGTTTAAATTGGTTGGCGGGTAATGTTTCAAAAACAGTATCTGCTGTTTGGTATAATGTTGAGTTGGAACTTGGAAGAATTCAGAGAGAAGGCAATTCTTGTTTGTGACTGTGTGCGTAGGGGATGAAGAGTGCAATGTGGATTTGCAAGCATTCAATGTTCATTTTGGTTTGAATTTTGCTTATGTAAGTTGGTATGAGTTCGTTAAGTTAAAGCAGGGGAATAAGATGCAGTTTTCTTCAACTCAAAACAGGGATTATGTAAATTGGAGATGAGGAGTAATACTGTACAACCCAAAAAGTACCTAAATGATGGGCACGATTTGTTGTGGTAGCATTATAAGAATAAATCCCTTGACAAATATAAAAATTTCAAGTAACATCTCACAGCATATCTAAAGTTTAAAATGGTAAGTTAACAGAATTAATGAACAAAGATGTGGGAAACCATTCCTGGAAGGTAATCTGAACCGTCCAAAGCCCTAGACCACAGCTTCTTAACTTCGTTGGTAAACCTGCATGTATCCATATTAAAGTGACATTGAATTGAATGGCATAGCTCATTTCTCTAGACTCTAGAGCATAACCAAGACACAAGCACTGAAGCAAATGCATGCATAATAATATGAAGACTAAAGAGGAAGTGCAGATAAAGACCACATACCTTAACCTTAGGTTTAGCACATGCAATAAATACTGTGTCCGAAGATTGATATAGATGATATGGTGTCCTGCTTCCATCATGGGATTTCAGTCCTCTTCCTTGATAAACCAAACAGAGCAGAGCTTCCGAAAATCAAAATCCAACACCTGCAAACAAAAACATAATAAAAAATCCAACTTCTTTCAAGTTTCAATCGAACAAACCTAGAGTAGGTTTCATGTGCATGTTTTTTATTTTACACTGTAACATTAGATAAATGAGGCGATTAACAGTATCAAGTCAAATCACTCTGTTAACACTAGTACAAATTTGAAGTCAAATTTTTGTTTCAATATCTAAAAAAAGTTTTTATAAATTTCTTTTCAAGTTTTTAAATCTCAAACAAAAATAAACCAAGATATTTTTAAGATTTAAGGCAATACTTTTTATGATCACATTTACCTTTCGTTGTGTTACTTTATCTCCAAATGTATAATTCTATAAATAAGAAGTATCTTTCATTTATTTATTCTTTTTCAAAATAAAAATTCCAATAATAATATATAGAGAACTTAACAAATTGAGGCTAAAAATGAAGCCTAAAATATAGAGAACAAAATGAGGCCTAAATTTTAGATAACAACAATTGTAATGATTTTATTGGGGTGTTGTTTTAGTTATTAGCTTAACATCAAGATACATATAATTATAACTTACTTAATATTAATCCCATTCATATTAAGCTAATTTTACAATTTAAATGTCTATGTTTCTAGGCACATCCACTTTTAGTTCAAGTGGTATGTACCTCATATGGCGATTAAAGTCTCACCATACGTATTACAAGCACGTATAGAGAATTTTCTTCCTTGAGTCATTCTCTAGTCAGGTCTGGTCCTGAAATTTTTCATCAAGTCGATCCTAAGAATTCCCACCGACGGGAATTAGTATAAAATTCTTTTACACTAATTCCAACCGATGGGAATTCTAAGGACCTGACAAAAAATTTCAGGACCAGAATTGATTAGAGAATTATTCTTTATTCTCATTATTGTGGGAGATATATCAATAAACATGTGTGGGGATTGGGGGAGTGTTTTTCCCGGTATTGTGGAAATAGATATCATGCAGTGTGTTTGATTACAGCAAATCTCGATAGACCTCTGATCCGTTCAGTGTCAGAAATTTTTTTTAAAGAAAAAAATCTATAATCTGGGGTGTAATGGTAATTAGTATGTTATTAGATGAGAATTATTTGGATGACAATATTCCGTAGGTATGATTGTATTTAGATTTGTTATCTAAATGTTGACCCCAAATGAAAGTCTTGCCGATGATGTTCCAATTATATTTTCCTTAACAAATTCCATGAACAAAGCCAACTCTTGATGTACCCTAACATCAAACTGGCACCGCAACAGCTAGCCACGAAAGCCATCACCAGCAGGGCCGAAAGGAACTAAGGCAGCCCATGCGGCCATTTTTTTTCACTGAATTTCTATTAAAAAATGTATCTCCAAAGCAGCCGTGCATATTCAACCTCATATTGATGTAGGAAAAAAATATTAGACATTGTCTACATGACCGTCTACTTTTAGACAATCTGTTGCACATCTATTTTTTCGATCGATTCAGCAAGTATTTAAAATTGACATTAATTTTTCATCTATTTTTGGTAAGGAAATAAAATAGAAAGGAAAAAGGTAAAAACAATTGGACACGTCATTAAAAATAAATATGTTTTAAACAGAAGCATTGTAAACAAAATTTTGAGTTGATTGTCTATCAAGTCTTTCTTTGTGCCATATAGGAACTAAGTCTTTTGACATTATTGTCATGTCAACGATTTTTAATATGCAAGCCACTTTTACATTGGAGATACTCTAAGATCCTTCATTTGATCAAACCAATACAAATATGGTCTTATTTTTCGGTTTTTTTTAATTTTAAAATAAGGAGATAATAGAACCAATATAAATTTGATATAGATGTAGAAGAGATTTACAAAACAAATATTCATGCAATATGTGAATAAGCAACTGAATTAAATTAAATCTAATATATGTTGATAATATTGACACTAATAACATGTTAAATTATCATTACTGTTGAAGTTAGTTCATTCTAGGAACATGAGTTATGATGACCCAGAGAATATATCGGTGGGTCGGATCTCTCTAGCCTGTCGGTCGCTATGAATACCTTATGTTGGAACACTAGGGGGCTAGGGAGTTCTCGGACATTTCAATTGCTACTTCGGTACAAGCAGGAGTATAAACCGGAAATAATGTTTCACATGGAAACAAGGTCGGATAATATTCGTATGGAGAATCTTTGTGTCAAGGTGGGATTACTGGTAGTTAGTTGTTAATTTTGTTGGGAAGAGTGGAGGTTTATGCCTTTTTCAAACCGACGCTGTTGAGGTTAGTCTTTTGTCCTTTTCTTATTTTCCGGGTCAATTTAAGTTTTTTTTTTGTTAAGCTTTTGTATTTCAATTGTTGATGTAATCGAAGAGGAATCCAAGACGAAACCAATGGTGAAAATGGTGAATGAATCCGGTTTTGGACTTGCTCGTACGAGCCGCCTTGCGTAACACCTACGTATTGCTGTGGGCCAAAGGTGTTGGGGCGCGTGTGGCATGGTTTTGGGGCGATTTTGGGCACATGGGACTCCTAGAAGACATGGGAAAATAAGTGGGGAGTTGGCTTTCTTGTTGGGGAAGTTTTTGTTTCAAGAATACTTTTTTATGAAAGACTTGTACGGTGGTTTCCAACTACTTATGGGAGTCTGATTCCCTAATGAAATATTTGTTGTTCTTAATTTTCAAGTAATTTATTTCCTGAACTCACAAGAGTTATGGATTGGGTGGAAATCTATTTTGAAAATAAAGTTATGGTAGATTCCTTTCAGATTTTGTTGATTTCTTCACCGAGGGGTTTTTCGGCTCCGATGCATTTACTTTATGCAGATGACGTTCTATTTTTTTTTTTTACAGAGGCATAGTTTGGAACTTGAAGAATATCATGCACGTGTTTGGGGTTTATGGGGACATCACAAGTCAATTGGTTAACTGGGGTAAATCTTCCATCTATTTTGGCTCTTATGTTTCTCCGTCCTGGATTGGTTTCTTGCAGTCTTTGGTTGATATACAGATTGGGCAACTGCCTTTCTCTTATTTGGGGGTCATGTTGTGTCGGAGTAAGCCTAGTTGGTTGGGATCGTTGTTGGTCCGGGTTCGTTGGAATCGTTGTGAGGAGACCAAGTTGGTCCGGGTTTGTTTGGGATTGTTGTTGTTGGCCTTACTCTCAAGTATGCCTTGGCTTGAAAGACCTCTGGTTGCTGAATGAATGCTTTTACGAAAGTTTACTTGGAAGTTTATGACTTCTAATGGTTGTGCTTACTTGTTTCTTCGGGAGAGGTATCTTAGGCAGCTTTGGAAACCTTAAGGGGGGTATGTCAATTCTTCGATATTGTCCTCTCTTCGGGCTAATTATTAGACTCTTCTTAAGGAAAGTATCTAGCTTATTGGTGAGAACTTTTAGTGGGAATTTTGGCGCGATAATTGGAGCTTTTAGGGATTCCAGATTACATAGTTACTCCTCTACTGGAAAGGGTCTCTGATTTTATTTAGAATGGTAGGTGGGTTCTTGACCATTGTATTCGGACCAGCTTCCCGGATCTCTATTTTCAGATTGGTCGAATTGCGATTGCTCCTGTCGCGGACTCTCTGGTTTGGGCTCATTATCTGGATGATCAAGTTTCTTATAAGGTAGCTTACTCCCGATTCATTTGTGACTCTCCTCAAGTCCCTTGGTGGAGAGATGTTTGGTCTCGTTTTATTCTGCCATCCCATTCGGTGTTGATCTAGCGACTTTTGTTAAACAGGCTCCCCACGGAGGATCGCTTGTGTAGGTCTGTATTTTTGTTGGCTTCCCGGTGTAATTTTTATAAGGTTAGTAATGAGTCAGCTGATCATCTTTTGTTCAACAGGCTCCCCATGGTGGATCGCTTGTGTAGGTCTGGATTTCAGTTGGTTTCCAGGTGTAGTTTTTGTGGGGTTAGTAATGAGTCGGCTGATCATCCTTTCCTTCACTCATGGCGGCTGCTCTTTGAGAGGATGTTTTCTTGGCTTTCCAGCGGCGTGTTTCTACCGATTCTTGAAATTCTTTTTTCTTGAAGGCCGTAAGGACCTCCATTTTTATGATTGACTTATTTCATAAAAAATCACATTGGGGATGATTTTGTAATGGGTAGCTTAGGATCTCGATGACAAGCTTCCACTCATCTCCGTGACTTCAAGAGCAAAAGCGAAAGGTATATCACTTGACTTGATTGTTGAAGAGATTATGAGCACACACACATTCATGCATTCTTAATTGTCTTGCATTTATGTCTCATTGTTTATTTGTGTGCATTCACTCACAACCACACTTGCATTTCATGATAGACTTAAGTGTGTTGTAATTCGTTTCCCGTCGTTTGACCGAAAACGTTCACACATGCACGATGGTGTGCTTGTCTGAGTGCGATGATCGCCATCTGATTTCCCCTATTTTGCTGAATCGTCGGTCAGTGAAAGGAGGTTGGGAACCATCGTTTTGAGCCGTTGTTTGAATCTAGAGGATTCGGCGGTTGGTGATCGGCGGTTGGGAACCGCCAAACTAAACTACCGTTTTCAATGGGAATTGTCTCGAGCAAATCACCGGTTAGCATTTAGCAGCCACCAACCGCTAAATTGCCCGAAATCTTGGTATTTCGGGTATTTCACTCTATTTCTGTTTTTGGACTCTATAAATACACCATCTTATCCTATTTCTGATTCAAGAGCCTTAGACCACAAAATTGGTCTTCAAAGAGAGAGAGAGAGAGAGAGAGAGAGACAAGGTTTCTAGAGAAAGAAAGCTCTAAGCTTACATTGATTCACTCTCCATCACTCTCAATGTGCATTTAATGTCTTTCTCACTCATGGGTCTTCATCATTAAGTCACTTGGTAAGTATAACAAACATCTCATCTTTATTTATTGTTCTATTTCATCAAGACATGTCATTTATTGCTTAGGTTAGCAAATCTTGATGTTTATTGTATGTCTAATAAAGCTATGACATGATTGAGATTTGTTTGTGATAGCTTGTCTGATTATGTTGGTTTCTACCTAAATAGCTAAGCCATAAATATTCATGTATGATTAATTGATGACTAGGTTGATAGATTTACATTTATTCATCTAGTCAAGGTTCACGAATGTTTATGTGTATTTAATTAACAATTAGGTTGTTAGAAATTCTCTCATATCCAACTGAGACCTCATGCATGGGCATGTAGGCATGTTTTGATAAGTGATAACTAGGTTGTTAAATTGCTTTATAACATCTAGTTAGGTATTTTGTGTGTGGTCTTACACATTGTTGCATTTTTTTAATATTGTCATATATTCACTTAGACTAATCATTCTCTTCAATGAGTCAAAGTCTTATGGCTACATGTGGTAGTTGCACAAGCAAGTGAAGTCTTGCAACCAAAGGTTGGTTGACAAGCATTTGTCAAGACTCACTACTAAAGGCTTACGGGTAGGATAGATTGTTTTACTAACCTTGAAGTGTGACTAGGTTCTAAACAATTATTCAAGTAGTGGAGTTCAGTGACTAAGTGGCTAGTCCCATGGGTTTCTCCTTGTTGAAGGTTTCCCATGCAAAAATCAAATGTCCATTTTATTCCGCTCTTTACATTTAATTTTTGTTGTCTGATTATTTGGGTTAATTGTAATAAATATTGACTAATCAAAAAAGTTGGTAAGTAATCAATTAACAACCCATTCACCCCATAGGTTGTATTAGAAACACTCTGTGTATTTTCAATTTGGTATCAAAGTAGGTTCCTAGACATACATATGAGATCCTTGCTATTTTTGTGTGTCTTGCATTTGTGTGCATTTTGATTATTGTATTCATTTGCATTCATTTCGCTAAACACTATGAGTGAATTTGAGATGAGTAAAGAGGGAGTTTCTAGCACAAGACCACCATTACTCCATAGTGACAATTACTCCTCATGGAAGGGGAATTTGAAGCCATATCATTCAACGATCGATGACAAGGTCTTGATGATAATTGAAGATGGGTATACTCCCCCCACTCAGACTTCTTGAAGATAAAAGTATTGTTCTCAAGTAAAATCAAGCGCTTGGTAGGAGGCTAGCCACCTAGGTATAACCTTTTACATTCTGCTTTATATTTTGAAATTTTGTCTTTTCTTGCTTTATTTCATTTCTTGCTTTTTAATTTCTTGTTTAGAATAAGGGTGTGAAGTTCTACTGTGATACATTAGATCATTTGATGGAATGGTTATACTTGATTCTTCCTTGTGATGATTTTGTGATGAGCTTTATGTCGACGGTGATTTTTGGATTGTGTAAAATTAATCACGCATCCAACAAGTTGATATATTTAACGATTTGAACTGTGAAATTAAATAGAATATTGAACATGCAAAACACAAAGTTATTACGTGGAAACCCCAAGAAGGGAAAAAAACTGTTGCCAGAGACGGTGAGAAAAAATCCACTACTAATATAAAGATTGCGCACAATCTCTCTCGCGTTCTCTCTATATTTTTTACAGCATCTGTATAATGGTATTTGAGGGTCTATTTATACATACACAGAATCCTAATTCTTAATGCACAAGTAAGGAAAGTTGACAAGGTTTAATAGGACTCTGACTTGTTAGAGTAGTTTTTATCTTCTTTCCTGTTTTGTATCTTCTGCGCATTTAACGATATCAGATCCTCCATTGAAGCTGAGATCTAATTCCTTTAGGGCAGTTTGTTTCCCTGTTGGAATGTATCTCATGGTTCGTTGCTTGGATATGATTCTTTCTCTACGTATTTGAGTCGTGGTTATTTTGGATTAAACATCTTTCATGTGTCTAACTTTACCGGGTCTCATTTATCCGGATCAGTTACTCAACCCTGACTGAAATCTTTGACCCGATCGGCTAGTTGAAACCGATCGGGTTATCTATACTCGATCATTCTAGTTACCCCAATTGGGTTACCTTCACCCGATCACTTGGATAAACCTGACCGAGTCTTGAGATCATCTATTGGTCAGCTTAGGTTGGTCTTTCATGGCTGACTTTTGATGACATGACATATCAAATTACCGTATTTTCTGGTAGTAATGTGAACGAGCTTTTTGTGTCGTCAGCAAATCGCAAATGCAAAAAATATTTATAAGATGTCCTAGCAATGTTCTCTCAAGTTTTCAAAACAAGTACAGCGACAAGCGAAGGTATCGTCCACAGGGATTAGGGGTAGCGATGATTAGATTAGGATTAATAATACTTAAATGAATGAAAGTAAAATGTCATGGTTGGTTTGAAAGGGGCTAACAACTAAAATGCAATTAGACTAAGTTATACTAAATGCAGCTATGTTAGAATGAATGAGATGAGTGGAAACTAAGGTATTGATGGATCCAACAAGTGAATAATGGGCAAATCTCGAACTCTCATGAGTGAACATTAATCTTATGTAATCGACCTAGAGTGTATAGTGTTGATTATTTATCCCTCATAAATGACCAATCTAGAGTGTATAGTATTGGCCACTCATTTGGGATTTTCCATGAATGCACATCTATCAAATTAAGGGACCAATTTCTTTATAAATTAACCAACCTAGAGGGTCTTGTATTGGTGCTTAACCTTTCACAAGCAATCAACCTATAGTGTATAAAATCAATTACCCGATTGACATTAGATAAAAGTAGAGATTGTTAAGTCCATGTCTCACTCGAGGAGGGTACTCTCGTTTGATCGTTCCATTCAAATGAGCTTAAGACGACCAAGTATAGTGTATACCTAGTTAACTACTCAATTAATTCCCTCAATCAATTAGCAAAGAGAGGAGTGTACAATCAATGACAACCAATTAAGGGAGGCAATTAAAACAATGAATGATACATAATTAATAGATTTAATTAAGGAATAATTGATTACAAAGCCCAAAGTTCATAAGTGTTTCACACCAATCCCTTAGTGGGATATTTAACTACTCATGAAAAATACAAACAAATAATTAGGAGAAAAGAGAGATAGAGAAAACCCATGTAGAACTTCCCTTTCTTGAAGCTTGAATCCAATCTCCAAATGTCCTTTGATGAGTAGTTTTTGTGAGGTATGATTCCTAGATCTAAGTTAGTGGTTAAGGATTAGAAAAAAGTGTTCTTGGGAGAGAGTAGGATGGTTAGAAAAGGTGGGAGAGAAGAAGAGAGAGAGAGTTCGAAATCAAAAAATGATGTATATATAGAGCTTCCAAAATTAGGTCTGAAATGCTGATGTGGCAGCCTTATGTACGTAGTGCACGGGTACATGTGCACGGATAGGGTACCCGCGCATAGCTTCTCCAGCTGATTCTTTCATCAGTTCATTGGTAATTTCGCTGGTTGGGACCAGCGCAGTACCAGCAAACTGGGCATTTGGTCAATCTGGGTGACTTCTGATCTCTTGTTCGTAGGTAGGTTTGCTGGTATAGACCAACAATGGTCTGAAACCTTGGAATGCGTGGGTAAGGGTACCCACGCACACACCAGCACACTTAATCTGTTCTTCTTGTTTCATTTGGCTTGCTTTGCACCCGAATTCTCCACTTCCTGCACCAAGACCGGGATTTCACTTATTGCCTACAAAGCACAATAAAAGAGCCATAAGACACACCAAAACACCTGAAAAACGAGACAAAGGATAAGGAATGAGGGCCAAAATATATAACAATTTTGGCGCGATCAAATACTCCCAAACCAAACCTTTGCTCGTCCTTAAGCAAACTCAAAACGAATAAACAAAGACACAACAAACACAACAAACATGACTCAATCTAAAAATTCCTAGACTCAAACAAATATGCTGCTTGCCAACTAGATGAGAAATAAGCAAGAGATAATGGGAGTGATGAATAGGCTAATTCAAAATGTTCTAAATAACTCCGCGACACCCCAAGGGAAACTCGGACAACACGAATCCCACACTTAAAGCGCCCTCGCCTTGGAAACTACTCACTCTCACACCCCCAGCATAATTCGCTTCAACACTAGGTTCTCACACGGAATCACTCTTATTTTTCTTCTCAGAACCTAGGTTCACACTCATGCAATATGTATGCAAATGAATTTATGTAATTGAATCAAAATAGTTGCATACATTTCATACAAAATAAATGCTCTTTTTATTGAATAAGTCTCATGAAAAAATCAAGTGCTATGAACGTAGAAAGAGCATGCATCGACTAATATTCCCAAGCTAGATTTTCCCTTAGATCAGCTAGGTTTTTTCCATTTGGTTGTAACAAGGCCATGGTGATTGGGTGATTACAAGAATGGGAATTGAGGCACAATGCACTAATGAACCAAGTTAAGGCAATACATTCTACACTTAAGCATTTAATTTCTCATGCAACACCACTTCTAAATACAAATATACAATAAGGCGTCCAGGCTTTCATAAATTTCAAGTGCAATCACTAACTACTCTTGTTACCTTTTTGAGTAGTGTTTACAATTTAAACAAGACAATTGAAACATAATTCTTTTCTTTCTTTCTTTCTTTCTTTTTTCTTTTTATTTTTGCTTCTCTTTTCCTTTTTTTATCTTCTGATTGTTTCTTTTCTTGTCTTTTTCTTTATTTTCTTGCCTTTGACTTTTGCACATACTTTTATAATTCATCACTTATTTGCCTAGGTACAAGCCATTTGACAATTAGAGCACATTTTACATTCAATCCTAAGCCTTAACAAGATGGATCAAGTGAGGGTTGGCTTAGTGTTTGGGTTGCTTGGGTAATGGATAATATGGGTGAAGAACGAACAAGTCTAAATGTGTTTGGCTTCAAAATTGGGTTGGGAGCTCACACATTATTGGATGAGAAGTATTTAGCATTTTAAGTGGCTAAAACACACATTGCCTAATATCACCTCAAAGCATCCATCTACCAAGGGAATAAAAGTTTCAGTAAAACAGTCCACTTTTATGATGCATGTTCTATGACACATGATGATTTTGTGTAGTGAGACTATGCATGGTGTTTGAATAGTGTTTAAAGATTTGAAAAACATTTTCCCTCGAATTGCGCATTTTTGGCTTGTGTTTATGAAACTCTCAATGGTTGTCTCTACTATTAGAACAAGGCGCTTGAATACCTTGTCCCCTCAGCTTAGACACTAAAAGATGGGACTAACCTATGAAGTGCAAGTGAGACCCCTAAAGTGATTAAGAGCTATGAACAAGCACACAAATCATACATAAATTCATCACAAACACTTTACTCAAGATATCTCACCAAGCTAATTAAAGTTCAAAAATTTTGGCTAAGCAGCAAATTTGAAAAATTGACACGAAAAATGACTCAAAAACAACAAGACGACTCGAAAAGGTGTCTACACCCCCAAACCAAAACCTAACATTGTCCTCAATGTTGAAGACAAGAGAGTCTGGCCTAGCGGCGCATACCTAACTGACTCAACAACACAACATCCTAGGCACTAATCACGCGCAATCAATGCCCAACAAAATTTAAAATACTCAAACATGGCTCAATATAAAATAAGGCAATCATGAAATATATGAGATTTAAGTATAAGCACCTAAGTTCATGTTCAACCACTATCAAGCATTTCTATTCAACAAAATGAAGGAATGGGGGATGATGACCCCCAAACCGAATTTAACTATATGTTCAAGACCAGTACAGAATGTGATATGAAAATAAACCTGCATACTCACTTATATATTCAGGGAGCCTTTGGCTCATCCCATCATCCAAAATTTGATATGTCAATAAATGCAAAATTTAAGATCAAAATCTCATCACTAATGCACCAAATGTATTTATCCATATTCACACTTAGTTCATGAAGATGAAAGATAGGAAAAATTGAAATTCAACACTAAGAGTGAGAAATGAAACTGATGTGATTGTTTTCATGAAATCCAAAATTGGATTAGGTTCTCGCTTGTTTTATGCGCACCCTTGGCTTGCTCGTCCATCAAAGACTTGCAAGTTGTCGGTGTTTCCTTACAAAAGATGAAAACCTAGCTTTAAGCATAAAACATATAACAAAAACATATCAACCACATAAATATATCTCAAATGCATATCCTCAAAATTATCCAAACTCTCAAAATCCCAAAAAATACACCAACTAAACATCAACCACCACAAGTTATTAAATCAACCAAAGTAAACCAAAAGTGCAGAAAAATAAACTAATAACCAAAGTGTACTACTCAAAATAATAATGGCAAGCAAAGAGAAATAAACTGAAATGTCTGCGGTATCAGTCCTCATCTGAAGACTCAGTTCAGTCATTAACCATCTTCCCTTTGCTTTTTGGATCAAGCTCTGCTCTGACATTTCCTTCAAACTCTCGCTTGGAACACTCTAGTGTAGCCTGATACTCAGCCCCATAGAAGTCAATCACTGGACCTCCCTGATATATCGTCGGTGCTGATTTCTTCTTCTTACTTTGATATGGCATCATATTAAGATCTTTGCACATTCATGTGATATTGGTCCATAATTCTTCGATGCTATCTTTGTTCTCTCTGATTTCTAAGGCGATATTGGAGCTCATCAAGTTCATAGTCATTTGGAGGCTCGCCATGGTACCCGATAGTCACCACTGGCAGCCTCATGAGCTGGGGCTAAGGCCCCCTAAGAATAGTCCATCTGCTCATGATCGAACTCCATCTGATCACCAACATCCTCATGTGCATGCCTACTCGACCATGCTTCAGCTCTGATATTTCTTCTTCCTGTTTTTCTTTGCCGGCTGGTGGGGTCCCTCTCTATCTGCAATGTCTCCCTGGTGAGAATCCCAGTGTCTCCGAAGTCTACTCCTGCTCTTCTGTAGAACTCTGTAATCATGCACAGAAACAGAAGTAACTGGCTTTCTTTATCCATGCGACCCACCATCAGAATGTCAGAGTGAGCAAGGAAACCAACGTCAATATAAATGCCATGCTGATAATGGCCACTTCATAAACAACTGAAGTCATGTGGTCTCATGGCCTCAGGGAGTGAGTGACGAAGATTTGCCAGAGCCCTAACTCGATCTTCAAATTTGTGTGCTTGAGACGGTAGCTTGGGGCCACCCAGAAAGTCATCGGCTGCATCACCAAGGCATTTGCTAGATCTACATTCTGCATGCTGTGAAGTTCGTGCCGAGTGACACCTCCACTGATACTATTTTCTGGCACATTGTTTGGCCTCTCAGTTCTGAAATACCGGTTGATCTCAGCCGGGGTAATACTGACTTCCCTCTCATGAACCATTACTGGACGGCGGTTCCTGAAATCATCGGGGACTATCCCCGTGTAGAACTCCTCTACCACACGTCTACAATATACAGGAGGAGAATGTTGTAAGTCTCATATCCCATTGTTTCTATCATCTGAGGGATTTCTGTATGATCTAGCTCATCTCTTGCTATTCCCCTCTCTTCCATAATTTTTCGGCCTTTGAATTTCTCTAACCGTCTAAGAAAATCTGTTCACAGTACATGGTGGTAGCGGCTCAATGTTTGATTTCTTCTTCCACGGTCCCGAGCCTAAGCCAAATTTCTTTGCAAGCGATTTGGATCTGCTTGTCATCTTTATGCTTGATTATTGCTCTTACGTGGGGAAGAAACAAGAGAAATACCTTGAGAGGGAAAGATGAGGAGAATTTCAGTTAGAAAGTGTTGGTGGTGCCCTAATGAAAGTGACAACATATATATACACATCCACTGTGCGTGGGTGTTTTCTTGATGTGCATGGGTCTGCACCCGCACATTTGTACCCGCACACATTCATCTTTGTGTGATGATTGCCTTAACTCGCGCAAAGTCGCGCACATCTGAACTCTTGCTGAGGATCCCATGAAATGTGCTGGTCAAACGCGGGTGGACACCCGCGCAGTCTGACCTGTGCATGACGCTGTCTGAATCTGATTTCCTTGCTGGTGTGCACCAGTGCATGGACCCGCGCACTGAGGCTTTGTGCCACCTCTGATCAGGTCCTTTCACCTCAATTTTCTGTCTTCTTTTGTTTTTCGCTTCCTAACCTGCACACACAGAAAAATACCAACTCAACTTGCCTTATTAAATTTTTAGCAGCTAAAACATAAAAACAAAACACAAAAATAAAATAGATTCCACAATACATTTTCTCCCCCAAACCTGAATTTACACATACTATGACAAGCACAAATCAATCAAATTAAATGGGCGACATGAGATTAAAAAGAGAAAATGAATTGTGCAGTCTACACATGCATCATAAATTTTCAATTGGATGCACTAGATGAGGGGCTAGGGTCCACTAAAGGTGGTTTGACCAAATTTGGAAATTCATATTTTTTTTCACAACCCAAACAAGTGTGGATGGCTTCACTATCGTTTCTGTGCCCATGATTCTCACTTGGTTCATTAAATCCTTCCTCACCCATATTTTCTTTATCCTATGTGGACTCCTTCTATTCCTTGGACCCATCATCTTCCTACGTTGATTAAACTTGTAATTTTTAGCTCTTAAATGCTCTCTTTTTGAGCAAATATAGCAAATAGGATTTGAGTTAGAGAGACTCCCTCTTGATGAGTGACTTTGAGGCCGTTGGATTTGCTTCACTTGTAACGCCTTGACCTCCTTCTCTACCTTGTCAAGTTGAGCTATGAAGTCACACTCTTTCACTTTTGCTATCTTGAGGGCCTCATCTTTCTTGCTGAGAGTTTCTTCAACTGCCTCCAAAGCATTAGCTTTTAGCTCGATCTCCAATTGCATGTTCCTCAATTTGCGAGCTTTCTCTTCTACAAATTCTTCTGAATGCTTTGATAATTTTTTCAATGCCTCAAATGCTTTATCTTTTCCAAATTCAAGTCTCTTGAGTTTTTCTTTGAATTCCTTGTTCTTGTCGGAGACTTCTTCATTCTTTTTCATAAGTGTACTATTTTCCACTTTAAGTGATTTCACTTCAAGCATGAGCTTCTTGTTTAGCCTCATGGAGCTTTTCTATCTTTGATACCTCTAAGGCTTCCTTGCCTGCTAGCTCCTTCTTCAACAGTTGTATGTCCTTCTCATAACCTTCCCTCATATCTTCTTTTTCTTAGGAGACTTCTTCTATTTTCACTTGAAGTGCTGCATTTTCTTTCTTCTACAGCTCCATACATGACATTAACTCTTTTCTAGCATCCATCATCTCCTTACACATCTCTTCCATCATTGTGCATCTTCTTTCCTCAAGGTTTCTTTGTGTTTCGTCCCTTGGTAGGTGTGAGATGGTCTTGTAGCCTTGACTTGATGCTATTATGGAGGTGTTGAGACTTCCTTCAAAACCGGACTCTATTCTCTGTTCTGGCCAGCTAGGTAGCACATATTTGTTGAAATGTCGCTCGGCTGCCTGATGAGATGCTATAATTCCCTATTTGATACGACAACCATCTCAGATGAGCTTTCTCATCTCATCTTCAAATGATCTGCTCATAGGTCGATAGCTTGGCCTCTAGTCTTGGATTAAGAAATCCAAAGAGTCCTAAAACCCGAAAAAATTAAAAACAAAAATACCAAAATAAATACAAAGAAACAAAAAGACTAAAAACTCTAACTAAGAAACAAGTAATATTAAAATTAATCTAAACACTACTACGCTTGCCAATCCCTGGCAACGATGTCATTTTTAACGTGCTTTTTGTGTCGTCAGCAAATCGCGAATGCAAAAGATATTTATAAGAGGTCCTAGCAATGTTCTCTCAAGTTTTCAAAACAAGTACAGCGACAAGCGAGAGTATCGTCCACAGGGATTAGGGGGAGTGATGATTAGATTAGGATTAATAATACTTAAATGAATAAAAGTAAAATGTCATGGTTGGTTTGAAAAGGGTTAACAACTAAAATTCAATTTATTGGTGTAAAAAGGGGCCGGCCCGGCCCACATCAGCACGGCCCCCCAGCCCGTTTTCCTAAATGGGGGCCCGGCACGGCCCCTCCGTGTCGTGCCGTGCCGCGTGCCGTACCGGGCCGGCACGTTGGCCAATTAGGCGGGTCAAATGGGCAGGCCCACATCCAATTTTTTTTTTATTTTAATTTTTTTACATATTATTATTTTAGTATAATAAAAAAATGTTTATAATAATAGATTATAGATACATTTTTTATTTTATTTAATGAATTAATTCAAAGTTTGAACTTTGGTGTCTTGGTGGAAAGATTAGAGAATAATAGTTATATAATAGTAAATTACTAATAAAGTATTATAATAGTATATTAGTAGTGTAGAATAGTAGAGAGAGAGTAAAAATGAAATTAAGAATAATTGAAATTGTATAGAGAGTTTGAGAATTGAGAGATTGAGAGAATTAGAGAAAGTAAATGAAAAGTGGAATGTGTAGGAGTATTTATAGAAAAATTAGAAATGTGGATAAAAATATAAAAGACAAGAGTTGAGGGGGTAAATTGCAATTTTTATAGTTTTTTAAAAACATAACCGTTGGCTGACGTCAGCCAACGGTTATTTTTTTTTAAAATAAACCGTTATATTTAAAAAACAATTAAAAAAAATTCAGCGGGCCCAACGGTCGGCTCGCCGTGCCGGCACGCGTGCCGACCGTTGGGCCTGGCACGCCGTGCTGGCATGCCGGGCCGGGCCGGCACGCTGTGCCTGGAACCCTGACCCGGCACGTGCCAAGAATGGGGGCCGTGCCTGGCACGGCCCGCCATCCTTGGTAAGCCGGCCTTGCCGGGCTCTTCAGGCCCGGCCCATATTTACACCACTAATTCAATTAGACTAAGTTATACTAAATGCAGCTATGTTAGAATGAATGAGATGAGTGGAAACTAAGGTATTGATGGATCCAACAAGTGAATAATGGGCAAATCTCAAACTCTCATGAGTGAACATTAATCTTATGTAATCGACCTAGAGTGTATAGTGTTGATTATTTATCTCTCATAAATGACCAACCTAGAGTGTATAGTATTGACCACTCACTTGGGACTCTCCATGAATGCACATCTATCAAATTAAGGGACCAATCTCTTTATAAATCAACCAACCTAGAGAGTATAGTATTGGTGCTTAACCTTTCACAAGCAATCAACCTAGAGTGTATAGAATCGATTACTCGATTGAGATTAGATAAAAGTAGAGATTGTTAAGTCCAGGTCTCACTTGAGGAGGGTACTCTCGTTTGACCCTTCCATTCAAATGAGCTTAAGAAGACCAAGTATAGTGTATACCTAGTTAACTACTCAATTAATTCCCTCAATCAATTAGCAAAGAGAGGAGTGTACAATCAATGACAACCAATTAAGGGAAGCAATTAAAACAATGAATGAAACATAATTAATAGATTTAATTAAAGAAGAATTCATTACAAAGCCCAAAGTTCATAAGTGTTTGACACCAATCCCTTAGTGGGATATTTAACTACTCATGAAAAATACTAACAAATAATTAGGAGAAAAGACAGATAGAAAATACCATGTAGAACTTCTCTTTCTTGAAGCTTGAATCCAATCTCTAAATATCCTTTGATGAGTAGTGTTTGTGAGGTATGATTCCTAGATCTAAGTTAGTGGTTAGGGATTAGAAAAAAAGTGTTCTTGGGAGATAGTATGATGGTTAGAAAAGGTGAGAGAGAAGAAGAGAGAGAGAGTTCGAAATCAGAAAATGATGTATATATAGAGAGCTTCCAAAATTAGGTCAGGAAATGTTGATGTGGCAGCTTGATGTACGTATTGCATGGGTACATGTACGCGGGTAGGGTACCCATCCACATCTTCTCCAGCTAATTCTTTTATTAGTTCGCTGGTAACTTCGTTGGTTGGGAACTGGGCACTTGGTCAATTTGGGTGACTTTTGATCTCCGGTTCGTGGGTAGGTTTGCTGGTATGGACCAGCAAAGGTCTGACGCCTTGGAATACGCGGGTAGTGCATGGGTAAGGGTACCGCACACACACCAGTGCACTTCATCTGTTCTTCTTGTTTCATTTGGCTTACTTTGCTCCCGAATTCTCCACTTCCTGCACCAAGCCTGGGATTTCACCTATTGCCTGCAAAGCACAATAAAAAATCCATAAGACACACTAAAACACTTGAAAACAAGACAAATGATAAGGAATGATGGCCAAAATAAATAACAATTTTGGCGCGATCATAATGCTGACTTGTCAATCTTTCAGATTTTTCCAATAACAATACCCCCCCTTAAATATTTGAGTCGAGCACTATGCTTAACTTTCAAAGAAGATTAGCTCGGTGAGATATATTTAACTCTGCCTTCATTTTTGTCTTTTAGTTCATTAATGCTAATTTTGTGTTAACAGCTAAGCATTTACTGTCAACCACAACATTCGATTTGCTCCATTTACACGACGTGATAATTGGACTTGCGGCAGCTAATTTGCACTTTTCGAGCTACACCTATCCGGCTGTTAGTGGGCTCGTGGGTAACAGTTTTCGAAGATGGTGCATCAGCCCCCATTCTCACGTGCATTTTCCGACGCGTAAGATGGCATCATCGTCTACTTTAAAATTTGAAAACTCTTTGTTTTCCTCCTATTCCAAGCTTAATTTGCAAACTTTCTCTTTCAAAAGTTGTAACCCTAACCTTTTCATTTCTTTTCCTCTTGAACCTTTCTTTAACGTTCTCTACTGCTATCGAGACCTAGATTTCCTGTTAAGACCGACGTTTGTTCGTTCTCACCATCTTGACATAATCAGGTTAATTTTCATGGACCTTATTACTCGTCATTGTTTTATTGAATTGTTGTTTCGTGCTATTGAGGTTGGTGATAAAGAAAATGTTGATAGGATTGAGTCTATATTGAGAAGTCACCGCTAAGTTTTTACTCATCAAACCCAACCCATAGCTCTTAGCGTTGATTATAATTCTGCACGCCCTGAGTTTCGGTCTACTCGTACTAACCCCACTGTTTCTTCTGTTGAACACTACCTGGAAATGATGAGATCAACACGCATTGGTCAAGGTAACAAGCAGGCTGCTAGAACTCCTCCTCCAATCAACTTGAAGATCCATTCCCAGCTCATTAAATAGAAAGATATCCCCAGAAGGCGACAAACACATCTGTTGAGGTTTTATGCCATACAGTCTTCTGCCTATGACACCGAGGTAAATGCGGTTATCGATTGGGAGATTGATGAATATGCCAAGAGGTTTGATATCCCCTGTTCAGTTAGACTCCTCCTTGATAATAGTAGAGCCATCTAAAATCCACCTTTGGGCACTGTTGCCATCTATGGGTCCATGTTTACTTCAGGAGTAACCCTACCCATTTAACCCAACATTGTTAGGTTCTTGGCAGATGCCAGAATTCCGCCTGCACACTTGACCCCTAGAAAAAGATTGGTGCAAAGAAACCACCAACCCCCAGAGAGATTCACCATTTCCAAACCCTTGGCCGATTAGATGCTGGAGGCACTTTCCACCTTCAATCTAATTTCGTAAGTCACTAGATTCCTAAGGGATTTGAAGAAAAGCCTTCACATTCGTCTCATAAGGATCATAGAGGCTTCATCTAAGGATTCCTTTCGTCGAAAATTCTGGAAGAATAGCTGGTTCTTTATCTCGAGCAACTAGGTCAGGTGGTAGTAGCTGATGACCGTCAGGATTTGGCTAGAAATAGCATCCTGAGGCACGCTTTTAGCCCGGACATATGGTCTAAATCCCCTCATGTGCTGACCATAGGGAAAGCTAATCGGGTGGTTCTTGTTGCCACTCAATCCTAGGAAGATAGGGATCGATGCTCGTTGCTGGTGGAGAACGATTTGATTAAGCACGGACTTTTTTTGGCTATCTTATCGAATCGTAGACGATGTAAGTCTATATTTCCCTTAACCTGTTTGATGCCTATTTATGTCTTTATTATTCTAATCATTGTTTTGGACCATTCCTAATGTCTAATAATGATTTATTATTCTAATCATTGTTTTGGACCATTCCTAATGTCTAATAATGATATAGTGGCTGGCGAACAAGCCGAGCATGCTAAAGGCATAGACAGAATTAGTCAGAGGGAAGCTGCTGAATAGATCGCTCAAGGGATTGCTCCCTACAAACATGACTTAGTGGAGCACACTTACGTTCCCAATCCTAATGCCACTTTAGCACCTACTGCCCAAGCACAGGCGGAGGAAATGTACATACCTCCCAGGGATTCAAAGAAGAAGTTTACTAGGGAGACTGCCGCTAGAAAAGTTGCCAAGTCAGTTGCGGGGACTTCTGCTTCAATTGTTCCCCATCTTGGCCTTTCAAATGAAGATGCTTAAAAACGAGTGGTCGGAGTTGTAGCTGAGTCGAACGCACCTGATGCTGGAAATAGAGCAGGTGACCTTGATAAGGAGGATGATGATCAAGGGTCAATAAGGGACTTGATAACACGAGAGATGCATTCAAAGAGTAGATCTGACCGTCCTTCTACGGCGCATGCTCCTCTATCATCTGATCAAGCCAAAGTTGGTGATCAGACTCATCTTCCACAAACTGAGCAACCCTGATGAACTGTTCAACCTTCTCCTTCCAGAGTCCAGAATATCTGACCCACTGAGCAAGTTTCAGCTGCTCGTCCTTCCAAGCGCTTTGGTCAAGCTCGGATGGCCTCCAAAGTGAACCATCAAATAGTCTTCACTGACTCTGACTCTGTTGAGAGTTTGGATGATGTTGCTTATTCTGTTGATACCGATAATATGTCTGATCACTTCAGGGATCATGTTGATAAAGCCTCTATGCGCTCAGGTCGGCCATTTGGGACTTTGCCAAATGTTGAAGTAAATGCTCTTGTGGGTAACGTTGCCACGAGCCAGAACGATGACACCAATTTGAGGCAAACTAGTGCCACTCCTCCACGAACCATTTCTGGGGTGACCATCCTAACGTAACAACGTATCACTATTCGAGTTGTTGATACAAACAGAGAGCTTGCCCATCAGGTAGAAATTCAGGCTAAAGAAGCTGGAGGAACTCAGTGTGCATCTATGGCAATCGAAGCAACTACCATTAGTGTGCTCTCGGTCAATTTTTTGAGCCCTAATCAAACTGATCCCCAACTACAGAGCCAGAAGGAAATTTTTTCCTCAACTACTGGCTTTGTAAGGAGAAAAACTGACATGCCTCAATGCCAAACACCCCTCATAAACAAGCCTCCCTCTGAATCCGGGGCCCCTTCTAGCTCTCATGAAACACCGTCTGATCCCTTTGACATGTTGCACTCCACGCCTGCTGGTAAGGCATACATTGAAGAAGGGTACTGAAGGGACTTTAGAAGCACTGCTTACTCGGAACGGGTTCGCACTATTTTAAACATTGGTGTTTATGTAAGTATCTTAACATCCCTTTTTCTTAGTAATTTTATTGGTCCTGGTTAACTACCATATTCTCCTTTACTTCATGCTTGTAAGCTGTAGAGGAGCTGACCCAGGCCTTTATTGCCATGAAGAGGCAAAGTGGGAAGATTTCTCAGTTGGAGAAGCAGCTTGTTGAAAAGGAAAAGTTGATGGAATTCACCTCAACCGAGAAATTTGAACTACACCAAGCTTATGAAACGAGGTTGAGGTAGCATAAGGTCAAAAAGGACACTTTAGGAAGATTGCTAACAAGCGCCAAAAAATAGGGCTTCTATAGCCAACGAGAACGCTCAGGAGTTGAACATGAAGAATGGTAATCTTGAAGTGAAGTTAGCCCGTGCTAAATTGAAGTACACTCACCTCAAGCAAAGGGCTATCTTAGCTGAGAAGAAGGCTGACCTACTCGAAGAAGAAGTTCGGGTCACCAAAAAAACTCTGGTTACTGCTTAGCACTCGTCGCTTGAATCTCAGTAGAAATATGAGGAGACCGGGTTTCATTATAAGAAGTTGGCGTAAGACTTGGGTCGCTAGCAGATCACTGTAGAGGTGCTTTCTCAGGAGGCTAATGTGGCACTCAAAGTTCAAGTCATTGATCGGTACAAGAGGTCTCTTGCCTTTGACGCTGTCATGTTAAAATAACTAGAGCGTGGGCTTTGCATTACTCGCATGATTTTTGGCAGCAAGGAAAGAGCCCATGAAAACGTTCGGCGCATTTGGGATGCTAAGATTAAAAAATATAGGGCCGAGTCCCTAGAAGCCATCAAGAACCAGAGAATGAGATGCCGAGCCTATTGCAAGTCAATCTGGAAGGATCTTCATGCCATGCATCTCGAGTTACCCTCTAAGTCTTCCCTTATAACTTTTCACTCCAATAAAGAGGCTGGTATCTTGGGCGAAGAACTCGATTTTGGGTCTTTTCCTGGCAGAGATTACTCTTCCTTCATGACTAAAAACCCTGATGATGTTAGCTTTCCAAACTTCAAATACCTGACCAAAGTTTATTGGGACGATCCCTCTGGTGGTCCATCTGCCGGTTCTAGGCCTAGAGGTCATTCGGCTCATCAAAGACTTGATTTGTAATCTCTCAGCTCTTTTATCTTCTTACAGTTTGTTCTTCCTTTAGTAACCATGTCTTACAAAATTTTATAAACATGATTATACATTCTTTTTGTTAATTTATTCCGCCTTCACTGTTATTTTAAGCTGGACAACTTATTTAACTTAACTAATTAATCTCCGATGAATTATTGTTTTAAATTTAAACAACTCATTGGCTTAATTGGATAACTCAATAAAACTTCAACGGGAATCCTTTTGAATGACTTGATACCGGGCATCTAGTTGCCCCTAGCCTAATCAAGTATCTTTATTGAGTCTGCTGACTTAATTCGATCGGATATAAAAATACAGCTCAAGTGTGTGTCTAAACAACCTAGAAGGGGGGGTGGGGGGGAGGGGGTGAATGAGTTGTTAATCGATTATTATCAACATTTTCGATTAGTCAATATTAAACACAATTAACCCAAACAATCAAACAATAAAAATCAAGTAAAGTGCGGAAATTAAAGAACACTTGATTTTTACGTGGAAACCCTCCAAATGGGAAAAAACCATGGGACTAGCCACGCTAGCCACTTGAGCCACTTAAATCCACTATATGAATAAAATGTTACACCCTCAAGTGATACTCGAACCCTCACTTTCGACAACCTCAGGCTATGGACACTACCACTCACCACTCTTGGTTGAATCCCTAGTCCTTTGATCTACTACTCTTGGCATGAGCACTTCCTACTCTACCCACATGCCTTATATAGTGAGACTTGGCAACCAATGCTTGCCAACCAACCTTTGGTTGCAAGACTTCAATGCTTGTGCAACTTCACCCATAAGCCATAAGACTTTGACTCAATGAAGAGAATTATATGTCTATGTGATCATGTAAATGATGCTCAATGCAAATTATGCTAGACAACACAAATTGCTCAACTAGGAGTTTGTAGAAACAAATCTAAGTTGTCAAATGTCTAAATGCAAAGCATAAATACTTAGCTAGATGTTATCAATAACAACAATCCTAGCTGTCACAAACAATCACAATGAATTAACAAGTATGCTCCAAATGTACTCAACATATACTTAGCATATATTCATGGGATTGAGACAAAGCATTTAGTCATATAATAAAATGCAAGTCTTAGACCTATGTCTATCAAAAACAAAAACTCAATCAGTTGTGTAGAGAATTTCCAACAAACTAATTGTTACACAAAACATGCATACGCATTCAATAAGCTTAACTAATTGATTAAAAGATAATCTATCAACTAAGTCATCAATAAATCACAAATGAATGTTTATGACCTAGGTTTTAGGCAAAAAAGACCTAATCAATTAAGCTATCAAAATACAAACCGAATCATGTTATCAATCAACACAATAATGCATTCAAAAATGATTTCTACAAGTCCTATGCATTAAAAATGAAATCTTGGATTTAAAGAACAATAAATGAAGATGAGATGTTTGTTCTTACTTACCAAGTCAAAATGATGAAGACCTATGAATGATTGATGCAATGGATGCACAGGTTTTGGGTTTGGGGAGTTAAAGAAGCAATCTTGGTGCTTTCTCTCACTATGGGAGCTCTTTCGCTCACTAAGATCTGAATTTGTGAGCTCTAGGTCAAAATGGGGAAGAAGATGAAGTATATATAAGGTCCAAGTGAAACTACGTCGTTTTGAGAAAGTTTAAAACACAATTTTCTGGGCAAAAACAACACAGTGCACGTGTATACTTCATTGGTAGGACCAACGAAGTTACCAGTGCATTGGGACCATGAAAAACACCCAAGAAGACTGTTCGGGTGACTGCAGGGGTAGGGACCAGCGCACCAGCAAATCAGCACAACAGCCTGATTTTAAAGTGGCTCAAAACATGACCAAACGACATCAAAATTTATCAAATAATATACCGTTGGATATGTATGGATGTCTAATTTCTACTCCCTTTTACAAAATGAGGTTTCAATGTAGAAAAATTATAGTTATATAAGTGACCAAAGGTTAGATTTGGATAACAGCAGAGATGCCCTATTTTAGTGGTCGCTTTGGAGATTTCAAAACCAATCCAAACAGTCATGAAATATTACGAATAATATACCGTTGGAAAGGTGTGGGTGTCTAGTTTGTCCAGAAATTTTTAAAACACAAATTGGATATTTGAATAAAACATTATGGTCACAAGACCATACAAAGGTCAGTTTTGAAAAACATTTAAATCATTGAAAACCAATCTTTTGAAACTAGACACATACTCCAAATAACCAAACCAAATCTAACAAGTATCCAAGAGAAGAAAGGGACATTCTCAAATGGTCAACCATCACGCTAAGACATGCACACTATCATGTAAGCACGGATGTTTCCGATCACATAAACGGAAAAGAATTACACTACACAAAACCACACTTGGATCTAATAATGAGGTGCAAGTGTGCAATATGTAATGGATGCACACATATAAACAATTAGAACACAAATGCAAGATGAAAAAAGCATGCATGAAGTGTGTGTGTGTGTGTGTGTGTGTGTGTGTGTGTGTGTGTGTGTGTGTGTGTGTGTGTGTGTGTGTGTGTGTGTGTGTGTGTGTGCATCTAAGCTCTTCAAGAGACAAAGTCAAGTGAATATACATTTCGCTCTTGCTCTTGCTCTTGCTCTTGGTCTTGAAGTCACGGAGATGCTTGGAAGTTTGCTAATGAACACCTAAGCTGCTCATTACAAAATCATCCCTAATGTGGTATTTCATGAAATAAGTCAATCACAAAATAGAGGTTCTTACAGGGTAGATCCTCAAACAGATCTTTCATGGGTTATATTGGCTATTCTGGATTTGATCAGCTATCTCATAAAACTGATTACCTTTGGCCTGACTAGTTATTTTATTAACCGATCTTGTTTGATTTAATTGGTTATCTTATTAACTTATCATATTTGATATGATCAGTTATCTTATTAACTGATCATTTTTTATCTAATCAGTTATCTTATTAACTGGTTATTTTTGATCTGATCAGTTACCTCATTAACTGATCATATTGGATCTGATCAATTATTTTATTAACTGATCATTTTTTTTATCTGATCAGTTATCTCATTAACGATCAAAAATGACACTGGTCATTTTTGATCTGATCAGTTAACTCATTAACTAATCATATTTGATCTGACCTGTTATCTTATTAAGTGATCATTTTTTATTTGATCAGTTATCTTATTAACTGGTCACTTTTGATCGTTAACCGATTTCTCGGGTCCACATGTTCGGGTTGCTCTCAAGTATTCTTGATTTTTTGCCAAGCAGTGTTCTTTTTATGCTATTCACATGGTATCTCATTTATAGACTCTTGTCTTTTATCTGGCAATTAAGTCTCTAAGACGTCTCCTAGTAGTCTGTTACTCAAGATTTGTTGAGTCGGAGTGTTAAAACATAACCCGACTTAACTTTATGCATCCCATCAGGTTTCTAATACATGAAGGCATGCTAACAGTGCTTTTTTATGCACCCAGTTAGTTTCGGTGAGTATGCATCGCTGTCAAGCTTTGCTTTCGGCCCCCTCAAAGGGCCCCCCGAGCATCGATTGACCTTAGGTGTCACGGGTTTGTCTTTGTAATTGAAAACAGATTTGTTTTTTGAACACTTTTCTTGGTCGTTGGAGAATTTTTCCCTCAGTGGGGAATCTTATTGATAACTTCGATCTAAAATGTTAACAAGTAACAACTGATTATAGAGTTTAAAACTCAAAAATTAATCCTATCATAATGCTTAACATTAAATAAAGAAATAAAAGAAACCCCTCAAGGGTAATAGATCTTCAAATACTAGGCATTGCATGGCCAGAGTAGCTCTCTCCCGGTCAGGTTAAGCGATATGCTTCATGTCCAGCTAAACCGACCACCTGATAAGGTCATTCCTACTTGTCTGCCAAAGAGCCAATTACCCTTTGCTAATTGGCCACGTTTC
Organism: Dipteronia sinensis; assembly: GCA_033220585.1. Taxonomy (NCBI): domain Eukaryota; kingdom Viridiplantae; phylum Streptophyta; class Magnoliopsida; order Sapindales; family Sapindaceae; genus Dipteronia; species Dipteronia sinensis. Next base: position 44,108,123 of record CM065639.1, read on the forward strand.
TTGCTCGCGCTAGATCTCTTCTTTTCTTAAGTTCGTCTAGATTTTCCTCCAACATGCTCACATTTCCTTTGGGCTGATATAACTGAACTCTTAGGGAGGTATGGACTATCTCAACTGAGATGACCGCTTCAGTTCTTAATGGCAATGAGTAAGGAATCTCACACGTTGCGGTTCTTTCTATGATCTGGTAAGCCTAAAGTATTTCATGCAACTTTTCTGCCCAGTTTCCCTTTTTGGTATCAAGCTTGGCCTTCAAGGTGCGCTTGGTATTCTTGTTTACAGCTTTAATTTGCTTGTTGGTCTGTGGATGGGCATGTGTGGCATAGTAGTTCTTGATGTGGTACATCTCGTACATCTCTCTGAAATTATCACTGTGGAATTGGGATCCATTTTCAATGACGACTGTGTCTAGAATCTCGAATCAATATATGATATTTTTCTTCACGAAGCTGGTGGTGTCAGTTTTGGTTATGTGCACCAATTTCTATGCCTCAACCCATGTCGTGAAGTAATCCACTACCACAATGGCATATTTTTCCCCTCATTTAGTTATGGTCGGCATTGGCCCGATCAAGTCTAACCCCCATTTTGCAAATGGCCATGGTAAGGTCAAGCTTGTCAACTGCTCGGGCAGTTGCCTGATGTTATTTGCAATCCTCAGGCAAGTTTCACATTTACAGCCATTCACTAGGCATCCTAAAATAAGGTCGGTCAGTAAAAACCTTTTCTGAGTGTTTTGTGAGCCAAACTCTTACCCCTAGTGTGATTCATGTATACTCCACTGTGTATGCTTTTCAGGACCTTTTCACCCTCAATTAGCCTAACACACCTTTACAGGGTCTTTGAGAACCCTCTTATGTATAGCTCCCCTACCAACTATTGTGTATCAGGTAGCCCTATACCTAACCCGCTTTGCCTACACCGAATCCTCGGGGAGAATACCTTCTCCAAGAGATCTCTGATCGAGGTTATTCATGTGGCATGTCCTTCTTCAACTACCCCTATTAATAATTCCTCTTCATCTTTGATACTGGGCTGTATAAGGTGGGCCCCTGGATTGTCTTGGGCTAGATACTAGTGGTTGCTGATGCCAATTTTGATAGGGCAACTACCTTTTCGTTCCTCTCTCCCAGGATCAAAGTGACCCTGTAATTCTTGAATCTTCCGAGCAAGGTTTTGGCTATCTCAAGGTAGGCTATCATATTGTCATCCTTTGTCTGGTACTCATTTAGAACTTGGTTGACTACGATCTAGGAATCGGTGAAGATCTCTATTTCATCAGCCCTCAGGGTCATGCAAACCTTAAGTCCTGCCAGAAGTGCTTCATATTCGGCCATGTTGTTGATAGCTTTGAAATCAAATTGCAAGGCACATTCCACCTGATCACTTGTTGGGGTAGACACCACTATTCCTATAACGTTGCTATATGTATTGGATGACCCATCAACGTGTAGTTGTCACTAGAAAATTTTTCTTTCCCTTTCTTCAAGCATCTTAGCAACCTCGTCATTTGGTTCAGTGAATTCAACAATGAAATCTACTACTGCTTGGCCTTTGATCAAAGCTCTTGGCACATAGGTGATGTCAAACTCGCTCAGCTCGACTGCCCACTTGGTCATTCTTCCTGATACTTCGAGTTTGGACATAATCTATTTGAGAGTGCAATCTGTGTAGATCTCTATCTTGTGCGCCTGAAAGTAGGGCCTAAGTTTCCTTGCCGCTATTATTAGTGCTAACACCATCTACTCGGCTGCTAAGTATCTTGTCTCTGCTGGTGGTAAGGTCTTGCTGGTGTAATAGACCGACTTCTGTACCCCCTTATCCAGCCTAACCAGTACTGAACTAGTAGCCACATGTGTGACTGACAGATACAAATACAAGATATCACCGTTCAGTGGTTTGGACAGGATTGGAGCCTTGCCAAGATATTCCTTGATCTGCTAAAAGGCCCTCTCTCAATCTTCGGTCCATTCCACCCCCCGCATTTCCTTATAGCTTTGAAAAAGAGAAGGCATTTGTCTGTTGACTGGTGAGTAAGGCTAGACACCCAGTTAACCGTTGAATTTCCTTCAATGTTCTGAAGGACTTCATATCCTTCAACGCTTTTATCTTTTTGGGGTTTAATTCCTCTTTGGTGGACCTGGAACACGAGGAACTTCCCTGATGGTACTCCAAAGACACTTATTTGGTTTGAGCTTCATCTTGTACCTCCTCAACACCTCCAAATGTCTCTCTTAGGTCTGATGCGTGCCCCTCGGCTAAAATGCTCTTGGTCAACATGTCGTCCACTTACACTTCTATATTTATGCTGATCTATTGAGCGAATATCTTATTTACCAGCCTTTGGTAAGTTGCTCCGACATTCTTCAGACCAAAATTCATCACTTTGTAACAATAGAGCCTCTGATCGGTCGTGAAGGCTGTTTGTTAGGTTTTAGATTTGTGTTGACTTGATTCCATAACAAAACTCTCTTTGTTTGTATTGATCATAAAAAATTCTTGGTTTTTGTTCTATAGATTTTCAACATACTGCTCGAAACATTTATCAAGTCATTACTTCTGTTTTACAAGATTATAGAATAACTCAAAGCATCATTTCTATCACATTAGATAATGCATAAGCAAACACTAGCTCTATTGCCTTGTTTTTTTATAACAATATCCCGCATGATAGGGGTTTTTCTTCCACTGACGATGTGCTTGTCACATCATCAATTTAGTTGTAAAATCTGGTTTGAAGGTTGTAGGCGATCGTATATAATGCATCAGAGATGCCCTTTCTTGGATCAACGGCTTTAATCCAAGATTGGCAGAATTTGGCAGATACTATCGAGCTAACCAACTATGACCCCATATATTCCAAATAGATATACCGCTAAGGTGAAACTCTACTTGCTTAATGGTGCAAAATGCCTTGGATTATTCTGTCACTATTACAGGATAATATGAAATTGGCCGAAATGGGCCATCCAATACTTCCCACAGATGATCGGTATGTGGCAAACATTTTTGTCAAATTTTTATTGGTTTTTTACGATTCCACTCTACTTCTTTCCGTGGTCTATTACCCCACATCTTCTCTTGCAATCCATCAAATTGTGGAAATATCTGAAATGTTAAACTTTTATAGAGATGATGAAATCTTAGATGCTGTAGTTGTTGTCATAGAGAAAACATTTTAAAAATAATGGTCTGAAATTCCTTTCCTCTATGCCTTAGGTGTTATACTAGATCCTAGGGTTAAATTATTTGGTTTAGAAACTTTTCTTAATTATATTGGTTCTAACTTGAACTTAGATTTTACTCAACAGTATATTGACTTGCAAACCAAGTTGTTCAAAATTTATGCTATTTATGAGTGCAGGTTTGGTGGCGTAAACACGCAACCATAAGAAGAACGGGACACACTCCCGTTGAAGAGAAATCGGATCATCCTCCAAATGGGCGGGCGAGGGACTTCCAGTGGGAGCTCATCAAGTTCTTCATCCCAACCTCTAGTTGCAAGAGCTGATCCAACTCAAAATGTCGAACTCAACGACTTACTTTGAACTGAGTTCAAAACAACGTTTCCAACGGAGGAATTTGATATGTTGCTATGGTGGAAGAACTATAGCAACGAATATCCAGTACTCTCACAACTAGCACGTGACGTACTTGTTATCCTCGTGTCTAATGTTTCTTCAGAACAGACATTTAGCACAAGTGGACGTATAATTGAACCTAGAAGAACTTCTTTGACCTTTGAGATGGTGGAGGTATTAACATGCCTTCAAGATTAGGAGCATGCTCTAATAATGATGCATCATCAAATGGAGGGCTAAGAAGTAATTCAAAATTTCACCAACTTATACGTTGATAAGGGTTTCGTCACTAAAGAATTGTCGATTGCACTATGTTTTTAATTTTAATTATACATGTACTTGACTACTGTAATTTGATAGCACTTTTTTTCCCTTACCAAGTTTTTATCACAATGGGTTTTTCTTGGAAAGGTTTTTAATGAGTCAATCATATAATACTGAAATCTGCATAAGTAAATAAAATTCATTTCTTTACCTATATTTTTTTTATCTGACCTAGACTTACACACTTTTTATAAAATAATTCATCATTTCATTTCCTTTATTTCTTACATCTTTATTTATTCTTTGAATTATTTTATTAAATAAATTGATATATTTCTTACATTTTGTTTTATTATACTAAAATAATAAATAAGATAATTAAATAAATATTAAGTTAAAATAAGAAATAAATTTTCAACTTAAAAGTAAAAAAAAAAAAAATAACAGCCTGGCTTGTTAGGTCGTGCCTCCTAATTCCTAAACAAGTTGTTCCTAGCCTGGCTTATTAAACTCCGTGCCATTTTGGCATGACCCGTTTAACGTGTCGGGCTTTAATGGACCGGGCCGGTACGGTTTGACTGGTTTGATCAAAGTAATTGACAAATATGACCCAATGATTGGAGTGCTCTACATAGAAGTGGTATATATATATAAAAAAGAGCAAATATGCCTTTTTAGTCAAAAAATTAGATGGTTTATTGATTTTTGTCTGAAAAGTTTCCCTTCTCTCTTCTTTTTTCACGATTTCCACATCTTTTTCCCTCTCATGCTTTCTCCTTTTGTTTGAAACTACGTTAGTTGATGATGCTTTCCCTCTCACGATTTCCATCTCCACCATTGTTGTCCCTCTCACGATTTCCCTCTCACTATTTCCATCTCCACCATTGTTGAAACTACGCTGCCAAAATCTGAAATTCGAAACCCATTTTTTTCAAATTCGTGCTCTCCATCTCTCTTCCATCTCTCTGGCTACCATTGTTGAAACTTGAAACCCAGTGTTTTTGTCTTTGTAATGCACAAAAAACACATATAGGATATTCTGATTTGGCTTCGAATTTGATGGATTGGGACTCGTATTTAACGGATTTGGGTTCATTTTTATGATGATTCGAGATGCTTTAGGTCTTTCTTCTAGAGGTATGTATTTGAAACCTTATTTTAATTTGTTTCATTTGCAGATGTAATGATGTTTAAGGTTGAAGAAGATGGTTTACTTTGGTGTGTTTAATTGATAAGGCATGGTGTGTTTAATTGATAATATGTGGTGTGTTTAATTGATTATCCCTGCTGTGTGTATTGTGTAATTTGTTTTGTCCTGGTGTGTGTCAGTTGATTTGCCTTGGTGTGTTTAATTTGGTTACCGTGGTGTATTTAATTTAGTGTGTGTCGTGGTGTGTTTAATTTGGTTTGCCCTTTTATGTTTAAATTGGTTACCGTGGTGTGTTTAATTTAGTGTGTACCGTGGTGTGTTTAATTTGGTTTGCCCTTGTATGTTTAATTTGGTTACCGTGGTGTGTTTAATTTAGTGTGTACCGTGGTGTGTTTAATTTGGTTTGCCCTTGTATGCTTAATTTTGTTTGCCCTGGTGTGTTGAATATGGTTTACCTTGGTGTGTTTAATATGGTTTGCTCATGGTGTGTTTAATTTGGTTTGCCTCTGGTGTGTTTTATTTTGCTTACCCCTGGTGTATTTTATTTGGTTTGCCCTAGTGTGTTTATTTTGGTTGCACCTGTTGTGTTTAATTTGATTTGCTCATGGTGTGTTTAATTGGGTTGCCCTGGTGTGTTTAATTAGGTTGTCCTAGTTTGTTTAATTGAATTGCCCTTGTGTGATTAATTGGTTTGCCCTTGTGTGATTAATTGGGTTGGCATTGTGTGTTTAATTCGTTGCACCTTGTATAAGGTGTGACTGTTTTAATAAATTGAAATCTAAATTTGAGATTATGATTGTTTGAAATGCAGGAATGGACCCAACAAAATTGGTAATCTCTTATGGTGGCAAATGGGTGGGGAACTTTTATGAGGGTGGTGAAACAGAGCTTGTCAAGGTTCATAGGAATTTGACTTAACAAGGTTTGCCATTGAGTTAAGAACTTTGGTTGATACCGGTGTTAGGCTTAGGCCTGCCCAACCGAGGATTAAAGATGATAGTGATGTGGAAATGTTGATATGCGATGAAGGACATGTTCCAGAGGTGTATGTTAGTGTTGTTGAGAAAGTTAGTGCAGAACCTGGTCATATGGGTGTTCCTACCATTCAGCCTGTTTATCAAAGTTTTTTTATAGCAATTGGCGGCACAATTTCAATCCGGTGGTGGAAGCAACAACGTTTTGGCTTCTATACCAACAACCGACTATGCTTTTGAGATCCAGAGTGTGAACCCTATAATTTCTGAGGACCCAACCATTAACGAAGTGTTGGTAGAACCTTACAACAAGGATGAAAGATCGATCCCAGAGTACAATCCCCATAGTGAGTATGGTTTAGATGATTTCGACAAAGATTGCATTGGTCACGGTGGAAGTCGTGAGGGTGTGAATGATGGGCCCGTACATTATCATGGAATGAGTTTGGATCCAACAGATGGTGGTTGTAGAGGGTATGTTCCACCGGTTTTTACTGGTCCAAGTCGAGAAACATTTGAAGATAATGCCATTAATGTTGGCGATAGGTCCGGAACTGCAATCTCCCAACCTTGGATTATTCCTGGAGCTTCAAACTACTCTTTCGAACTAGTTAGAACAGAGGAATCTAGTTCATGTAACCGCTTATCCAAAGGTGGGATGTTCGAAAGCAAAAAAAGTTTGAAGAGAGTGTTGTTTAGTTACGCGTTGAAGGAGAATTTTGAAATCCGTGTTACAAGGTCATGCACGGGCAGATATGAAATTGGCTGTAAGGATCCCGAGTGCAAATTTCAATTCCGTGCGGTTAAGATGGAAGGTGGAAATTATTGGATAGTTCAGAAATTTGAGGAAGATCATAGTTGTATTATTGATGATTTGCACAATCGTTACCGTCAAGCGAGCTCATGGCTTATCGGTGAAATACTTTCACCGAAACTTGCAGTTAGTGGTCGATCTCTGAAACCAAAAGAAATCATGACTGATATGCAAGTGGAACATGGACTTGGTTTGCTCTATTCAAAGGCATTGAGGGCAAAAGAACTTGCTGAGCAAAACATTTTTGGTCCTCCTGATCTTTCATATCAGTTGTTGCCTGCATACTGCCACCAATTGAAGCGCTTGAATCCTGGTACTGTAACAGCAATTAAGACAGACGCTGCACAAAAATTCGAATATTTGTTTATTGCTCTCAGTGCTTCACTTGTTGGGTTTCAGATTGCCATATGACCTGCAATTTGCATTGATGCAACTCATTTAAAGGGTAAGTTTGGCAGTGTCATGTTTATTGCAGTGTGCCAAGATGCAAACAATCAGGTGTTCCCTCTAGCTTATGGTTGGGGTGATGTTGAATGCGAGGATTCATGGACTTGGTTTTTAAAGGAGTTGAAAAAGGCAATAGGATGTCTTGCGAATTGTATCATCATTTCCGATCGCAATCCGGCAATCAAGGTAGCAATGGCTAAACAGTACCCTGAAATAACACATGGCCTTTGTGGTTTTCATATGAACATGAATCTTAAGAATAGATTCAAAAGCCACGTTGTATGCAATTTGTTCCGTGAAGCTTCAAGGGCATATCGAGAATCGGAGTTTTTGGAGAAAATGCAGGAGTTGAGCCGTATAAACAGGCGAGCTTTTGAATATCTAATGAGAGTTGGGCCTCATAGATGGTCTTGTGCGTACTGTCCGGTTCGGCGTTATCGGGGGATGACTTCCATCATCGTGGAGTGCGTGAAAAATTGTTTGTGGTAAGCTCATCAATTGCCAATAACAACGTTGGTTGAGTACATTAGAGATATGATGCAAAAATGGTTTCATGAATGTCGTGATGCCGCATCTAAAAATACAACACAACTGTCCCGGTGGGCTACTGAGAAATTAACCAAAAGGAATGAAAACTCACATAAGTACACGGTGTGCCCAATAGATCATGTAAATTTCAATGTGAAGGACGGTGAGAAAGATGGCTTAGTAAACCTATCTGAGAAGACTTGTAGTTGTAGGGAATTTCAGAATGACCTACTGCCTTGTTGTCAGGCATTAGCTGCTATAAGGTATAAATTCTCCTAATATTTCTATACATTTGATTATAATGATTAAACATAATGATATTTGTTTGACTGTCTTTGTAGGTTTTGTAAGAAAAAATTAAGCGACTTCTATTCTGATTTCTACAAAACAAGCACCTGGTTGGAAAGCTATTCCTGGTGTCATCTTTCCCGTTGGACACCCAAGCAAATGGAATACTCATGAGGAAGTACGTTTCGAAGTTGTTCTTCCACCCGAGTGGCGACCTCAAGCCAGTACGCCGAGAAAGAATAGGGTTCCATCTGCATGTGAGCATGGTCGTAGGACTAGGTACTGTACTATATGCAAGAAATCTGGCCACAACAGACAAAATTGTTCAAACCCCCCGGCTGATCACCAAGGCAATGTTCCGGACCCAGAGACAGATCCACCACCACCCCGACGTCGTAAGTGCAATTCATGTGGACAAGAGGGACACAACATAAGGACGAGTCCAACACGGCCATATGATAACCCTACGGATCCAAAAAATGATGTTGAATGAGGTATGCTCCCATATTAATTCCATATATGAAAAGAATGTTAAATTAAATAATTATAAAGATAGTATATACTACAGAGTTGGGATATAAAGTTATAAATAATCAGTTATTATTATTTATTTTTTTATGTATTGTTGAACAACTGTTCGGCTTTTTTTTTAGTGACTTTAGAGATTTTTGTGCATATTTTTTGAAATGGGTCTTTGTAGCTATGATGAATTTAGGAAAGATTGGAAAACAAAAAATGTAAACCTATTGAGAAATTACGTTCGTTTGTGAAATATGAGAAAGTCAATACAAGTGTTCCCATTGGTTGTGCTAGGTTTGGTTGAGGATTCAGTTTGTTTAATTTTCTGTTATTTCAAATATCCATTGAAATAAACTAGTTCTCTGTTTACAGCAATGTTGAAGCGTGCAAATAAATCAAATGCATTGCATGGACCTCAAAAGTAACGGAAAAAGCAGTAGGCTAAAGAGAGGGTGAAAGCAGAGAAGGTTGCTGACATGATTATATTTTGTTTTTCAGTTTGTAATTGTTGGATGGATCATACTTCAATTAATATAAGCATTAGCTTTGGTTCTGTGTTGTGTACTTGTAATTTGCATATTGTTTTGATCTCTAATAATTCTTGATATTATTAATTGATCTTCAGAAAAGATAAATAATGAATCAAAAGATAATGGCTGACAAAATAATAGATGTACGATTAAACACACCAGTGTTATTCGATTAAACAAACCAGTATTATTCAATTACAAACTAGTATTATACGATTAAACACACCAGTGCGCAACAATTAAACACACCAGTGTTATACTATTAAACACACCAGTGCGTAACAATTAAACACACTAGTGTTATTCGATTAAACACACCACTGTTATTCGATTAAACACACCAAACCCACAGCAAAATCTGTACTCATCAACAATAAATTAATAACAGACAATCCTTTACCCTATCCCACTTGCCCACTGAAATTGATATTCATAAACATATAACACATCATAATTCAAAACCAATCTACAAAGATAAACTTCAACATTTTGCCATCATCCCAATGGACATGTCTAATTTTGATGTATTCTACTTATAGCACCAGTATTTTAAAGATTTGTTATATAACTGAACAAAACAGCCACAACAAAACAGCCACAACAAAACAGCGACTATAAAGACACCACTACAAGGCAGTTTTTCCAGGCTGCAGCAGGAACGGTTTCGACGCATCCATAGTATGAGTACCCACCTTTGTACAAATAAAAAAAAATTGCAATGAAACAATGAAATTATATTCGTTTTCACAACTCATACCCTCACATAATTACTTGTAAAAGGAAAAAACATATAACCGAAAAAGCTAGAGTGAAATTCTAACCTAGAAATTCGTCTACAAATCTATGGGAGACTTGTATGTCACACTATTATTATATATCTCGAATGCAATTTCTTTTCGGAAGTTGTACATTTCCTTCTGTCCCTAGTTCTAGTCAGCCTTCTTCCAAATTGTCATCTCTGCATACTTGCAAATAAATACCCCACAGCTGCATTTGTTGACCTGTTGCGGAATCTTTTGATTGCTCGATACACCAACAGTGAACATACTTCCTTGTGGTATTTCACTCATATTTGAAAAGAAACCACATCTATTTATAATACTTGGCAACAGTAGCCTTAGGGGCATTATTTGACTGAAACGCTTAACTTGAATGTTCTTTTTCTTTGCTCCAATCAGATCAGATATGGAAATGTGACGGTCAAGTAAATCAACCTTGCATAAAATCCAATGGCCGTCGGGTTCCCCAACATAACACGGAACACACAACTGCATTTAAAAACAGTCACCATGGTTGTATACACAGTCAGTACATATAATAATCTCTATAAACAGAACAACAGAACCGTAACGAACAGAATAACATGCCCAACCAATATAAAAATTAAAACTTGTATATAACTCACTTGTGTATACAACCACTATGGTTGTCCCCATCCCGGTCTGTTACCATAACCGTAATCAATCCAATATGGCGGACATTCATAAGCAAGTGCATCGAAAGAAGATTCGGCTCCGTTTTTCGCCTCAATTATCCTTTTCCATTCCACATTCAGTTTTGTCTACCACAAATAGGAAAATATTAGTCAATGAAAATTGCAATCATACATTCCAAAACTAGACAAAAACAAATTCCCAGCCATCAAACAAATTATCCAACTTACAAAAAATTCAGAAGACATAAGAATTATGTTATGTCTGTGGTTATCCGGGTCCGATTCACGTCTTTTCGCCAACAAGCTCATGTGTGCATCAGTGTGATGTATGTGAAAACACAATCAACATAACGAACACAAAGATAAACATAGAATGAGTAAAATGTATACTTACATCAGTGGACAACCATTTGTTCGGATTCTACAATTCCAAAACAAAATGACTTATCAGAGGACTCCTCTGTTCCTATGTTCCGCCTGAAGTCAACGTAAACAAAAAATCGTTGTAATTTGGTTCATTAAAAAACTAACCATCTACAATACTATATTTACAACAACAACATACCTGGTTGATTTTAGTTTCCTCTTGAATGCCTCATATTTGCCCTTGTCTTGTTCACGTTTCGTGGCAGATGCTCGTGTCGGGTCAAGAAATGGAGATATGCAGTAAGCGAATCAGAGCCTAACTCGGATCGAGCAATCCTCCTCCGTAGCGTAGTTGTAATCGCCACTAAGATCTCCACTTACAATCACTGAACCAGCCATCACCTTCGCCGCTGAGGGAGCCACATCCTTCTCCGTTGAGGGAGCCACCTCATGCTTAGTTGAAACTGTGGCATCCACCTCTTTCAAGACATGCAAGCTCTGATCTCTAACATCGGTCAAAGGTGCCTACAATAGGCAAGAATCGTATTCACAAATATTCACATCAATAACACATATAACATATATACATAAAACACAAGTGGAATACCTCTTCGTTGCTTTGACCGCGGGTCGACTGTATCTCCTGCATAAGGCCTCTAAGCACACCCGGAAGCTGCGCGACCTCTCGTTTTACAACATTTTCCAACAAATCTGGATGTTCCTTCATTGCCTTCAACAATTCAGTTATCCTATCACCTCCCTAAAGTTTACATTTAGGGTATGCACGCGCTTTAGTTTCATTATGAATAATAAAAAATAAAAATAAAAACATAAAATTAAAAAAAAACATCATTCTACTCTACTTACACTAGATTGAGGTCTCTTTCGGGATGAAATAAGTGGGGGAGGTTGCCTAAAAGATGAATGAGGTGGATGCAGTGGGGGAGGGGTGGGTGTATACCCTGGTGTAAAGTCTTCAAGAGGGGTAGGTGTGTACCCTGGTGTAAAGTCTTCAGCAGGGGTAGGTGTATATCCTGGTGTAAAGTCTTCTTCTTCATTAAGCCTAGTGATTGTGACTGTTTTCCTCTGCTTCTTCTTCATCGATGTCTTTTTCTTCTTCTTTCATGCCTTCTGCTTCAATGATATTTTATCTGTTGGTGCTCCATCATCACCATTACCACCATCATCCCCTTCGTCCCCCTCGTCCAACAATTCAGTCTTTTCCTTCATTTCCATTTCCACTAGAGGTATAAATTGCAGACCCGCCGACATGTAGCAATCTACTCTAACCCAGTAATATGTTTGAGCCTCATCATATGTTGCCTCCATACCTCCAAGACATGAGCCTGTAATAATGTAATAATATTTAATGGTTTAAAATGTTGTAAACAATTTAATAATTATATATGTGTGTATTCGAATAACCCACATTCCCACTACGAATATTATCTTCGAGATCTGAAATCGTTTGCACAAAATTTTGAGGCCTCTTATGCATCGTCTAACGCCTCATCCTAGGCAGTGTATCTTGTAGTCTCATGCCAAACCCATTGATTAGAGAGTCCACAGCCTTCATCGCTCATACCTGAAAATATAGGTTATTACAATAAAAGTTAATAATTTTTAATCTAAAAGGCAATATTAAATAAAGAAATAAAGTAATCAGAACTAACCTAGATAGCCCACAGGAAACCGTATAACCGGTACTTGACCTTGCCATACCCTTTTTTGGTGTTTCTCGACCGAAATCTGTGCCTCAAGTAGTGCATCGTCATCTTGAATACGTAATGGTCCCATGCAAACGAATTGAAAGTGTCCAAATTATCAACCAAATTAAAAAGCCAATTGATTACTTGTTTTATCATATGGTTGATCAAACAAAACATTGTTTGCTATCAACAAAAGTGCCATCTTCAACAAATCGTCAACCTCCAGGAAGTTACGCTCTAAAAACCGATCATACACGGTGGATAATTTCAAATCTTCACCTGCTTCTCCAGGCCAATATCTTTTCTGGATGCTGTCTGGATTTGCCACGTACGTCTTGTTTATTATGTCTGAGAGTTCGCCAAACCATAGACCAGTGACCAAACAAAATTCTCTCTGTCCAAATCTTGCCTTCTTACCACCTAGCAAAATAAACAACTTGTTCTCTATTGCACCGGCTATCCTAATTTCCCTCAACAGTAAAGCGTGCACAATCTGAGCTGAGAACAACCAGTTTTTTTGGAAGTCGTGGAATTGCTTGAAACAACTAGATATGAATTCCTTGTGCTTCCCTTCCTTCCATAAGATTTCCTCTATTGGAGCTATGTTCTTCAACCTACATCCGACGTTGATTAGTGCTTCTTGATTCCATTTTTTTTTCCTTTCTACCTTCAAATAATGGTCATAATCAGTTGTTTTTCATCTGCATAATTCAAATAATTTGGGTTCAATTAAGTAAACACACCTGTCATATCCAATTAAACACATCAGGCATACCCAATCAAACACACCAGGCATAACCAATTAAACACACATCTATTTCCAACCCAATTAAACACACCATGCATACCCAATTAAACACACACAACACTATGTTTCATCATTAAACACACCAAGCATGCCCAATTAAACACACCAATTCACATCAATTAAACACACTAGTTAAAATCGTTTAAACACACCAGTTCACAACAACTTATTGAATAGACCAAATTTTTCATGAATTAAACACACCAGTTCACAACAATTTAACACACCAGTTAAACACACATATATTTTCAACATAATTAAACACACCAGGTGTACCCAATTAAACACATACAACACTATGTTTCATCAATTAAACACACGAGTTCACATCAATTAAACACACCGGTTTACATCAACGTATTGAATGGACCACTTTTTCATGAATTGAACACACCAGTTCACAACAATTAAACACACTAGGCAGACCCAATTAAACACACCAAGGCGTAATCAATTAAACACACACAACACTATGTTACATCAATTAAAAACACCAATCATGCCCAATTAAACACACCAGTTCACATCAATTAAACACACCATATGTCATGAATTAAACACACTGTTTTAAAATAATTAAACACACCGGTTCACATCGCTTAAACACACTAGTTCACAACAACTTATTCAATGGACCACTTTTTCATGAATTAAACACACAAGTTCACAACAATTAAACACACCAGTGATACCCAATTAAACACATCAGGCTTACCCAATTAAACACACACAACACTATGTTACATCAATTAAACACACCATATAGTTGCTTTTTGAAAAGCAACTATATTCACCAAGAAACAGAGAAACATCATACTTATGTTCCCCATAGCAAAACCATAGAGACAAAAATAACGCCCAACCACCACAAAACCGAATCAACACAAACAGGAAAAGGCAAGCACACCACACCAGCCAGATACAACCACGACACAGAGAAAACAGAGAAGGGGACTCCAAACAATATTCCACCGACGATTGTCCCAAACTTCCCAATAACAATGCATATTGAAATAACAAAATAAAGAGAAATCCACAGTTATCACAAAGAAAATAAAATAGAAACCAAATGTACTCAAATCAAAACCAGAATCAAATTAATTGAAATATTGATATGGGTCGGGGTATATAAATCAAAATCAACTCAAATCAAAATCCAAATCCAAATCCAAATCAAATTCGAAATCGAATTCGAAATCAAAATCAACTCCCTCTCAAATGCACAAATGCAACCAAAAATACAAATAAAAGGAAACCCTAAAATCAAATGTAAATAGGAAGTGCAAACCTTATCGTTTCTTCCACGCCGCCGTGGAACATGCCGGTGATTCGAATCAAAGCCGGGGTCGGGTCGGGTCTTGCTCGTCGACGTCTCTCACTCGCTCCGTCGTCTCTATATCGGGGTCGGGTCAGGTCTTTATCGTCTCGTCGTCTTCACCGTCGTTGTCGTCGGGTCTTGGGTCGTCTTCTTCGTCGTCCTTTGTTGCTCGTCGTCGGATCTTGGCGACTTTGGTAGTCTGGTCTCTCTTCGTTGTTTGTTTCAAACACTGAAGGTTTTGCTTTTTAGTTTTTACTTTGCTTTTTTAACCTTCCTTTTGTTTATTAAAACACTTTCGTTGTCTTTTGTTTTTTTATATATTTCATTTTGACTGAAGGGCAATTTTATCCCAATAGTAGAAATGTTGATAAAAATAATAAAAATACTAATCTTAGATACAACAATAAACTCACTAATTTTATGGTTACTTTTAAAGTTTACCCTATAAAAATTATATATACCGCATATATTTTGATTCTCAAAGCAAAATCTTAATTCACCGAAGAAATCTCACTCCCTTGTTCACACTCAAGGATGACATCGACTCTTATGGAGATAAAATATTTGGCTTCGACTCTTGAGTAGCCTAACAGTCCAAAAAAGTATATGGCAGCTAGGGGTGGGCACGGTTCGGTTCGGTTCGGTTTTGGGCAAAACCGAATTGAACCGAAAATATTTCGGTTCATCCAAAATTAAACCGGTTTAAACCGAATAAGAAATGGGAACCGAACCGAACCGAACTGATTGGAATCGGTTCGGTTAGGTTCGGTTCAATTCGGTTTTGGGCCTAATGGGCCGAATAGTTTAATGGGTCTTTTTAATATGTTTTAAAATTAATGAATAGCTTATTGGGCCTAATTTTGGCCATTTGAATAGCCCAAAGCCAAATCAACATATTACATAATATAAAAAAACATATTAATACATTCCAAAACATATTAATACATAATAATAAGTTAATAACAAATCCATTCCAAAATATAAAAAACATATTAATACATTCCAAAATCCAACCTCCTAAATAAAAGTTCAAAATCAGTTAATACTAGTACACTACATAATAATACCTCTCCAAAAATAAATAATCCAACTCCAAATCAAAATTGCAATTAAAATAACTCCAAATTAAAATTACAACTAGTCAATTAAAATAACATTTCAATTCTAGTTTCCACACCACATTGGCACATTCCACATACATAAAAAAAAAATGCATTCCTTATTCACTCCATGCTGGCTGCTGCCTGTAGATACAAATAATTATATATGCATTTGTCACTCAATCTTTATGCTCCATAGAAACAAAAAAAAAATTATAATGAAAAATTATGCATATACCAACAATTAAAGGCTTACCTTCATGGCTTCATTAATCGTTCCTCTCTAATTATCCTCCTCCATAGAAACATTTGTCACTCCACTTTCATACTCTACATTAAGGTTAAGACAAAAAAAAAACAATAAACTTAAATAGTACTAAATAACACTACTAAAAAAAATGATATAATATTAAATAGTAAATACTTACTAGTTTCAATATTGATATAATGTTCTAACAAATGAACCGATTCATTTTCATTTTGAGCATGTTCTAGAACAACACGCGGTTCAGCAATAGGACAAGTTGCTTGCAACCAATTTCCGGTCAAAATTAACCCCTCAACTATTTTAGGAGTCAATGAACTCCTAAATGGATCAAGAATGCGACCACCGGTGCTAAATGCGGACTCAGAAGCCACTGTTGAAACCGGTATTGCAAAGACATCTCTTGCAATCATTGATAATATAGGAAATTTCACTAAAGAATTCTTCCACCAAGCCAAAACATCAAACCTCTCATTCAATTTCTCTGCACGCTCCAACAAATACAAGTCCACCTCACTTTTCCCTATATTAATATCTTCTTCTTGTTGCTTGAGTCCCCACAAACTATCCTCTTTATCAGTTGCCTTTAACCTGCTGAATTCTATGCCATCACTAGGTCCACTACCAACTCCAAATGAAAACACATCATTGGTTTCTTTTGCACCCCCACTCGGGCCACCCGAACTACCATAAAATTTGTTATACCATTCATACAAATCTAACAATACACCTTTCAACTTAGAAATCATTGATTGAGATTCTTCTACACCATAAATGGTATCAAATCGAAACTTCACATAACCTAATTTGTACCTTGGGTCAAGAACAACTGCCAAGATCAACAAGTTATTGGTTTTTTCTAAACCCTTCCAATACTTGTCGAATTTTTCTTGCATACTCATTGCAATTTTACTCACAAGCGAATCTCTTTCGGTGGACAATGATATCAGTTGATTACGAATGGTGCACCAACTCTTAAAATAAATGTTGGAAGTCACACGCAATGATGCACTAAAATCCAAGGTAATATCATAAAAAATAGCTAAGAAATTGATAAATAGGAGGTCCTATCCTCTTCTGCTCATTTTCATCATCTCTGAAATAGTTCACATAATGCAAATCTTCCTCTCCCATTCGCTCAAATGCTTTTCTAAGCTTCACAGCACTTTCTAACATCAAGTAACTTGAATTCCACCTTGTAGGAACATCTAACACTACCAACCCCTTACTCCCAATCTTCTCATGTGCAACAGCTTTTTTAAATCTATCTAGTCTACTGGGAGAAGATTTCACATATTTCACCGCATTGCGAATTGCTACAATTGAGTCATGCAAATCTTTCAACCCATCACTAACTATTAGATTTAGGATGTGTGCACAACACCGTACATGCAAGTACTTGCCCTCCAAAACCGCTCCATCATCATGCCAACTATTTAATTTTCTAATCACATAACCAATGGCAGTGGTGTTTGCAGTTGCATTATCCACGGTTATTGTGAAAACTTTATCAATACCCCACTCAAGCAAAACATTCTCAATACACTTTCCAATTGAATCTCCCTTATGATCAACTATTTGACTAAAGCTCAAAATCCTCTTCTGCAGTTGCCAATCATAATCAATAAAATGAGCAGTCACAACCATGTAGTTTATATTTTGTATTGATGTCCACGTGTCCGTGGTTAGACAAACCCTCACCTTACTCCGATTAAAATACTTCTTCAACTTAATCTTCTCATCAATGTACAACTGATACAACTCTCTAACAATGGTTCTCCTAGATGGGAGATCAAATAAGGGACAAAGTTCAAAGCAAAACCGACGGAATCCCCGATTCTCAACAAATTTAAATGGTAATTCATCAAGTATCAACATCTCAGCTAAGACCCTCCTACATCTCAGTTGATCAAATTTTGACACACCTAAACTACTCCCTAAACCTGAAACAGTTGGTTGTTTTACCAACACTTTTTGCGTTGGATCTACAGGCCGGTATTTTTTACACCGTTTTCCAATATGTGTGTTCATGTTTGTTGTGCTACAACCCGAGTCAAATGCATAAGTATCACCACAATACTTGCATCTAGCTCTTTTCTTCCCATCTGTAGTGACATATTCTTCAAAATGTATCCAACATCCTGATTTTTTTTTTCCTTTCCTACCACCTACCCGTATACCCTTCTTTGAAACCTTCTCTTTCCCAATAGAGCTAGAATTCTCTAAGGTTTCTGGACCAGAGTCACTACTCCCCTCCATTGAACCCACGTTAGGATCAATCTCCATCTATTCATTATTCCATATACAAATAATTAATAAAATAATGTGATTAAAACTTGTGCGATAATAAATATTATATGGTAATCGATAAGCACGGGTGTCAAGAACCAATAGATATACAATTATAACAAGTAAATTGAAAGATGCAAATAACAAAATAGAACTCCAAGGACTACGACAATTCAAGCACCATGATATGATGGTGAGGCTGTATTGACACAAGCTGGACGAACTAAATTAAATCACATTATAATTACTATGACTAATTAAAATAATCTAAACAAGGTGCTTCTCAGTAAACATAAACTAGACCACAGGCCTAACTCATACACAAGTTTTTAACATGCAGAATCTACTAATTCAAACCCATTAGATATGCATTAATGGCATCCTTTAAACATATATCAAAGCATCCTCAATTGATGATGAACTAAAAAGAGCCCAATTCTAATCACTGTCACTAGATGCTTCTATGATGAAAATTTATAATAACTTAATCAAAAGATGAAAGGAATCCAGTAAAATATTGGGAAAATTAACAGAAATGACTTCAAACACTTTTTAATGCATACAAATCAGCACTTAGTATCTTGTAAATCAATATTATGATAACATAACACATAACAGGGACTACATAACCCCTTCACATATTAGATTATTAACCAGTCTAAAACATGTAAGATATGATTCAAAGTTACAAATGGGATATCTTGAATCTTTAGTAGTTAATTTGCAACCTTGCAGCAAGGTTACACCAACAGTACGATCTAATGAACAAAAACTTTAAAGCTAAAGGTTACACCCCACGTTAGGAATTTGTACCCTAATGACAATTTTCTATTCTGCAGCCTACACTTGTTTCATATGATGATGTGTTTAAATCTATGTCTTACATGATGTATCAGGAAGCTGAAGAAGAAAGATTGAGAAAAGAATTTGAGGCTGAAGGGAAATGCTTGTCTCCTAAAGAAAAGCGTGAAACATAGGCAGAGTGAACAAAAGTGAACAAGCAAAAGTGAACAATTCCAGTAATCATTTTTGAGTCCTGAAAATAATTACAATCTTTGTCACAACACAAAATAGCAGCAATTCTGCCAACAATTCCAGTTTCTTCAACAATTCTGCCAAAGCTATATAGCAGCACAGAACATTATCTGTGCCTAGACTAGACCCTTCCAGGCAACCACAAAATAGACACAAAATAACAAAACCCAACCAGGCAAGGCAACCACAAGAAACAGAGCAGCACCAAAGCAGTGCACATACACAAAATAGACTAGCTCCTAAGCACCCTTAACACACCAAAAAATGAAACAAAAGCAGCTTGTCTCCAGATTCCCCATTCCATGAAACCCAAACGGACAAACCAATTAGTGGAACACATTAGTCATTAACCAAATGGTCCAAATCAAGCATCAATACTCAATAGTTCAATAGTTCACATAATGTAAGAGAAAGAAAAGCTTTGTTAGTCGTATATGGTATATATATATATATATATATATCAAATTATCAAGTATCAACAGTTTAACACTAAAGGTAGAACCTTTCTTAACATTTGAATCAACCTTTGTTAACTAAATCAAGAAAGAAAAGCCAAATAAAAGAAAGAAAAGCTAACCAAATCAGTAATCACAGATCCCACGAGCTCAAGAAGAACAGATCGAACGAGCTAAGCCTAAAGGTTTGTCTCGTTGAAGCTTGGCTGGCGATGGAGACGAGCAGATCGGAGAAGACAGAAGACAATAAGAAAATTAGAAGAAGAAGAAGAAGAAAATTAGAAAAAGAAGAAGAGAAACCGAGAAAATGACAAACCTTGTAGAGTTGTAGTTGTATGAGCAAATCGGATGTTGAGGAAGTGAGGATTTGAGTTGAGATGAGCAGATCGAAGGCTGAGGAAGTTCAGGTCAGGTGTAGTTCAGGTCAGGTGTATGATTTGATTTGAGTTGTAGTTCAGGTCAGGTGTATGAGCAAAATGGTCGACTGCTCGTGTAAGAGAAAGTGAGAAACTGAGAATGAACACTGAAAGTCTGAAAGTGAAAACTAGGGTTTTTTTTTTTTAGTTTTATAGAGGTTTAACGGTTCAAACCGGTTTTGAAAAATTTAAACCGGTTTGAACCGAAAAAAAATTCGGTTTTCATTTTTTAAACCGGTTTAAACCGAATTGATTCAACGAACCGAACCGAACACCCTTTTTTCGGTTCGGTTCGGTTCGGTTCGGATCGGTTTCGAACTTATTGCCCACCCCTAATGGCAGCTATTTTGTATGGCATACTCAACCAAAAAAGGTAATGATAGATTGATAGACATCTCAAGTTCTCAACCCATATTCCTATAAATAAATAAAAATAATAATAATTCTCTAATTCATATCTAAATTTGTGTCTAACCAATACTGTAACAATTAGTAAGTAAATATATGTGATAAGTTAGATAACTCATTGTTAGTGTATATCAATTTACTGCATGTCACATTATTAATTGGGATAGAGGTCGGATATCTATCATTACTCTAACTAAAATGAAAAATATTTGTTTTTAGATGGCAAAATTAAACTAAGGGGTCGTTTGTTTTTTTGTCTGAAGATTGAATAGTCCTGAATTTTTCTGAAGACTGAATAGGGACTGAAATCTGAACTTGAATGACATGTTTTTTTTCCCCTCATAACTGAATGTATTATCAACATGTTTGTTTTTTAAAAGTAAAATTGTCTAAACTAAGTAATTTTACATTTACACTCACGTTAAACAATTATACATATAATATAGAATAAAAACAATCCAAAAATAATAATTATATATGAACACATATGATCATGATCTTCTTCTTCGATTACAAAAAACTTCATTATTGAGAAAAGAAAGTTTTTTTTTCAAAATATAAAAGAGGCAGCAGGAAAACTCACACAACACACTCTAAAAATAATATATAAATACATAACCCTAATATCATAATAAAATATTAATATTAAACACCAATATGAGAAGTTATTAAGGTTCTTTTTTATTTTCTATTTAAAATAAATAACATATTAAAATAAAGATTTTTGTATCATATATAATTACGATGAAATTGAAAATATATTATACATAGGGATAGTATCGGAAGAAAAGATTTTTGATTGCATTTAATGCAATCCAGTGATTTGTAATTAAGTGAAAAGTCATGATTTTTTACTTTTTATTTTAAGTTGTTTTTTGGTATTTTTAAGTTGTTTGACCACTTATAAAAATAAATAAAACAACTTAATAATTATGATTCAGACCCATTAAATTTTAAGTGGAAAACAGTCCCTAAAGTATTGAAGTTTTTAAGTTTTTTTTTTAATTTCTGACACTAGGGTTAGAGAGTTCTGTAGAAGACTATAATGATAATCGATAAGCATGGCTCGAATATCGGCTCCTTTATAAGAGGTTTAATAAGGTGGCAGCTGCTGGCTGGTCGCCGTTGGCAGCATAGTATGACTAATGTGCACAATATGCACACATTCACATACTCACTGGCCGCTGCACATACACATTACACATATACGATGAGAAAGAAAATATTGTGCAAACCAAGATATTTATTGTATATATATTTTCAATGACTTGTACATTTAATGAGAGAATGCAAGTCAAGCCCTCCATTATTTGAAAACCGTCTGATTTTCATCAGATGGCCAGATGGGTGGTTGGTTGAAATTTGAATATTTGATAATCACAAGAACAACCTCCTTGTATATAAATACACTATCAAAAGTTAAAAGAGCAAAAGCATTTGCAAAGAATTAGCTAGCTATTCTGATATAATTTGAAGAAATCAATGGAGGAGGTGAAGAAGAAGGTGATGATGATAAATAGAATGGCTATTGTGTCGATGATGGTACTGATGGTCTTGTTTTCGTCTGTTCCGCCGGCGATGTCTCTGTCGTGCTCGCCGAAGACTAAGGACCGGAGCGGATGCAAGGACTGCGTGGCTGATCAGATGAAGTATGGGTGCCCAGCATGCGTGCCGCTGCTTCACTGCATGGCTCGGTGCTTGTGGGGTGGGACTTCCAGGACCAAATGCATCCAAAAATGTGGCTGCAATGGTGTTTGTGGTAAACCAAAGCTCTCTGATTGCAAAAAGTGCATGTCAAGGTGCAAATGCAGCTGTACTGTTGCTTAGATCATTTCATTATATTTTAAATTCAATCAAATTATATCTACTGTTTGTGTTTTGATCTTGTATAAACTTGCTGGACTTGCTATTTGCCTATATCATGTTTTTCAACTGTTCTCTGTTCTCATGAATCAATAGATTTATATAACAAGCCAATTCTTCAATCTCTTAATTGCATATTCTAATCTCAGTTATATAAATTAGTCGCATGCATCTTAATATACAATTTGTAATATTGCTTCTCTCTGCCCCTAGTTTTGGTCTATGATTTCAACAAAAAGAAAACCATCTTGACATATATGATCTATATTCCATCCACCAGTAATTTTCAGATGCTGATACAAATAATTCGCTTAAACAAATTAAGAATTGATCTTTTTTATATATAGTATTAGATTTATTTGAATTTATAAGAATAAGAGTTATATTTTTTTTCAAACTCAAAAAACAGAGCATATTACTAACATGTACAATTTGATCAAACACACACACAAACACTAAGCTGTGTAGTAGTTATTGTCATTCACGAAGAAATCTTTGCAAACATCGAAACCCCAAATAGTGAGCACAAAATCTCTCCATTTCCTCACCACCACCTCTCTCTTCACAAACTTGCTCCTCCATCTGCTCTACCACCTTATCAAAATTATAATATTCGACATCATCACACTCCAATTTGGCTTCACATATCCCATCAAGAATCTCCTGCAACTCCACGATCCGACGGCTCACCTTCCTCCTCGCCTCCCTCACCGTCGGATCGACCCCGGGTACCGAATCCAGTCTCAGCAGCAGACCCATCAGCGCCTCGTTCACTCTCAGCTTCTCCCGCTCCTCGCTCCTCACGGCGTCCACCGTCTCCTGCCGTTGGATCAGCTTCTGCAGGGAGTTAGCTTCCGAATTGACGGACGAGATTTTCTTGTACAGTGTGCGGACCAGGTGGGCCCTGTAATGGGATTGGATCCTGGCGGCGGCTTGCCTTTGGAGCTGCGGAGGGAGATGGACGGTGGTGGGTATTTCGGTTGTTGTTGTGGTGGTGGTTGTCGTCGTTGAAGCAGAGAAGACGGTGGATTTTCGAGAGGATTTCATGACTGGTAAAAAATTAAAAATATTAGTGTGAAAACGAGAGTGGTTGCGGTGAACTGGAGTGTTATAAATGCTCGAAACGGTGTCGTATTAGTTTGTGTGTGGATTTTCGTCTTGAGGTGGGGTCCGGGTTGGGATGGATTTCTATCTTGAATGATCTTTGGCGCGTAATATGCGTCGGTGGTGGCGAGATCAATCACCACCGTCCCTTAACTACGGGACCCACGCCAGCTTGATTGCATTTTTTTTATATTGCTTTTTCTTATTTAAATGATCAAGGTGATTTTAAATTATAAAGCGCAATCAAGGCTATTTACCGTTACATAAAAGCTTTTATTATTATTATTATTATTATTATTATTGTTGTTCTATTAGAACTAATTACACCAACCTCTCCATGAGGTTTACTCTTTTACACACGAAAATAACTTTATCAATAATTGATATTTACTTTGCTTGCCGTCAGTCAACTAACGTCTAATTTAACTGTTGACCTTGTAATAAAGAAGGGTAAATTCATCGTTTAATAACTTATAAACCGTACAAATCTCAGAATATTTTATAATTTAAAATTAAATATTAACAAAAAAAAATTAAAAAAAAACGAATTATCTCATCACCGATCCAGATTTAACATCAACCACCCCAAATCTAACACCCACCACCAAATCAAACCCATCAAAAAAACAAACCCTATCTCATATATCTCTCTCTCTCTTCCCGAATCTCTCATCTCACTTGCTCTCATATCGCTCTTTTCACGAATCTCTCTCTCTCGCTTGCTCTCTCTCTCTCTCTCTCTTTCATCAAAAACAACCACACAAATCCTCTGATCTCTCTCTACTTCCTTTCCAAAACGATACCCATATCTGTAGATCCCTTCCACATGTGTTGTGTCTCTCTCTCTCGCTTGCTCTCTCTCTCTCTCTCTCTCTCTCTCTATATATATATATATATCTCTTTCATCAAAAACAACCACACAAATCCTCTGATCTCTCTCTACTTCCTTTCCAAAACGATACCCATATCCGTAGATCCCTTCCACAGGTGTTGTGTCTCTCTCTCTCTCGCTTGCTCTCTCTCTCTCTCTCCTCTCTCTCTCTTTCATCAAAAACAACCACACAAATCCTCTGATCTCTCTCTACTTCCTTTCCAAAACGATACCCATATCCGTAGATCCCTTCCACAGGTGTTGTGTCTCTCTCTCTCTCGCTTGCTCTCTCTCTCTGTCTCTCGCTTGCTCTCTCTCTCTCTCTCTCTCTCTCTCTCTTTCATCAAAAACAACCACACAAATCCTCTGATCTCTCTCTACTTCCTTTCCAAAACGATACCCATATCCGTAGATCCCTTCCACAGGTGTTGTGTCTTGCGTTTTTGTAAATTTTTTTATTTTTAATTTGTGTTTGAACTTTGAAGTAGCAGATGAAGAAGGAGAGATGGGTGTGGTGAATCTGGTGATTGTTTGGAAGAGAGAGAGAGAGAGAGAGAGAGAGAGAGGTGGTTGACGATGGCGAATCTAGCGGTGGGTGTTGGATTTCTGGTGGATCTGGTGGTGGGTGGTTGGATTTCTGGTGATTTCTGTTGTTGCATCAGGTGATATTTTTTTTTTTTTTTTTAAAACTTAATTGATTTACGATTTTTTTGGTTTTTTTATGGGTTTGATTTGGTTGTGGGTGTTGGATTTGGGGTTGAATTTCTGAAAACTGATGGAGATGGTGGTAGTGGGTTTGATCTGGGTTTGATATGGATTTCTGGGTTTGGGTTGATGTTGATGAAGGTTTGATATGGATTTCTAGAAATTGAAGTTTTTTTATTAAAAAAAAAAAAACTTTCCATATATATATATTTAATTTAAAAGGTTTAGGGGTATTTCGAACTTTTACATGATCTGATAAGGTCAATGGTTATGTTTGACGTTTGTTGACTGATGGTAGGGTTAGTAAATGTCAGTTACGGATAAAGTTGTTTCCGTATGTAAAATAGCAAAAGAGCAAAAGAGCAAACCTCAGGGGAGGTTGATGTAATTAGTTCTTGTTATTATTATTTGAAATCCAAAACGGAACTGGCTAATGGAGCTAACTTAGATCAAGCATTTACATGAACCTGCGGTTTGAAAATCTACTCTTACAATATCATCATAGAAAAACTGCTCACAAATGTTTATAGAAGTACTATTAATGTTTTGGAGAAAAAGCTACTATAAAATTAAGCGAAAGGCTGTACATTTATTTTTGAATTTTCATCGAATCATCCCCATACCCCTACCTCTCTCGTTACTCATTAGAGTAATTACAAATTCACACGTCATTTATCTATTCATATCAGTTAAATCTCTCTAAATTAATACCTTTAGGATTATCAAAATTTATTAATTAATCAAGATATTATTTAATTGATAATTTAATAATTTATATATCTATGTATTAATTAATAAAAATTTAATTTATTAAGCTATTTTTATTATATTTTTATTTTTATTTTTTTCTAAAACATTGAACTTAATGTATTTTGTACTATATATTGTGATTATACGAATATTAGCTAATCGTCACGGAACAGGTTAGAGGGTTACCAGATCTAACAAGATCAAGCACTTACATGGACGTGCAGTTTGAAAATCTACCCTCATTCGGAGAAAACTACTAACACATACTTATAAAAATACTCTTAATGTTCCGTAAAGAAAACTACTATAAAATTAAAAGAAAATTAATGACATATGTAATTCTTCTATGATATGTACATATTATAACATATCAATACAAATCATCACACTTTTGATATGTATATTGTTATGATTGAAGTGATGTGATTTACATGATAAAAGTGTGATGATATATATTAATATATTATAGATATACCTATAATGCATTCCTATAAGATAAAATTTGGTACATATACCTGTACGTATATTTTTGAATTTTCATCGATTCACCTCCTTACCTCTTTTCTCTCTCGTTAGTCGTTACTCAGCAGAGTAATTACAAATTCACACATCATTAAATGCTAATAGAGTAATGGTCATAAACTAAAACTACCATATTGGATTTAAATCCACTCCTATTGCTTTGCACTAAATTCCCTTAAAATTTGAAAGAAATTATAACACAAATTCATTATTAATTATAAATATATAAAGCATGAATAAGAAGACCTCTCTCCACTCTTTCCCTAAAAAAAAAAAAAAAAAAAAAGACCTCTCCACAACAATGAAAGTATTGAGAAATCTCTATTCAGACATTAAGTAACGGGAGTAATTATCCAGCCTTCTCTATGGTTAATCTAAACAAGTTTCTTGTAATGATTAATCTAGGGGCCGTTTGGTATACTGTCATCTTTACATGGGAATGGGAATCTCAAAGCATTCCCATGTTTGGTAGAAGGTTTGGGTTTTTGGTTTTCCGGGAAAGTGATTCTCATCTCAATAGGTGGGTTTCAGATTACCCTCCATCTGATTCCCAACGTGGGACCCACCATCATTAAAAAAAATTATTTTTATTTTATTTTCTCTTCTTCATTCTTCACGATCCATCTGAAAACTAACACCAAAAATCCTCAATTCATTTCACTGAAAACCCTAATCCTTAACCTCTTCTTCTTCGATTTTCAATCAATCAAACCCTAGATCAAATCGTCTCCTCTTCAATTCACCCTTAAATCACAATTCTGACAATCGATCAATTTCTTCCAACAAATTTCCAGTTTTATTCTTTTATTTTCTTACTCTTTCTCACTACCCAAACACTCAAATAACATCAAATTCCATCACCAACACAAAAAGAAAAACGATTGCAGCAAGACCTGGGTTTGCTAGATGATGATGACGACGAGGAGGAGCTTCGACGGCGACGAAGAGGAGCTTCGACAACGACGGCGACGAAGAGGAGCTTCGACAACGACGGCGACGAGGAGGAGCTTCGACGACGGCGGCGAGGTCAAGGACGAGGAGCTTCGACGACGACGACGGAGAGGAGCTTCGACGGCGACGAGGGGGAGCTTCGACGACGACGGCGAGGACGAGGACGAGGAGCTTCGACGACGACGACAGCGAGGATCTCGGGCGGACTGAGGCGACACGACGACGACAAACACAAACCCGGCCAGAGGCGACGTCGACGACGACATGGAGACTGGACGGAGGTTTTTTTTTTCTTGAAAAGGATCTCTTTTCTTGAAAGAGATGAAGATGGCAAAGAACATGTGTGGGTTTTTTTTTAACATATAATTGGACTTTGAATTTTTTAAGTTTTTAGTTTTTTAGTTTTTAATTAAAAAAACAAATTCCAATGTATACCAAACACTATTACTTAATATTCCCAGGAATCCGACATAATATTCTCATACACAACCAAACACATGTATACAACTTTCCCAGGAATCATATTCCTGGGTTTCACTTTCCCAGGAATCATATTATTTTGATTACCCCATACCAAACAGCCCCTAAACAGTTTGGTACATTATTATATTCCTTTTTGAGAGAAGGAACCAGCTTGAGGGCACAATACAAATATTCAATCCTACTCCTTTCTATAATCCTCTCTTTTGTCTGGAAAGAAAAAAAGGGCGGCTTAGACTTCAAATGCAACAGCAATTTTCAAGCACCATTCTCATACAAATGCTAAAATATGGCATCGATGCACACAAACAGTAAAACACGCAGAGAGGGTGAGGAAAAGATACAGTTTATTTATTACACATCGAGCTGACTAAATGGGGATTTTAAAGAGAATCAATTGAAATGTAGGTCGATCTTCCACTTTCAACTCAAATCGATGTCCAAGGGCAGGTACTCAGCTTCTAACATCACTGTTGATGATTATGACAACTTCATAAAGAAGGTGATGGAACGATTTTTCCAGAGCACGTCCCGAAACCAACATTGTAACCATTACCCTGCCATGAAGTCGAATTTTAAGTAATTTATCTACACTTCAAATGCTTCAAGGAATGAAATGCCGTGAGAATGAGAACACTACCAAAAACATGTATATTTCTGAGGTTAAGATCGATTTCAATTTTGTATTTAAAATCTTGGATTCTAAAAGATGGAATGGTTAAATTGACAAAAGAAATATGGTAAAAGTGATAATTGAACATGTGTAAGATAATGTTCCGTGTGATTCTAGAAAGATGTTGACATGTTTTCTGCATTGAATGGCATGGGTGGACTAATATGATTATAGTATTACCTTGCAACAACCAGTAAATGTGACTTCATCTCCATCTTCCAAGAATTTACGAGAAGCCCCATTGAATGATAGTGGCTTCTGTCCGTTCCATGTCAACTCCAACAAGCATCCTAGAGAATCAGGCTCCTGTGGGGAAATAAAGCAAGCCATTTAGATTGTTTCAACATCTAATGTAAAATATAGGAGCATAACTCCAGCAGTATGCCATTTGAATAGAATGAAATCATACAGGTCCGCTGATGGTGCCAGTTCCAAGCAGATCGCCTGGCCTTAAATTGCAACCATTGATTGTGTGGTGCGCAACTTGCTGAGTCAATGTCCAGTATCTGTCACAGGAGTTAAAAACGAAATGTAATATACACCAAAGAAGCTAACACATTATAATATTAAACATGCTCAAACATTAAGTTTTCTTGTAGATGGTCAATCAACAAGTTCTATATCCACGGTAAGAGAAACAAATAATCCAAGAAAAAATCGGGATTACCGGTCCAATGAATGTAAATAAAAATGCATTGATTATGTTAAGAATTTTCTTACAAGTTCTTGAAATTGCTCCTTGTGACCACACATGAATCTTGTTGTCCAGCAGGTTTGATTTGAACCTTACAGCAAAAGAGGAATTTTCATCAGCATCTCAAATATACAAGAAGCTTTGGTAATACAAAGCCCAAGAAAATCAAATCCTAGAACGCCAACAGAGAAGTTGCTAAAAATACAGAACACTACAAAGAGGAGATAAACAATCAAAAGGAGAAGCAAACAATAAAAAGCAATTCCACCTCTAATGAAATGTCATAGTTTTTGGATATCTTTTCCGCAAGATATGGCAATGGATGAGGATCCTGCAATTTGAAACGCCCATCAAAATCAAACATGTTGCCAGGCAAGAAAATATGCCGCAAAATATCAACTCAAATGGCATTTAAGTTTTAAAAGGAATGATAAAATAAACTACCTGTTTGGGAGCGTCACAAGCGAAAGGTTCAAGAGCATCAAGTGTCACGATCCAAGGGGATATTGTAGTACCTAAAGATAAGGGAAGAAAAAGTAAATCCTGCTTATCACTTATCAGTAGATGTAGGCTAACGATCACAAGTAATGCAGAGTACATGTGCAGTCATCAACTCATCAATATTGGAATCACATATCATAAACTCTTAACTTTTCCAAATTGAATTCAAGAAATGGGACAATAAAAATTTCAGGTCTTACCAAAACTCTTCCCAAGAAAAGGTCCAAGAGGCACGTATTCCCATGCTTGAATATCTCTAGCTGTCATAGTGAATTTCTTATCAAAAACGCACAAAATTAAAGCAAGACGAGAACATCAAATGGAGCGACAAAAATGTATACATACCACTCCAGTCATTCATCAACACAACACCAAAGATATGATCAGCTGCTTCATTCACATCTACAGGCTTTCCTAATTCGTTTCCAGGACCAACAATAGCTGCCTGCCAGCACCACGAGAAATCATATAAAATAACAATAAAAATGAGCCACTAGTCACGAGCTCTAGATTTTATATAAAAATTGCTTGAGCATTTGAATAAGGAAGAAAATCATCATGAGTATTTATGATGCAAAGGCTAACCATTTCTAACTCAAAATCTAGCTTCTGTGAAGGGCCAAAAGCTGGTGGAGAGTTGCCAGACGGAGCGCCTTGACCTCTGGGAGAACATAAAAAATAAAAAGTAAATATATGCAACAAGATGCATACAAGTGTAAGAATTAGCTATTGTATTTAACTTTGAAGTAAGCTCAGCAGTATATTCAGCCAGAAATATGAGATCCATAAACTAACAACATTATCCTCAAGACTTAAGGCAACAACTTAAGTGTAAGATGTGCCTTGAGACAAGCTCCAGATGAAGCCTAAGTTGCATGTCAACTGCCTTACGTAGCAGAGATACTCATACCATGCAACAGAAGCTATACTTAAGACTACACATACACGCACCGATCCATATATCACATCACAGGAATAAGCCATTTTTAACTATTATTTGAACACCGATTGGTAAATGCAGAGTAAATAAAACAGTATCTGTCGGCATGTAGAATTGAATAAATGAAGAGGAGACAATAGATATATTAAAATATGT
Organism: Dipteronia sinensis; assembly: GCA_033220585.1. Classification (NCBI taxonomy): domain Eukaryota; kingdom Viridiplantae; phylum Streptophyta; class Magnoliopsida; order Sapindales; family Sapindaceae; genus Dipteronia; species Dipteronia sinensis. Next base: position 44,139,032 of record CM065639.1, read on the forward strand.
TTCTTCATGCAACATCGTGGTGGTTAGCTTCAAAGCAAACTAAGCAACAAAGAAAAAGGTTTAAATACTATAGTTAAGAAGTATATTTGACTAACCTAGGTCGAACAATATCTGTTCCAGATATAACAATAGATGATGCTCGTCCATGATATGCAATAGGAAGATGAAACCTGGAAAAAAAAGCAGGTGAGATTTTCCAAACTAAGTGAAAGTGTGGAGATAATTTCAGTAATCACAGAACCAAAGCCTTATTCTCCATTGATTATATAATTACATACCAGTTTGCTGGAATTGGGTTCTGGGGTCCCCGAAAAATGGTCCCACAGTTCTTTGCGTGATGCATTGATGAAAAAAAGTCCGTATAGTCCCCAATTGCAATAGGAAGAACCATTTCTACCTTGCCCTAAAAGTTCAAATGTAAATTCAACATTAGAAGACCGCAACCAATCAACCATGCTTGTACAATGACAATTACAAGACCATACATAACTATTACCATTGAGACGAGCGACTTCTGCCTTAAACTTGCATTGTCACGCAAGGCTGCTTCAGTAGCTGCATTAGAACATATACCAAATTTCCATTACATGTATTTTATTTTATTGATCTCAGAATCAGCTGTTTTCAGGCCAATTTCAATTCCTCATATGCTACTATGCAAAAATAAAATAAAGCATACATGACAGTAGCTTTTGAAGAGTAGCACGAGCTTCCTTCCACGCAGGCCGCCCCATAGCCAACAACTTGTTCAAATTAGGCTGCCATCAAAACAAACACAGTGAAACACAACCTTAACTCACAAACACATTTGTTATTATAAGTAAGTGATAAATCATCATTGTGACGAAATGTACATAGCATGATCATAGAATTTATGCTTAATAATCTAATTATACTAAAAACTCAACTTGAATATAAATTTAAGTTAAATATTTATACAATTACTCAAACTGTAATGTTTTAATCTCGCATTTCATTTATTTTCCTCCGGTTTCTAGGTAACCAAACAGAATATGCTCATAAAAATCAAACTTCCGCTAATCGTTACAAAATTTGATTTGTAAATTCACACTCAACAACTAAAAGACAAAAATGTTTATTCTTGAAAATCAACGAACCTGAAGAAAACAATCAGAACCAGTGAGGATCGGACCGTTGAAGAGACCAGCTTTAGCGATCTCGGAGAGGTCCAGTACGTAGTCTCCGATGGCGACGCCAGGTCGGGCTGGCGAGCCCGGTTCAGCCTTGAAGACTCCATAGGGGAGGTTCTGGATGGGGAAATGAGAGTCCGGTTTGACTTCAATGAATGACTGCAACGCCATGGATGGTTCGGTCGCAGAAACGAATCGAAATGGTGTCGTATTGTGCTCCGATGAAGCTACAAGTCCGTTAAGTTTAAAGAAGACTGAAGTGGACTCTTCAAACGACAAACGTGGAGCTATTTGTTGCCGTGGAAGTATTTATTAAATATTAGTATTTATTTGGAGTAAATACACTACCCTCCCTAAAGTTTATTATAAATGCGGTTAGAGAACAAATATGTACTTAACTGCTCAATCTTCCTCATAGTCATAAAATTACAATAATAAAAACCAAATTGCCCTTAGTTGTTTAAATTTAAAAATGAAGATAATATTTTGTAAAAAAAATAATTAAATTAAATTAAATTAAAATAATTGAATATAATCCTTTCAACGGAATGTAAAAAAAATTAAAATGGAAATATTATAGTAAATATTTTTAAATTTTAAATTATGTTCATTTTTAAATTTATTTTTTCTAATATTAAAGGAAATTTTTTTAAAAATTATCTTCATTTTTAAATTAAATTTTTTTTTGATGGTTTTAAAATATAAATTTAAAAATGGTAAAAAAAATAGTATTTATGACTTTAATTATTTTTATTTTTATAAACTAACCTTTAAAAATAGTAAAAATATTAAATAAAAAAAAGATAATTTAAAATTGTAAAAAGAAAATTATTTTTAATTTTATGTTATGCTAAAAGGATATCTTCAATTGATTTAATTTATTTTTTTATAAAAATATTTTCCTTATTTTTAAATTTAAATAACTATGGATAATTTAATCTTTTTTATTAGCTCGATTTTAATTGCTGAGGAGGTTTAAATAGATAAAAACATATTTTATCTCTAGTTGTATTTGTACCAAACTTGAAGGTAGGTCAGTATAGTTACCCTTTTTTATATTTAAATTGTATTTTTTTTCTTTCTTTAAGAGAAATTTGGGTTTGGTTTTAGTAAATAATAATTTATTAGAAAATGTAAAGTTGGTGGGGTAGCTGGGTTTTATCAAACGCAATTGTGATTCGTGTGGTAGATGGCTACTTGTCTTTCAAACCATGATTGATTTCCCTTGTATGGAACATTACAATTATATAATTAGGATTAATCGCAACAAAATCCCCTGAGTTTTTTTTTAGGAAGAGTAATGTTATTTCATCTAAATTTAGTGTACAAATTTGATGCACAAATGATATGACAACACTATAATCCATCTAATTTAATCATGCAAATGCAAATCTAATACAATTTAAATGAATGGATTATAATGATGTCATATCATTTGAACACCAGATTTGGACACCAATGATATGACAAGACTGTAATCCATTTAATTTAGTCATGTAAATATAAATCTAATACAATTTAGAGTGGTGCTATTGGCACACCCCATGCTGATCTATTCATGCCCCACTTTTTAAATTATAGAATATTCTTTTTTTTCCTTTATCAAAATTACTTAAAGAGACATACAATTTAGGAAAGAAATCTTCTACAAAGTAAATCTATTAAAATTTCATATTCCTTTTCCAAAAAAAAAAACCCCAATAATATGTTTCTTCTTCAAAAAAAATTAATTCTTAAACCGGTAATATGTTTCTCTTCAAAAAAAAAAAAATTTAATTCTTAAACTCTAAAATCTGCTTCTTACATACATCTAAAATATTATGAAAGAGTCTGAGAACGATATCAAGAATATGAGAGAATTGTTTAAGAACGATATCAAACATCTTGAAGAATTGTCTGAGAATGACATAAAGCAAGAATTGTCTGACAATGATAGTAAGCATCTGGAAACAATTCATTCTCTGGAAATAAATTTGAAATTTATTTTTTCTTTAGAATGATATCAAACTGTCGTTGTGTTGAAGTACCCTGTTTATTTTTTATTTTTTCATTTCCATCATGAAATAAGAAGAAGAAAAAAACTAAAAAAAAAAGAAATGAGAAGAAAAAATAAATTAGTCAATGAAGGTGAGAGAGATGTATACAGATACAGAGATAAGAGATAGATAGATCATATATGGTATGTACTAAGTTTGAAAAATAAGTAAAATTGATAATTTTGAAAATAAACCAAAAATTTTAATAAAAATATTTAATTTTATTTAATTAAATTAAAATTTTAAAAAGTGGGGCATGAATAGATCAGTAGGGGGTGTGCCAATAGCACCACTCTACAATTTAATTGAATGGATAATAATGATGCTACATCATTTGACCATCAAATTTGGACACCGACAAAGTAACATTATTGTTTTAATAAACACCGTAATATTAAACAAATGACATTAATTGCTGCACCCCCAAACCGTTAGACAAATAAGGGTAAAATCGTCATTTTGCAACAAAATATAATTATTAAATTTTTAATTAAACCATAACAAATAAAAAAAAAAAATAAAGATAGAAAATGAGGTCTGTTCAAATTCTTTCATATGATCGATGGAGAAAACCTCAAGATCTGCTCCAATCAAGCGAAACAATCATTTGATGGAAGAACCGGGAGATGTAGAAGACGTAAGACCAGAAGAAGACACGCTCGTCTAGAGGGAAGCAGAGGAACCCTTAGAAGTTGTCTTCGTTTGATGGTAGAACCACTGGGTGTTGCGAATCTCGATAGCGGCGGAGATGTAGATGTTCACGAAATGACAATTGAGATATAGCGAGGCTGGGGACAACTAGGACCGGGCCAAGTGGGACCCGACGGCTTGGACGGAGAACAACATGTGCTCTTGCTTGGTTGGCCAACTTCATTGGTTTGATTGGTTGTTGGTTTATTGATTCTACTGAAGTCAAAATTTGATTTATTTTGGTGGTCAGCAGTTGGTGGGTTTGAAGAAATTCGATATATAATTCAGTAACTTATTTTGGATTTTTTAAGGAATACCCTTTTGATTTCAAGGCTCTTGCTTTTCTTTTGAAGAATAAGAAAGAAAAACATGAGAAGAAAAAGATTCAAACAAGTCTCTGTATAGAATTTATTTTGATTTCAAAGTATTGAATTATTGGGGAAAAATTAAAAAGCCAAGGAATGGATGAATAGGTTAATTTTAGATTAGGAAAACAAAGTTAAATTCAGGTTGAAAACTTGAAATCAAAGAAATCTAGATCCAGATCTTGAATTTTCTTTTAAAAAATTTATTGATATTTTTTAAAAAAATTTACTTTTTAAAACTTTTTGCGAATCTTCACCAAACAAAAAATATTCTAGGAATTAAGATTTATTAGGTTATTTATTATTTAATAGTTTAAAATTTATTATAACTAGGTTATTTATTATTTAATAGTATAAAATAGATTATTTTAAGAGTAAATGATAAGACTTTTTGAAATAAAATGTAGGGGCATTTTCGATTTTTTCACTCAAACATTAGTCAACCGTTAAATGGAATGGAAGTCAATTATTGATAAGGGGTCTGCTGCAATTAAGACAATTAGTTGAATATTAAACATTTTTGAAAAAACTCAGGTATATTATTGCAATTAACCTATAATAATTATGTGTCAGAAAATACTCTTATAGAGAGACCCTATCAAGTTGCAAGAGTAATAACGAGAGTATCAACCAAAAGGTTGTTGCCTTGGTGGTCCAAAGCTTGGGATGAAACTCAAGTCCTTGGTTTTACTCTTGGCAATTACCTTGAGACCAGCCTTCAGGGCGCTTAGCTCTGCTGATGGAAGGACGGATATGGGACTTACGTCAGCAGTTCGAATCCTACCTAGGTAGAGGCGAGTTCTGATTTACCCGCTTGCATCGTTGTGGGGCCAGTGGTGCAGGCCGAAGTTTCTTATCTATCCTACTCTGTATCCAACATACAGACCGGTATGGTATACACGTCATACGTGTGTCACGCAGTTGAAGGAGGACGGACGGATTTGTGTCCGGACAAAGTTCGGGATCCTCGTTACAAAAAAAAAACCAAAAAAAAAATAATAACAATGAGAGTATCTATCCAAACAGTATTTGTAGTTTGAGCATCTGTAATGGTACGACCTAAACACAAGAGCTATTTGTTGCCACATTATCAAAAATAGGTCTTATTTTCAAAAAATAGGTCTTCCCATTTGGATCTACTTTAAGTACTCGTTTGGTTGAGATTTCTACTATCTCAAAAGCTCTATAAAGGTCTATTTGAGTTTTTTAGAGTTGCTTTGTTTGGCTTTTGATATTGTTTATTTTAAAGTAGAGTTTAAACCTCTACTAGGTAAAAGCTTATTGAGAGGTATTTCTTCAAATAGACATTTTTTTTAAAAAAAAATATACAAACCAAACAACTATAATTTTTTTTTTTCAAAAACTCTATTTCTAATAGATCACTACAAGTGGATCTTTTACCGATAGATGTTTTTCAAAAGCCCAACCAAATAAGCTTTAAATGGGTCTCCACAAATACAATGGTGTTAAATTGGAAAAGAGAAATTGAATCCATTTTTTTTACTTTTTTCCAAACAATCATTACTCTTCTTTAAAATATTATATATATATATATATATATTAATAAATAAATTATATAATATATTTTAAATATCAACACTATCAATAATTATTTAACAAATTATAATTAATTTTAAATAAAATAATTTATTAATTTAAAATTATCACAACAGAATTACATTAACAATAAAAATAATTATTTAAAACAAAATATTGTTTACGATCGACTACCACTACTACCGCTACAACAACCATCACCATTATTTCTCATTATATCTTTTTGTTGTTGTATTAGCCAAATTCTTACTTCATCTGAGGGCAATGAGTTTGGATCGCAAAACATAATTTTTAATTCAACAAAATTTTCATTTATTATTCGTTGTTTTTCCCTCTGTACAAGGTCTTTTGCCGCAAATTCTAATTTTATTTACATATATATACATATTAAATTTATTTATATTTTTCCATTATATATATAATTATTGAAATTAATAATAATATATTTAAATTTAAATAATTGATATATATATATATATATTAAATTTAATTATATTTTTCTATTATATATAACCTCAACCTAATGATTGGGAGGTATTAGGAACCCAATTCCAATCATTGGGCAAGAACCAAATGGAGTTCCACATTTAAAACTCAATTTGGGTCTAGTATGGTGGGGCCAACATTTGGAGTTTCCTTTTTGGATCTCTTTTTACACCATTGTGGCCTCCACAAGACCCAAATAAAAGTGGATCTCCTCGTATTGGTTTCCTTTTCACACCATTGTAGATGCTCTTAGTGGAGAAGCTATTAACAGTCAACAATTTGAAACATATCATCAATCATATAATTATTTTTTCCCCTTTGTTCCTTTAAAATGAAAATTCAACATTTCCTCTTAATCCTTCTAATTTATTTTCCCTTTGTTGCTTTTAAAATGAAAATTCAATAGTTCTGCTTGTAGTGTTTCATCAACATAAATTGCAAGAAAAAAATCCTGTTATTGACATTATGGGCTCTTAAAAAGAAAATTGCAAGTGGAGGGCGATCAAGTTTCACTATATATTTATAAAAATGCAAGTAAGGGAAAGTCTAAGGATGAGCGAGGCGTGAGGGCCTATTACAGCGGGAGAGGGATGAGAATGGTGATTAAAATGATAAATATAAAATAGGATGGATAGGAGAGATGCAAGAAAATGGAAACATATGGTACTCATGACCACCAAAAACATTCGCACCACCTACACTAACTAACCGCAAAGACACTCCTAGCATATCGGGTTAATCTTCCTAGCTAGAGTTTCCGAGATGACTTGGATTGGAATGCTCACAATCCACCCCTTTCACTTTTGCTTTGGATAGATGTAGAGTAGCCGTGATGGCTTGGATTGGAATGCTCACAATCCCCCCATTTTACCTAGCCTGGATATGTTGGATTGGAATGCTCACAACATATCCCTTCCAATTCAAATGAGCTTGGTTAAACACCCTAAGTGTGGATGGTTAAAAATGTAAATTGATATCTAATGTAAACCAAGAGTTGGAATGCTTACTTGGCTCACAAAGACACCATAATTCAACCTCTACAATGGGTTAGGAGTTGGAATGCCTACCCAACCCACAGTGAATATTAAATGCATTAAAGACCAAAATCAACCACTAAGTGATTTGGGAGTTGGAATGCCTACCCATTTCACAAATATTTCAATAAAAGCTTAGTTACTCTAATAAGTTCAATCAATTAACAAGAATCAAGAGTTGGAATGCATACTTAATTCAAGAGATAATTAAACATAATTAAGCACAATGAATGGAACCAATACAAGAAGAAATCAAATGCAAAACAATCACATAAATGGATCTAGTGTTAGGGTTTACATATTTCCCAAATGGGGATACACATCAAATAAAGAAAATACAAGAGAAGAGTAAAATAAGAAACTCAAGGTTGTCAATCCCGGATCTCTAAGTTCGGAGAGGGGCCCAATTGTCATCTAGGATCTCCAAGCTCCATTGAAGCTTCTCCTCCTCATAGACAAGGTATGGTGCTCTTTCCTTTTGAATCCTCTTTAAAGATGGATGGTGATAGTAGTAAGTGGTGGTGGAGAGGCAATCCATGGAGGAAAACCTTCATGGATGCCTTTTGAAGCTCCTCTCTCTCTTGATTGGTGGAGAAGATGAAGTTTGGAATTGATGGATTAATTCAATGAATGTATCGGATCCTTGGTCTTGTGGAAAAAAATGATGTATTTATAGGTTTGAGAGGCTAGGGCACGAAATAGGCATGAAAGAACGACTTTGGCCTTCTTAAAATGGCTGAAAACATGACTTTTGCCCAGTTGGAACACGTAGTGCATGGGTAAGTGCAAGGGTAAGGTACCCGTGCTACACTTGTGCTATCTCTCCTTGCTTTCTGGTCTGGGCATGTGCACTGTGCATGAGTAAGATACCCGTGCAGTACCCGTGCACTGAGCTCTTCCTGATTTCCATCCTCCAGTGCACGGGTAATATCACAGGGTAGTGCACGGGTAGGTTACCCGTGCACTATTGCCTTCAAGCATCCATTTTTGCTCAATTTGACTTGTTTTTTCTCTGAAAAGTCACGGTTTCCGCCTCTAGCAACTAAATTTCATTGAATGCCTGTAATCACTACATAACGAGCCATTATACACCAAAACATGCTCGAAAACAAGCTAAAGGATATGGAATTGAGGGCCAAAATATATGACAATTTTGGCTAGATCACTTTTTACTTTTATTAGAGAATCGACCTCCAATGGAGGTCGGCGAAAGCTCCAAGCGAGATCTCGATAAGATAAAAATACCCTTAATGATTTCTGAAATAAAAATATTTTTATAAAAAATACTTTTTTTATCAGAGGTCCAACCTTCACTAATAGAGGTCCGACCTCCACCAGAAGTTGGCGAGACCTACAAGTGACCTCTATTGGAGGTACCAGACCTCCATCGGAGGTTCTAAAATAATTATAAAATAAAAATAAAAATAAAAGTTATTTTTTAAGAAAATTAGTTTTAAAAAATAAAAAAAAATAAAAAATGAAGAAGTAAATTTGTCTTTTCAATGAGAAGTTTGATAAAAACATTGAGAACACTAGAATCCCTTTTATTTTATTTTTTTGGGTTAAAAAGTGTTATTTCCTCTTTTAGTTATATATATAAATATTGATATAAGCGCCGATAAGTTCATACAAACTGAATCAAAGCAATTGAATCTAATAGTCCACATGTAACGCACCGATATTTATCGATGTGCACTGATGTGAAAATTTTCATATATATGAGTAATGCTAGGTTTTCGAAACATTTTCCCAAATTACTTCCCAAATGATATTGATATATGAGGTGTCAACATTTTATAAATCATGAGATTATGTAGTGAATGATGTAACGTTGAAATCTCAAGTGCCAATACAATTTAGGGAAAAATCCGAGAAGTATATATATATATATATATATATATATATATAAATTCTTTATATATTTGATTGAAAACACTAGTTATTCGATATAAAGTGATATTTGATCTAAAACCGAAAAATCTGTAGAGAAACGAAACAATTATTGTATAAAAATTCTATTTGAAAACCCTAACAGTATCGTCCCTGGTTTTGAAGTGAAGAGAAGAAAGGGAGGGAGAAACGATGTCGGTTGATCTACTGTTGAAGCCGTCGTGCAGCGGATGCGGCTCGACGGCGGATTTGTACGGAAGCAACTGCAAGCACATGACTCTCTGCTTGACGTGTGGCAAAACCATGGCCGAGAACCGGGGCAAATGCTTCGAATGTGGCGTCGTCGTCAATCGTTTGATTCGAGTACGTCTCTCGTTCTCTCTATTGGATTCGTTCTTATTTGATCGTGTCGATTTAGTGAAGAAACCAGAGAATTCGTTTTGTGAACAGAATTCGTCTGCGGTTTTGTTGTTGAATTATATTTGTAGCAGTTGTGTGGTTTCTGGTTTTATTTTTGCTTTATAATTTTTTTAAAATTTTTTTATTTAATTAGAAGCTGAATTTCGAAGGATTTTTGTTTTTGGATGTTTCGAATTTTAGGAGTATAACGTCCGACCGAGTGCTAGCAGCGATAAGAACTACTTCATTGGTAGGTTTGTGACCGGATTACCAAATTTTTCAAAGAAGAAAAATGCCGAGAACAAATGGACTCTCCGCAAGGAAGGGCTACAAGGACGACAAGTTACTGATGCAATGCGGGTACTACTCTCTTTTTGCGATGATATCTCTAGAATTCTAGAATCGAATATGTTTGAGATGTTTTGTGTTTTCGAATAAGGTTTGAGGAATGTTAGTGCTTTTTAGTGTTGTTGTTGGAATTTTGACTGTCTTATTGGGCCGTACCTGATCATGTTATCTTATTATAATTTTAAGACCATTTTAAGAAGTTTAATCATTTAACATGGGATATTAATGGTAAAGAAGTGAAACAGTTGGGTTGTTAATTTTGTGTTTCTCTGTTCTAAAAGCAGACATGGTTGATAACACAGATTTGCGACAAATGAACTTTCTGTTTGATGTTCAGTTTTGCACTGGTAAAAGTTCAAGACATTATTGTACTATGGCCATTATTTTTTTTTTCTCCTCTTCGGTTATGTATATTATTAATACTTATCAATTTGTGGAATCAGAGAGTATTGAGTATGAAACTGTGCATATGAACTTTAAAAATATGTATTGCTGGCTGGCAATACTTTAAGTTCATCTGCCACTGGCTATTTGTATGTCTCATCAAATTGGATGCTATTTCCATATATAAGGGGATCTTCTGCCCTGCCTTCTTTTAAAAATCAATTAAAGCTATTTCTTGTGGCATATTGATTTCTTTTTGCTCATGACATGGTTATTCTTATCAGTGGGTATTTGGATTATGTAGGAGAAATACAAGAATAAGCCATGGCTCTTAGAAGATGAAACAGGCCAGTTTCAGTTCCATGGTCATCTTGAAGGATCTCAGTCAGCAACTTACTACCTGCTAGTGATGCATGCTAGAGAATTTGTTGCTATTCCTGCTGGTTCTTGGTATGCGAGACATATATCTAACTCTATGCCTATGTATCTGTATACATGCATTTACATATTACTATGTTTTAGTGGGTGGGCATTTGAGTCGGGGTGTAGATATTTTCCCTCTTTAAGATGATTTTTTAATGAGTCAGTAATGAAATGCAGTATGTAAATCCTTTATTGTAGAAAGTAATGTTGATGTAGGTGTTAGGACACATTTGGAAGCTTCCGTGAAGGGGCAAACAATATCCATTTTGGGCCCAAAATATACCGTAACCCCCAGTGATGCACTGCAGTTTTTTCCCAAATTCGATACTTTCGGCCTTCGTTTTTAGTGTTATCCTTTTTAGGCAGTAGTTTTTGATCCTAATAACTTTTAGTTGGAATTTCCTTTTTTAGTATAATTTGTTTTGCTGCATTTGTTTAGAAAAGCTCTTTTAGGATTTGTGAATGACTCAAATTTGCCTTTTTTGATAAATTTTCAAGATTTTCCATTTTCAGTCAGTTTAGGAGTCCTAGTCCTAGTGGAATTGGTTTTGTTTTGTTTTTTTTAGTTTTTGTTATTTAAGCAAGAATCCGAAGAGTTATTGTTACCTTTGATTATCATCATTAATAAAAACCGTTCCTTTGGAGCAAGTTTTGGTCATGGATTCGACTATTTCGTTACTTTTGCTTCGCCAAATGTCATCTTGTTAATCTCAGTTGTAGTTGTAATGACTATTTGACATGTGATAGGTATAACTTCAACAAGGTTTTACAATATAAGCAACTTACCTTAGAGGAAGCAGAGGAGAAGATGAAGAATAGGAGGAAGACTGCAGATGGATATGAAAGATGGATGATGAAAGCTGCAAACAATGGAGCTGCTGCATTTGGTGAAGTGGAGAAGTTTGAGGAGAAGGAAAGTGCTCCGGCTGGTGGAAGGGGACGTAAAAAAAGTGGTGGTGATGATGATGAAGGTCACGTCTCAGATAAGGGAGAGGAAGATGATGAAGAAGAGGCAGCCAGGAAGAATAGACTTGGACTCAACAAAAGAAATGGCGATGATGATGAAGAAGGTCCAAGGGGTGGTGATCTTGATTGGGATGATGATGATGTTGAAAAGGGTGAGCATTTGCACTTATTGAACCTTATTTTCCATTTGATAAAGATGTTGCTGAAAATTATCTCAAGTCAGTTCATTACCAATATCATATTATAATGCTTAATTTCCTTAATTTAATTTTATGGCCCAAATAGCAAGATGGCAAGAATAGCAGTTAAGCCAGTCTTGCTTCTTGAGGAAATTAGAAATCTAACTGTTCCGTTATTAGGAACAGCTGGGCTGTCTACAGGGCAATCTTTAGCAAATTTGTTATCAGAACATTTGCTTAGTAAGATAATTTTTATATTTCGGCCGGTGTTATTAATTTACCTGTGATTAGTTTTTATTCCTTTTTCTTGATAGTTATGGTTTTGATTGTGCTAAGAAAGTTTCACTGCATAAAGCATAAGAAGTTTGGGTGAGTTGTTTGTCCTGTTTGCAGAATAAACTAGTCTATCTATACTTAAGAACATTATCAAGGGCATCAGTTGATGTGAAACAATTAAATATCATATGACTACCAGTTTTTTTTTTTTTTTTTATTTAACCTTAACATGGCATTGAGCTGAAGCATGGACTATAAGGGGTTTAAATATCTAATTTCTTTAACCTCTATTTCTGTCAGAAAATTCTTCAAATTTGCCTTGTTGTACCTGTTAAATTTGTTAGCAATCAAATATTTGTGGTTCCTCTTATTTTGATGCTAATTATGATATGTGTATCTTATCTGAATGGCTTATGTTGCTATTTTGAATTGGTGATCTATTCCTGATTCAGCATAATGTGTTTATTGATCTAGGTGATGATTGGGAGCATGAAGAAATTTTCACTGATGACGATGAGGCTGTCGGTAATGATCCTGAGGAACGGGAAGATTTGGCCCCTGAAGTTCCTGCTCCTCCCGAAATTAAGCAGGTTAGTCTATATACATATTTTTCAATTTTCATTTTTTGTAAGGTGGAATTTTGATCTTAAGAGGATAGTAGGAATATAGCACTTGGGTTTGGACAATTGAATCTGCTTTCCTTCTCACGTATATAGAATTGTTACACATCACTTAAAGCATCATAGTTATTTGTATTTGCAGGATGAAGAAGATGAGGAGGAAGAGGAAGAGGGAGGACTGAGCAAATCTGGAAAAGAGTTGAAGAAGCTGCTTGGGAAAGCTGCTGGGCTGAATGATTCAGATGCAGAGGATGACGACGACGACGACGATGATGTAAGCTTTTGTGATGTCTAAGCAAAGTTGATTTGCCAAAAAACACCAAATATCATTAAACCCACAGAGATGGATGTTATATGAATTGCACAAGTGGTTCATTGCAGAGTGGTAATGGGCATTGGCTTCTTTGTTGCCTCAGAAGCCATAAATTTAATGCTTGACTTGGAAATGCATAAGCTTTTTATACTTATTTGACTAAACTTTTCTGATTGATCGGGGTCTTTGTTTGGCATGTTTAGATTGAGGATGATGTTGACTTGTCTCCCGTTCTGGCTCCAAAGCCGAAGGATACAATTAAGAAGGAGGAACCTGTTGACAACAGTCCTTCAAAACCAGCTCCATCTGGATCTGCCCGGGGAACTCCATCTACTTCCAAATCAGCAAAGGGGAAGAGAAAATCAAATGGAGATGATGCCAAAGCATCTACTGCTGCACCTCTAAAGAAAGTAAAGACAGAAAATGTATGTCGTTGCCTCTGATGGCCCTGCTTGATTTAATAATATTGTAGTTTAGGTTTTCATGGTATTTTGGGGTTCACTTACATGAAATATATATATATATATATATATATATATATATATTGGTTTATGGGATACAGGAGCAAAAACCTTCTACAAAGGATGAAAATGTGTCTGCCTCCAAAAGTAGTGTGCCTCCAAAAGCTACACCAACAGCATCAAAAACGGCCGGGGCAACATCTAATACTGGTCCTGTCACTGAAGAAGAAATCAGGGCTGTTCTGTTGCAGAAGGCACCTGTGACCACACAGGATCTGGTTGCTAATTTTAAAGCAAGACTAAAATCCTCCGAGGTATGCTTTGTCGTGTGTTTTTAGACCTTCTCCTGGCCACCTTCATTTTGCCTTGTGATATGTGCATGTCAATGTGTGTTCTAGCTGGACTTATGTGGGGTTAAGATTGATAATCCGTGGTTAGGATTATGAATTGTGTACAATTTGTGTCACTTTCAACACAGATCACTATACAAGAACCTTCATGGCCTGAAACAATAAATACAAGTTTTTGTAGTAACACGTGCGTTTTTTCCAAATATAAAGATGCATTCCTGACAAGGTATATTGATGCAGGATAAGAAGGCTTTCGCAGAGATTCTGAGAAGAATTTCAAAGATCCAGAAGACTAATAATGGATCTAACTATGTTGTGCTGAGAGAGAAATGATTATCTGGTATCGTCTTCTTACCTTGTCCGTCGTACTAACCTCATTTTGGCCAGACAAGTCGACTTGGCCTCTGATGTTCTCACAAGAAAAGCCAGGGAATTGAATGAGGTAGTAAAGGATATTATTTTTAGCCCTGTTTGTGGGCTTGTGTTTTCTGTGTTTGCATGCTGTTGTAGCTTGCAAAGTCTTCTGCCACTTTGCTCCAGTTACAAATTTAACTTTAACATTTACCTTATCCAACCTTATCTTCTTAGAATGGAAAGCAATGTTGTTAATATATGGTTTTTTTTTTCTTTTTTTTCTTTCGAAAACACCGAACCAGTCCTTCTCGCACGTATCAATAATTGCGTGGTGGGACTAACCCCCTACCACAAGCTAAGAAAAGATGTGTAAATTTTTTATTTTTGATATAGATGTGCAAATATAGTGGTAAAGCTATTATATTTTATTGAATTTCAAATTGATTTCTAGACCGCCTTGAAGTTAGTTTGGTATTAGTTAAAGAGTCATGGACTCGTCTATCTGTCAAACAGATAGTAAAAGTTTGGTACAGATTTAGGTGGACTTGTCTAGTTTGAAAATAGAAAGAGATTGTGATAAATGCTGTAACACTTTTTAACTATGGTTTAGAATGGTTTTCTTGATTTCAAAAGAATTTTTCGTTAACCGAATGATGCCGGCCTAATGGTTGTCCTTTATATCTACGTTACGTTACTAAGTTATGGGTTTGAGTAGTGCCCTACCTGATTAAGAAAGAACTTTTCGTTGAATTTCAAAACAAATGGAGCTCATCAACTCATTGAAAATTAAATTTACCATAAACACAACAACACTGTATTCATTAAACTTTTAACACGCATAACAATTGTCGGAATACATTCCTTTTCTTGTGGATTTTCCAAATACAAAAATAAAGTAAAACAAAGCTACAATTGTACTGGACCAAGCTAAACATAAATACCATTTTAAAATCCCATATAGCAAAGCCAAAACCCAACCAAAAACAAAGCAAAACTATAGCAACTACGGATGGAGCCCGATGGGGTTGGGGTTGTGGGCGCGGCAGCCAACGTTGAGGCAGATCCGACATTGGATGTGGTGACATTGGGATCCCCTTTTGGCATCACCTCCACGTGTAGCTTTAGGCCGTTCTTGCAGCTGTCGGTCTTGCTGCTAACGAAGTATCGGATCCCTTCCCCTTCGAGTAGGATGCTGTTTAGACCGTCCGTGAACATCCTGATGGGATTTGTTACATCGCACGATTCATATTCCTCTTTGCTCTTGAGCTCAGCAATGCTCTCCTGTGCCGCGGAGTATGCGAACCCTGCTCCACTCACACCAAAATAAATATCACCACTCATACGTAACACAAGCCATAATTGTCTTGCGACTAAAATAGAATATTATTCATGGAAAACAATACCATGTATCCTCTATTATAAAATTTAAATTTTTAATAATTATTCTTTTTCAAATATGTGTAGTACGTGGATGTCAGGTGTCAGTAAGGTGTCAATATCATATAAATTATTAGATTATGTGGTGACTGATGTGATATTAACACTTTATATGCTACATACGTGGGACGAGAATTTGAATTTTTTTTTTTAAAAGTCTAGCATTACTATTTAAACTAATATGAGGCATGAGACACGTGTGATTTTTTAAAATTGATAATGAGGAACCCCAAAAACAATAAGATAATTAGAAAAGATAATAAGAATAATAATAAAAAAATTCTTCTAATTCATTGTCTTATAGCTTAATAAAAGAGTTCAACTTACTAGTTTTAATTTAACAAAGGTTTTCTATCCAAAAAAAAAAAAATTGACTAAGGTTGAATCCGTCTAGTTTGAAAAATTCCGAATTAATGGTAATAGTAATAAAAAAAAGGACATTTACTGGATGAATGTATTTGATTTCTGACTTTATGTAAAATATATCATGACAATTTATTTTTTTAACAAATATAATGTGTTTGTGTTTTAGCTTTATCTCAGAAATTCAACAAAAATTTTCTTTATAGAAGAAAAAAACAATTAGACTATACATATTAACTAATTAATCCAAACCATATTAATATTTATCATCATATATTAGTAATTTAATGTATAAATGACTTAATTATTTATTAAAATAAAAAACTTACAGATTTTGTCTCCGACCTGGAAGACTCTGCCGGAGGACCAGGCAGCCACGTCGGTAGAGGATTCCCAGCCACGGTCTCCGCCGACGACATGGTGCAGCTGGGCATGAGCCAACTTCCCACCAAGGCAGCTCATTGCAGCCATGACCACAACCAAAACCAATAACATCTTCTCCATCACAAAAATGATTAGTGGTTTTTCAAAACAAAAAAAATAGAAAGAGAGAGTGAATGAGTGATTGAGAGATATCTGAAGTGGTTTTTAAAAGGGAAAGTAGATAGATGGAGCTGGAGGGAGGCAGAAGGTGGGTTTGCTTTGGAAGTAAGTAAGGGTTTTCCTAGCAGCTTCCTTTTTTTTTAAACCCACATCAAAGGAAGAAGAATGTTAGGTGTGATAGAAAGAGAGAGTCCTCATTTGGATTTGTGGGCTCTAATAAAATACACATATTTTGCCTATCCCTTAAATTAGTGTAAATTTTAAATTTATTCAACTCCAATAACTTCTCTTCTTTTGTCAACTTTAGTCATTGACTTGACTAAAATACCCATGACTTATGTTTTAACTTTCTTCCATCCCTCCACTAAGTTTCTCTTTCTTTCTTTTTTCTTTCTCTTCAAGCGTTGATAAGAATTATTATTAAAATATAACTCTTGGTAAAATTTTGTTATCATCATCGAAAGACGGTTCTAATGACATTTTATAAAAGCTACTCAGATATCATTTACCATTTTAAAATTCCTTTAAAAAGTGGTCCACATCATGCTAATAACAAACTAAATATTACACGCTAAATTTAAAGAATTATTACATTAAAAATAAAGGAGGATCACTCGTAAAACACTAAGGGTCGTTTGTTTTTTCCACTTAAAACTTAATGGGTCTGAATCATAATTATTAAGTTGTTTTGTTTATTTTTATAAGTGGTCAAACAACTTAAAAATGCCAAAAAACAACTTAAAATAAAAAGTAAAAAATCCTGACTTTTCACTTAATTGCAAATCGCCGAATTGCATTAAATACAATCCAAAATCTTTTCTTCCGATATTATCCCCTTTATATAACATATTTCCAATTTATCTTAATTATATATGGTACAAAATCTTTATTTTAATATATTGTTTATTTTAAATAGTTTTAAAAATAAAAAAGAACCCTAATCACTTCTCATATTGGTGATCAATAATTTATTATGATATTAGGGTTATGTATTTATATATTATTTTTTTAGAGTGTTTTGTGTGAGTTTTCATACTGCCCCTTTTATTTTTGAAAAAAAAAACTTTTTTTTTTTCTTAATAAAAATGAAGTTTATTTATAATTGGAGAAGAAGATTATAATCATATGTGTTCATATATAATTATAAATTTTAAATTGTTTTTATTCCATATTATATGTATAATTGTTTAACGTGGGTATAAATGTAAAATTACTTAGTTTCAGACAATTTTACTTAAAAAAACAAACATGTTGACAATACATTTAGATGTGAGGAAAAAAAAAAAAACAAACATATCATTCAAGTTCAGATTTCAGTCCCTATTCAGTCTTCAGAAAAATTCAGGACTATTCAGTTTTCAGACAAAAAAACAAACGACCCTAACTAAATATTAAACAATAAATTTTTAAAAACATAATAATAATAAAGGATCGCCGGAAGTTAATGTGTAAAGTTACTGAAAATATGAAATAGGTCAAATCGAGAATATTAATCGTCTAAACCAGCAAATCCAACATGATAAACGCAATATCATGACTTTAAGAAAAAAAAATGAATGTCAAAACTTACAATTTAATGTCTGGTTTCTCTCTACATTTTTCGTGATGGTGTGGGTTACTAAAACGTGAGGGCATTTTTGTCCAGAAACTACTATTTTGGCAAAATGATGTTTCAGGAGTGATAATATTTTAATGTTCCTAAATATAAATTGAACCCTAATTTGCGGTACATTCTGCGTTGCATTGATTGCAATTGCTTGCAACCGTCTCTTTTGTAGTTTAGCCATGGTCCAGGAACCAGTAGACCACACCAGTCACGCTCCTCCAGATGTATGCCAAACGTGGGGGGTTAAAATATTTGGTTAACATCAATGGTCTAAACTCTAAATGTTCTTTTCACTTTACTTAATTCATCAAAATCTCAACCGTCGGATGTATTTATGGACCGACAATTAAGTGAATTATTTTTATCTTTTTACATTATTATTTATGTTTATCTAAAGAGTTAACCAAATTATAAAGATAGATTTAGAGAATCTTCAAATAAATATTTATCTTCATTTTTTTTATATTCATGTAAATCAACATTAACAAGGCTAACAATAAAAGAAGAGCAACAAGAGACCTAACATTTGTCCTCAGACAAGAAATATAGTAGAACCTCTATAAATTAATATTTTTGAGACCTATCTTTGAGTATTAATTTAGAGGGGTTATTAATTTGGAGGGTTTTACATTGTAAAGTGTTATTTTTTCTTAAAAATTTATGGAAGTCAGTTTTCTTATTTAGGAAAAGTTCATTTTTGGGATTCCTTGTTTAGTCTGTTTTCTACTTGAAGAAAATTTTCATTTTTTCTTCAGGATTCCTTGTTTAAGGAAAGATTTATTAAGAAAATTTTCAATTCCTTTTGAGAATGTGATTACTTAGAGACCAACAATACTCACTCTATAAATAGTGAGGCTTATTCTTTGCTTGTATATAACAAGAGAGATCTCAAGATATACCTAAAAATTCTATTCCTAATGGCACCTAAAAATTCTCTCTTTTTTATCTTTTTCGTTATAAGTTATAACAAGAGGATAATTCAAAAGATGAATGATGAAGTCAAAAATATCAAATATGGTGGCTTTGTGCAAACTAACATCTTGAAGTACTTTTCTAGTTCTTGATTATTATGTAATATATTTTGTACTTTTATGGAATTCATAATTTATACAACAGTCGGAGCCAAAATTTTACACAGGGTTTCAAAAAGAAATTATTAGTTATTACGATAGAGGAGTTTATTAATTTATTATACTGGCCTGAGTCGGGACCAAATTTTTTTATTAATCTAGAGATGATATTAATTTTTAGGAGATTAATTTACAGGGGTTCTGTTGTAGCATATTTCACTAATTCATGAGCTACCATATTCCCATCTAAAGGAACAAACAGAAAAGGACCACTCATATGAGAAGAAAATTACAAACATCATTCACCAAAGTTCCTTCTAAAGTCAAAGAAACTTATTGTTGAAACTTTGCACAACATATAAAAATCAGTTTCGACAGAGTGCGGATGGCTTAACAAAAAAGAGTGCTTCTCCAAGGTTAAAGGTATCCATCACGGTGAACATGCAAATTTTTTTAAAATTTAAAGTATCTTTTTTTAATTTAAAAAAAATCTGGCTCCAAACAAGTTAAAGGCATGTCAGGATTAACCGATCAAGTACTATATATATGGTTCGGATATCTACTCTTATAATCGAGAGAAATCTACCCCACAATATAGGAGAAAAAACTGTCCAGATCAAACACTATATGCACAGTCAGAATATCTACTCTCATAATTGGAAGAAATCTACTCCCACAACACCTACAATATCAAAGAGAAAAATCATCACATATGTTTGTAAAGTGCAAAGTAAGACTCGAACCCCGATCACCATTAACGTGGAAAGGGAGCACCACCTCATTAGTTATCTAATTATCTTTGTTTCTAAGATTTAGAAGAAAAATGATCAAAAGTACTTTGTTAAAAAAGAAAAGAAAAAAGAGTCGATTATGTTTTGAAGAATTGCAGTTGAAGACTGGTAAGTTAACTCTAACTGCTCATGAGTCAGAAAGTAACTCCAGTTCAAACATAAAGGAATATTAATGGATCAAATCGAGAATTTTTTTAGAGACACTTTGTTGTGGTGGCAAAAAATAGCCTCCATGCCCAACGTCTAAGCCCAACAACTATCTAGTCGTCGCCATGGGTCAGACCCAGTACGTGACGGGTCGACCCGAGAGCCTATCAGTTGAAATGCAATTGATTTGACTTAGTCCGGCTTGAACTGTTATCAGATAACAGTTCAAATGGAGTTTTAGATTGAGCAAATCTTTGCTTCCACGATTTTAGACCTTGATCTCTGGGATTCCAGATCCCACTGACGTTAACTAATTAAGGAATTGCTTATAAATAGAATCCCTTACCCACTGAGAGAGGATTCTGATTTCTCCCCCCATTCTTAAAGCCTTTAGTTGTTGAAACTCTGCTAAAACGAATTCCGGCCACCGAACTCTCACCAGACATCATCTTAACCGTAATACTAATTACCAAACGTTCAGCCCAAGCGTACCCAAGGCTTGAATTAACCACCACCGCATCTTCTCTTTTCTTTGTTCTCTTTTTCTTTTCATCTTTTTTGCAGGTTCTTAGAGTAGTCGACCAGCTCGATTTGACCGGTTTGACCAAGTTGAACCTTTTGCATTAAAAGGAAGATTTCAAAAATGTCAGGAGATGGAAATACCCCTACTATCGAGGAGCAAACCGTTATGCTAACCGCCCAGATGGTCATAAATGCTGAAGAATGTGGGTGCTCGAAGAGAAAAATGTTACGGTTCAAACTCGTAATGCTGAATTACGAGCCATGATCGACGGGGCATCCAACAATGTAACTCTAGAACCTCCAGTCCCATTGCTCGACAACGAACAAAATATAGATAGGACGGCTCCAATTGCTCTTACAGACCCTCTAAATCCAGAAGTGGACGACAACGTAGGGTTGAATCAAAGCACGACCCATACGGTTCGAACCGAAGTGGATCTCCCCAACATGCCTATCCAGTTAGAGACACCATAGGGACCAAACCCAGTTGTCGATCCGTAACAGGAGAAAGCTTTCAAAACCCCCGTGTCTTCCCAAACGACACCGGATTTAGCGAAACTGAATTCTTGATTACATTTGTTTGCTGACCCTGAACTTTCTTGTAGGTTCGCAAAAATGGAGGCACTCATTCAAAGGATTTCTAGAGTCCCAACACCAATCAAGAAAAGCATGACGAATAGTTTCACAAACTCGCCATTTGTCTATACCATCACTCTCGTCGAGATGCCTAGGAAGTTCAGTTTCCCTAATATGAAGCAGTTCGAAGGCACGACAGATCAATACGACCACATAGCTCAATACAAGCAACGCATGGTCACTGCGGCTATCCCACGAGACCTTAGAGAATCGTGCATGTACAAGGCGTTCGGATCCAGTCTCCGAGGCCCTGCCTTACAATGGTATATAAATTTATCTAACAACTCTATTTCTTCTTTTGCGTAGCTCACGATTCACGAACACCTCCGTAGAGCAATTCACAAGCAGTCAAAAACTCGAAAAGCAGTCGGACAACCTTTACACAATAACCCAGAGAAGCGGTGAGAACTTGAGAGCATATGTCGGACGCTTTAACATGGAAAATGTGTAAATCCCGCACTGCAATCAGTCGATCGATTTTAGCCTTCAGGAAAGGACTTCGATTCAAATTTGACCTCTACAAGAATCTCACCAAGTACCTATGTAAGACAATGAAGGACGTGTTGGCAAAAGCATGTACCCAAATCAAATGGGAAGAAGACGAAACAAATTTTGTCAAAAAAGTCAACTATACAACAGGCGCAACGACCTTTTCAAACGTAGATCAACCTATAGGAGAGTCGATACTTATCCAATAGGGAATCAACGTGACAACACCCGCAACAACGGACCAAACGACAGGAGGTCGTACAAACAGAATCCATCCCGAACTGGTCGATCACATGCCCCAATACCAGAATACAATCTCAGCATTAAACCGGCCGACCTTGTAGCAGTGATGAAAGAGATGGGAAGAACAGTCAAATGGACAAGGAAGATGAACACCCCACCAGAACATTAGGACGCCCGCTTTCGATGAGAGTTCCACAGAGATCACGACCATCAAACAGAAGATTGCATCGCCATAAAGCTAGAAATGGCAGAACTCTTGTAGTGAGGACACATGTTGGAGTACCTAACCGACAAAGGAAAGGAGAATGTCTCTGGATGAGAAGAAAAACAACACGTGAGTTTGGAGGACGGACTGCCAGCACCACCCTAGCAAGAGAAAGTGATCAACTATATTGCAAGCGGATCAGAGGTTAGCGGTGTGAGCTACTCAACTGTGAAGAGGCATACTCAACAAGTGTCAAACGTAGAGATTCAGCCCAACAGAGACCACTCTTCAAAAATCGTCGAAACAGTCACCTTCAAGTCATGACAAATCAGATTTGTTTTCTCCTCATCATGATGCTCTTGTTATTTCACTATTTATATCTAACTGTTTAACTAAATGAATTTTAATTGATAACGGTAGTTCCTATAACATTTTGTTTAATAGTGCTCTCCGAGAAATACAGGTCGACGAATCAAAAATCAGTCTTCGAACGACTATGTTAACAAGGTTTAGCAGCGAACATAAAAGTACACTAGGCGAAATCGTACTACCAGTGTACGCCGAAGAAGTTAACCTATATATTAACTTCTTGGTGCTCGACTGTCAATCTCCATACAACACCATCCTTGGCAGGCCCTAGATACATAAGATGAAGGCGATCCCCTTGACCTACCACCAGATGATCAAGTTCCCTACCAAATAGGGAGTACGAGAAATCAAAAGCGAATATAGAGCTGCAAGAGAATGCTACCAAAATGCAATGAAGTAAAAGAAATAACAGTTATAGCAACTATAGGAATCAGTGGTCGAGCCGACTCCAAATAAGCCAAAAGTTGAAGAACTCAATAAAATGTAGTTTGACCCCGAACACCCAGAGCACAAAGTTTTGATTGGGTCCAGATTGCCTGATGAGATTCTGAACCAACTGATCTAATTTTTAAAGCAACGATGCAACAGCTTCGCTTGGTTGCACTCAAATATAGTCGAATCAACCCACACGTAATTGTTCATCAATTGCAGGTAGACCCTAATCATCCACCGGTAAAACAAAAAAGGAGAAAGTTCACACTAAAAAGAAACCAGATAATCAACTAAGAGGTGTAGAAACTGATCGACATCGGGTCGGTCAGAGAGGTTAAATACCCTGACTGGCTGGAAAATGTCGTGGTCGTAAAGAAAAAGAACAGGAAATGATGCATCTGTATCGACTTTACAGACCTCAACAAAGACTGCCCCAAATATCCGTTCATACTTCCACACATCAACATGCTAGTCGACGCTACCGCTAGACATAAACTACTGAACTTCATGGATGCCTTCTCTGGCTAAAACCAGATCCTGATGCATCCGAACAACCAGGAGAAAACGGCTTTCATCGCCGAAAGCGGTATTTTCTACTATAAAGTTATGCATTTTAGATTAAAAAATACAGGTGCAACATACCATCGATTGGTCAACAAAATGTTCGCGGACATGCTCAGATCAACCATGGAAGTCTACATAGACGATATGCTGGTCAAGTCCCTCGTCGTTAAACAACACATCGAACATCTGAGACAGTCGTTTGATGTACTCGTCAAATACTGTATGGAACTAAACCCAACTAAATGTTCCTTTGGTGTTTCTTCTGGTAAATTCCTAAGTTACTTTGTGACCCAAAGACGAGTCGAGGCAAATCCCGATCAATCAAAAGAATTGAATCACCGAAGTGCATCAAAGATTTGCAAAAGCCCACAAGTCGAGTAGCAGCACTAAACATGTTTATTTCTAAATCGTCCGAACACTGTCAACTCTTCTTCAACACCTTGAGAAAAAACAAGGTGTTCGAATGGAATCGGGAGTGTGAAAAAGCCTTGAAAGATTTAAAGAAATATCTGGCCTCGCCTCCGTTGCTGTTGAAACCAAAAGATGGAGATGTACTTTAGTTATACCTAGCAGTATCCGACACTATAGTAAGTGTTGTGCTAGTTAAAGAGGAGAAAGATTCACAACACCTGATGTACTACTTAAGCAAGGCACTACTCGACGCAGAAACCAGGTATAACAAGCTATAGAAGTTGGCCCTAGTACTTGTCGTAGCCGCAAGCAAGTTAAGACCGTACTTCCAGTGCCACCCAATTAAGGTACTAACCTCTTTCCCATTAAAAAATATATTGCATTTCAAGTCGACTGACAAAATGGGTGATCAAGATCAGCGAACACGACATCTCATTCCAGCCATGAACAACAATGAAATCACAGGTATTCGCTGACTTCATAGCAGATTTCACTCCTAACAAAAATTTATAAGCCAAACATGAATTAATGACTCTCACGGAAGATGCGACAAATGAAAAATAGACCTTATCGGTCGACGGGTCAAGCAATATAAAGGGGAGTAGACTTGGACTTGTGCTTAAATCCCCACAAGGGGAAAACCTGGAACAGTCGATCTACTGCAATTTTCATGCGACAAATAACGAAGCAAAATACGAGGCGTTGATCGCCGGGCTCGACCTAGCAAAAAACTTGGCCATAAAGAGCATACAGGTACAAAACGACTCACAGTTAGTCTTACATCAAATGAATGGGATGTAAGAAGCCAAGGACAAAAGAATGGCAGCATACTTGGCCAAAGCCAAGCAACTGGAGTCGACATTTGAAATTTTTTCTCTACTTCAGGTACCAAGAACAGGAAATGCTCGAGCAGACGCTCTAGCCAATCCAGGATCGACAACTCAGGCTAATGGCCCCAAATCTATACCCATCGTGCATCTATTGTTGTCCGCAATACATGACGAAGAAAATGTAGAACCAATCAACAACGGTTCAAGTTGGATGGATCCAATAAAAGATTACCTATAAGCCGATATCTTACCAGGCGACAGAGCCGAAGCAAGAAAGATCAATGCCAAGTCGGCTAAATTCTGCATCCTGTACGGTAAACTATACAAAAAGTCCTTTACAGGTCCATACTTGAGATGCGTCACGCCCCGTGAAGCGTATGACGTCCACAAAATCCTTCACTACGAAGAATGCAGAAATCACTCGGGTGCGAGGAGTCTATTGAACAGAGCAATCACAGCCGGATACTACTGGCCAACAATGCGATCTGACTCTCAAAAACATGTGAAACACTGCGACAAGTACCAAAGATTCTCCTAAGTATCTCACCTACCCCCAGGTACATTAAACTTAATTTTGGCCCCTTGACTCTTTATGAAATGAGGTATGGATATTGTAGGTAAACTCCTAGCAGCACCAGTAGGGGTTGTCTACATGCTAGTTTTAATAGATTACTTCATCAAATGGGTCGAAACAGGGCCTTTCCAACATATAAGTGATATAGAGGTACGAAACTTTATATGGAAACAAATAATTTACAGGTTTAGAATACCAAAGAAGATAGTGATCGACAATGGGTCGCAATTTATTTCGTTCGAATTCCAAAGTTTCTGCTACAAATATGGTATGAAGTTGAGTTTTTTAACTCTCCGTTATCCACATGCGAATGGAAAAGCAGAGTCGACCAACAAAAACATTATAAACACATTGAAGAAAAGACTTGAAGCTGAAAAAAGTGAATGGGCTGACAAACTTCCTGAGATTCTATGGTCGTATAGGACAACTCCACGTCGATCGATAAGAGAAACACCAGTTTCATTAGTCTACGGTTCAGAAGCAGTCATTCCTATCGAAACACAATTATCAACAGCTCGAAGTGAAACCCCCACGAAGAACAAAACAACCTGGAACTTGAATTCGAATTGGATCATCTCGACGAACGTCGAGAGCAAACTGCCCTAAGAATACATGTATATCAATAGCAAGTCGCTCGATATTATAACAAGAACATAAAGATTAGAACCTTCAAAATCGATGACTGTGTGCTATGGAGGGTATTCCAGAATACTAGAGATCAAGAAGCAGAAAAATTGGGCCAGACATGGGAAGGACCCTATCAAATAACATACGTGAAAGGACGGGGTGCATACAAGCTACGAGACCTTGATGGTCAAGAGATACACAACAGCTGGAATGCTTTGCACTTAAAACAGTATCATTTCTATTCTCTATCATTTCTTATTTTTACATTGTTATTTTCATATATGCCTTTGATACTAACAAGTCGATCAACAAGAGTTATGATGATGCCTTAATTGCAACTAAGTGAAAAACTGAGCTCACAAAAAAGAAAATTTCAAAGTTCTTTACTGCTTACAATAAAGAGCTGTCGACACCGAAAAGCTATGAAACAAGTTCTGACAGGAATACAATTAGACCAAGATATCCTGCATTCAAGGATCTACGACCAGAAACTCTGCATTCAAAGACTTGTGATTCGACGCCCTACACTTAAGGAAACATGACTACAACTCCTAGTGTCAAGAACCGACATTACACACAGGAAGTTGGGGGAGTATCAATGGGGACACCCAAAATTTATTTACGCATGTATGCGATTCATAAATGTAACAGTCATGTCGACCTAAATACATTTACACATGTACATGATTCATTAATGTAACAGTCGCATTAACCCAATTATTTATCAATGTAACGATCATGTCGACCCAAGCTTAATTACTCATGTACGCGGTTCTTGGTAAATAAAACGGTTTTGTTGACCAAAGCTAATTTACGCATGAACACGATTCATAAATGTAACGGTCTTGTCGATCTAAATAAATTTACGCATGTACGTGATTCATTAATGTAACGATCGCGTCGACCCAATTATTTATCAATGTAACGATTATGTCGACCCAAGCGTAATTATGCATGTACGCGGTTCTTTGTAAATAAAATGGTCGTGTCAACCAAAGCTAATTTACGCATGAACGTGATTCATAAATGTAACGGTTGTGTCGGCCTAAATAAATTTACGCATGTACGCGATTCATTAATGTAATAGTCGCATCGACCCAATTATTTATCAATGTAAAGATCGTGTCGACCTAAGCTTAATTACGCATGTACGTGATTCTTTGTAAATAAAACGGTCTTGTCGACCAAAGCTAATTTACGCATGAACGCGATTCATAAATGTAACAGTCTTGTCGACCTAAATAAATTTACACAAGTACGCGATTCATTAATGTAAAGGTCCCATCGACCCAATTATTTATCAATGTAACGATCGTGTCGACCCAAGCTTAATTACGCATGTACGCAATTCTTTGTAAATAAAAGGTCGTGTCGACCAAAGCTAATTTACACATGTACACGATTAATTTTAAATAAAATTGTCCAACTCAAAATTCGTAAACATTGTCGACCTATGTTCAGTTTCACTGACCCCTATTTTATCAAATTAAGACATACGAAATAGCATGATTACACAATTAAAAGAAAGAAATGGTCAAGTCGACTCCTACTCATTCAAGCGACATAAAGTATCAAATTACAAAACCAAACAAAAAATTATGTATATACAAACAAACAAAATGTTTTTAGAAAAACTAAGGCTGCTTCTGCATCGAGCCATCGACAGGAGCGTCTGGATCAACGGTGCCCTCAAGGCCTTTGTCGATCCTCTCAACATCTCCAATAGCAGATGGAGAATTTTCAGCATCAAGGCGTTTTAGCCTCTTCCCACTCTGCTATCTCTGCCTCGGGGTCCCACTTTGAATGCTCTCATGCTAGATACTCCTTGAAGAGATCAGCCCTGGCAGCACACATGGCCTTAACTGAGATATTCATGAGCTGATCATTTAAACCGACTATATGTTGATCTCTTTCATTAAGAGTTTTGTTGGCTCTCTCCAGTAGTCGATCCTTTTTTGCAAGAGCATCTTTCAACTTGGTCAGCTCCTCATCCTAAGCCAAGGCTTTCTTCTCAATTTCTTGCTTGGCCTTATCGACATCGTCGCACTCCTATCTAAGCGTTTCGTTTGCTTTCTGGAGCTTCGGGCACCTTTCTCAATTGGCCACAAGTTTTCTCTTACATAAACAATTGGGATTGCAAAGCCTACAAAAGATACTCGTTATCAGTATTCGACACGACCATAATAAAAAGCATGATACATTAATACAACTGACCTGAAAAGCAGCGAGAACACCAGCTTCGACAACTTCCTTCACCTTCTTCCCCTTCAGGTATTCTTCAGTCAGCAGTAAATAGGAGGTTGTCCTGACTTCTTTAGGAAGCTACTGGGCCCCTTAAATGCTGACACGCTCTGAGGAAAAGCTACCAAGGTCGAATTGGACTTTACGCTATCTCGACCATCTTCCCTTTCGAAACGACTTGAACCGCCTTACCCTTGTCGCTTGCTTTGACAATTTTTCTTTTCTTTTACAGCCTGAGGGGGAGGGGTCCAGCTTTGGAGACGACTCAAAAGGCCGCTCTTCGACAAGGACGATCGATTTATCTGTTAATACTTCCTCCGGCGAACTTCTTTTCTTATGGAGTGCAACTGCTCTTTTCTTTCTACATCTCTTCTTTTTACCGCTTCAACACCTCTTCCGGATTGGGCATGTTGAACTTCATATTTGATATCGACTTAGATGCGAAATGACATTCAATGTCAATTACATAGGTCAAAAATTTTATACCACAAAGCATCTCAAACCCTCTTCTAATCCAGGCGAACGACACTATATCTTTCATGAGAGGATAAAGTGTTGTATGCACATTCCACATACAATGAAGCCAAATGGTCCTAGGCCTAAGGTTACCTTCCTGCATCAACACTTTCCAACTTCTTTTTTTGGCAGGGATTGCCAACACACTCTTTGTACTACCGACAACATCATCACATTGAGGATTACTATCTCCGTTTGCTAACTCTTACAAGGACAAAGACTAGTCAAAACGTAGAAAAACTTAAAACCAGTCTAAACGACACTAAGGATAGACACTTACCATGTCGATTCCAGACCATGGGATAGATGTACTTTTCGTTCCCAAATGGCCCATCAATCAAAGGACCCTTTGTAAAAAAGAATGTATCTTTCCACCTCTGGTCGTTTGTTGTGAGGTCTGTGATAAGACATGTCGAATTGAACCTCAAGATCAATGAGAATTGACTTTTCTCATGCACATGCTTCTTTAAATAGTATCTATGTAGAAGCGAGCCTAACCCATACTTCAACTCATATTTCCCACGCAAGACAGTTAAGCTTATAAGTATCCTCTAACTATTTGACATCAATTGGCCGGGGGCAATATCGTAGTATACTAGTAGACGTCGAGCCAGAGAGGGGATAGGAAACCTGAACCCCTAAAGAAAATTGTACTCATAAAAACAAGTCCATCCGGGAATATCCTAGTCGGCTAGTTCATGCTCTTTAGCAGCACGTAGTATGACATGATTAGGGATACCATATAGCGTTCTTATGTTATCCATGTCGTTGTCAGTAGGCGCACTCACTGGGTTGTCACTAGCTAGATACCTAATGGCCAGCCAGAACACGATGGTTCCTCGACCTCTACATATTCTGGGTGCTCGACCTTTTGTGCGACAACATATACGGCTCCCATCTCTAGCATCCCCGATTTATCTATAACTATTTTGATGGGTTGTCTACGGTTATCTGTCGTTTGATACTCTGGGATTCAACTTCGACACCTTCCTCGATTTCAGCTCCCGTACCACTAGGGGTCCAGGTAAATACTGGGCTCGAAGTCGTACTCTCATTCAACATGATTCATTCAAATGCAGAAAATGCAAGAGTCAAAGACAAATCAAAATCTGAAATCGAGATTTAAGATCAAAACCTAGGGTTTCTACAAACCAAAATCTAAAATCGAGATCCGACAATCTAAAATCAAAACTTAGGGTTTCTACTAAGCCCTAGAGACCTAAGGGTGATTGATTTTTCGAAACCCCAAGTCAATCGACTACGGATTTAGAAACCTACGACGACTTGATGATGTACAAAATGACTCAAACCATGCAAAACATTACTTAGATGGATGTAATCCATCGCTAAATCAATTTTGCAACCCAATTTTGTAATCCAACATGAAGAACAACGCAAGAACACAATATGATATTTCTTGGCTGAATCCTAAATATTGCTTCGCCGGTTTCCTATACATGCATAAAATTAAGTTTTTCAGCAAGCAAAATCGATG
Organism: Dipteronia sinensis; assembly: GCA_033220585.1. Lineage (NCBI taxonomy): Eukaryota > Viridiplantae > Streptophyta > Magnoliopsida > Sapindales > Sapindaceae > Dipteronia > Dipteronia sinensis. The sequence continues at coordinate 44,169,425 of CM065639.1, forward strand.
ATTCTTAAAGAAGAAATTTTTGCTTATCTTGAAACTTGAATTTGATGATTCTGCTGGAAAATACACTGAAGAATCTACACTCTTAAAGTTTTAGATAGTTCTTGCTTGCGAGAGAAAATGAAGAGATAAAAGAAGCTTCATAGAGAAGTTTGGTTTATAAATCAAGACTTTAACCACGTTTCCAACTACTGTTGCCATGTGTCGTAACCATTGCGGTTATTGGTTGACCTAGGTAACTGTGAGGTTAATTTCAAAATTCTACTCAATCGAAATCGCCCCAAAAACGAGACGCCACGTCAGCCCTAGGGAAGTGAAACGATTCAGTCCTATCGATTGAATTGCCACCCTTGAAATTCAAGAAGTTGTCGACAATTCATCGAAGCGAAATCCACGACCAGAAAATCATTGTCCTGCTCGACTCCCTGTCATCTCGAAAAACGAAGCCCGATGTGAAAGTTGAGCTATTTGTTGACCTTGATCCTTGGTCCGACTTCGACATGATTGTTGAACCCACTTTCAACTTGGCGAAATACACTCTCTAATTCGAAGACCTTCTCTTTAGAGAGTGGGGGACAAACTGTGGTAGCCAAAAATAGCCTCCAGACCCAACGACTAAGCCCAACAACGATCTAGTCGTCGCCATGGGTCAGGCTCAGACGCGACGGGTCGACCCGAGAGCCTATCAGTTGAAATGCAACTGATTTGACTTGGTCCGGCTTGAACTGTTATCAAATAACAGTTCAAATGGAGTTTGAGATTGAGCAAATCTCGGCTTCCACTATTTTAGACCTTGATCTCTAGGATTCCAGATCCCATTAACGTTAACTAATTAAGGAATTGCCTATAAATATAACTTCTCATCCATTGAGAGAGGATTTTGATTTCTCTCCCCATTCTTAAAGCTGCTACTGAAACTCTATTAAAATGAACTACGGCCACCAGACTCTCACCAGACATCATCTTAACCGTAATATTAATTACCAAACGCTCAGCCCAAGCGTACCTAAGGCTCGAATTAACCACCACCGTATCTTCTCTTTTCTTTGTTCTCTTTTTCTTTTCATCTTTTTTGTCGGTTCTTTGAGCAGTCGACCAGCTCGATTTGACCGGTTTGACAAAGTTACGTGAGCATAACTCGAATCCGACCCGATCCACTCTAATTGTAGATCGACCATCTACATCTATAACCAATATATAAATATGTTGAATTTTCAATCTCAACTTTCTTGATAACAGTTATGTAAATTGATTCTTAAATTTATCTTATAATAATACCTTTGTGAGAGTAAAGACACTGAACATATCATTAACAAGAAGTTGCAAGATCAATAAAATAATAATAATTATTATTTTTAAAAAATTAATTTTAAAATCTTAACTTAAATTAATATGGTTTTTGTTTTGATCGGACATTTCCCCTTTAATTACATGATAGATGTTCAAGTCTCACATTTGCTCATTAAGTCGCAAAGTGTGGAGGGACTACCCCTATGGTGAGAATTGCATTATGGGCTGTGCTTGTAACAGTCGATAAGATTTCGGCATACTTCTAATAAGATTGATGTCAGATTTTTTATAAAAAAAAATTAAATATGATCTTCTTTTTCTGACAGTGAGTTTCAGTTGCAAATTTATATGATATTTGCCTATTTGTTTTATTGTTAATTTATTGAATTGCATACAACTTTTGATCTGCATAGAAATTGTTGATCAAAGATTTTTGAACTGCATACAAACTTTCCAAGGGTAGCTAATGAGGCTTCTCTACAAACTTCCCATAAAAACATTTTTCAAATTAAAAATAAAAACTAAAGTACACACCACAACCTCATCATCATAAACCCAACTGCATCAAACCACAATAATTTCTTGAAGCTAGAAATTAAAACCAGTAGTAGTACTATTGTACATCATCAGGAAGATTGATAATTCAATTACTCTCAAGTTTGTCCTCTGGTGAGTGAAATACAATAATGTCAGCCTCATCCGGCAACTTGAAGCTCACCCTCTTCTTCGACCTCCCACTTTGATTGCTTCTGCACATTGAAGAAGAGAAATTGGCACTGGCACCATCCTCCATGGAGAAACTTTGATCAACTTCATCTCTTGGTGGTTTCTTAGATATTGATGATGTTGTGGCTACAAATTCTTTAGTAGTAGTTGAAGAAGATGATGAAGATGGGTGCACTTTTTTAGAGAATTGTTTGAAAACATAGAGCTCTCCTCCACCACTACTACTAGTACCAAAACACTGTTGATGATCTGCAGATTTCATACTAGCTGGTGCAGGTGAGGCCAAAAGCCACTCCTCCAAAGTCAGTTTTCTCACTTTTGTTATCTTTTTCTCATCTGGGTCCATCTCATCATGTACTCTCTTCTTCTTCTTCTTTTTCTTCTTCATCTTCTTTGTTTTCAAGCACTCTGGCTTGATCATCTCCATGATCGTCGATGAAGATTTTCGATCATTATTATTATTCGATGAGCTTACTACAAGTGCTCTTGTACAATGTTGCTGCTCTGATGATCTGCTCATCAAATGCCTGCTGAGCTTTGCTCCCATTTTTCTTGGCCCTCTTAAATGGATCAATCACTAATAATTATATTGCAAAAAAAAAAAAAAAAAACCATAGTATGCAATATTGCAATTGTTGAATAAGAAAGGTGAGAAATGGTTTGAATCAGAATTCTTGATGGGGTTTTAAAGGGATTTCGAGACGGAGAGGTCTAGGGAAACAAATGGTCATATCCACAATGTTATGAAGATCATGAATGAGACAATCCCGTCACAAGATAAAAACGTTACGTAACAGGATTATATACGATTGGACGAAAGAAAAGTAATTTTATTAATTGAACAATTCCAGATAAGATCGTCTCATGGAAGTTTTTCTCTACTATAACGAAATGAATCTCCGAAAATTCTCTAATTTCCAATTGGATGCATGTGAATTAATTACTCCTAATTTTGAAAATGCAGTATCTAGGTGTCTTGTTCTATAACTTACAAAGCTTGAAAGCATTGCCCAATTGTTAGAATCTTGGCTTCTCGGACAAAACAATAATGGTGATGAAAACAAGGTGGTTTGTCCAAGAAACATACATATATATATATATATATATATATATATATATATATATATATAAACAGAAACGGTTTGGTTAGAATCTTTTTGTCACTATTGGAGGAAAAAATAAAGACAACAAGGTGTGTGCAGAAGCAGAACCTCCACTTTGATTAGAATCTAAATTGTCTCCAATTACAATATAATTGGAGCTATCTGTGTTTGGTGAATAGGTTTTCACACATTGGAATTTAATATGTATAAATTAATATATAGGGAGAGTAATGATTAGATACGGGATCTCATATGTTTTTTTTTTTCATACGGAATTTGACTTTCTAACATTGGAAAGTTTATTATGTAACAGTACAAAGTAACCATGTAACAATACAGATTTCAAATCCCACACGTTTTTATTATATATATGAATGTATTTGAATTTGACCTGTATCTTCATGTAGCCAACCATTTGACTTGTGAATATACTTTTGAGCAGCATAGAATGAGTTGAGATTTTCTTGTTCGGAGAATTGTCTTGTTCAAATACAGCTATTAATTTTCTTGCTTATATGATATAAGCTAATAACAGATAACTAGCCTAAAAGATAATTTTAAAGAAATTAAGTGGTCGTTTGATTGAGTTTTCTACTGCCTTAAAATGTCAGCAAACGTCTATTTGAGTTTTTTTTAAGATATTTGGTTGGACTTTTGAGATTGTCTATTTTAAATTGAATAGAAGCTAGTAGAGTTTAAAACTCTACTAGCGCAAAAGCTCACGAGGAGGTACTTCTTCAAATAAACTTTTTTTTTAAAAAATAATCTACCAACCAAACAATTATAATTTTTTTTTCAAAAACTTTAGTTCTAATAAATCATCTACAAGTAAAAAAACAACTTCATGTGAGTGGAAACTAGGATGGATTTCATATTTTATTGCGTTAAGGAAAATTATGGATACCGATATATAATTGGCTATAAAATGTAGTCTGTGTAAAATTAAAATTTTGTATGATTTTATTTTATTTTATGCCAATTGTCGATAGCGATAATTGAATCCAGGGCATTCGTTGATAAGACTCTTTATAAAAATTACAACATTTTTGTTCAAAGTTACAGCTTTAAATTTGAGCATGATAGCAAGATAAAGTGATATTTGTTGGATAAAAATTTGAATATTTTGCTTTTTGGTCTTTTGTGCAAGGTGGATCAATATGATAGAATAAATCAAATATCTTAAACATCATAGTGTGTTAATTAATATGATATGCACACACAAAAAATTGAAGTAAACTAATGTTTGAGATTTCATATCCGATGAATTCGGATATCTTCAAAGTAAACCGCAGGAACCAAACTAACAAACCAAAATTGGATGTAACATACATGAAATTGGTGAAAAATATCACTCTTTTGAGTTGGTGTTTCACGGGTATCACCACTTTAATAAGTTAAGTGCACAAAAATAAGTAAACTTCCACAAATGCCCTTTGCATATATTTTTTATTTACTTTTCAGTTTTTCGATTTTTATTTTTATTTTTTCATCTTCTTCATCGACTTCCATTGGAGGTCGAAGTCGTTCGACCTCCGATCGATGCAGAAGAAGATGAATTTGTTATTTGGAAAAATTCATTTTTGTCAAATAAGTCTCCCATTTTTTGGTGTTTTCGAGACTTATTTTGTATTTTTGGGATTTTTCAAATAGTTTTCGAGACTTTCCAGGTAATTTCTGAGACTTTTCAAGTAGTTTCGAGACTTTCGGGTATTTTCGAGACTTTTCAGATAATTTTTAAGATTTTTCAAGTAGTTTTCTAGACTTTTCCAAAACTTTTTACAATTTCCAAGACATTCTGGAAAAAACTGAAATTTTCCAAATTTTTTTTTCATCTTCTTCATTGAAACCTCCAATGGAGGTCATGTTGGGACTTTGAACCAATGAATGCGGAAACGACATACTTAATATTCTCTCATCACTCATAGCAATTAACGTATATAGCAGAAAAATAAGATGAGAGAAAACAAACAATCACAAAACACTAAATATATGTGGAAAACCCTAAATCAGAGAAAAAAACTACGGGTCGTCAGGACGATAGAGAAAGTTTCACCATATGATAAATTGTTACAACCATATAGTCCATGATTCTCTCTCACACCTCAACCCCAAACCACAAAGGCTTACCAAGTGCCAAAGCTCACAAACCGCGCTTTTCATTATGATTCTCAACTCACAGAGCTCAAAAGATCATCACCAAAAACCCCCCAATATCCCATAGGTCTCCCCTGAATATCACTCAGGGATCTCTAACTAGATCCATTGATATTCTCCGGATCCCTCCCCAGATATTCCCTAGGGTCTCCCCCGGATCTCATCATTCTCTAACATTACATGTGTTTGTTTGACTCAACACAAAATAACCCAGTTACACAGTTCGATTTATATTAGTTACATCGAGTTTAAACCTACAAGGAAATCTATCTCATATACATACACGACTTTCTTGTTTCACATAAATACTTTTTCCTTTTATGACAAGACTTCTTGTTCCACGCAAAGAGAAATCCTTTCATTTAAGCACAAGAATTTCTAGAGGAAAACCTTTCCTTTTTTGCGAAACATTCACGATCTCAGCAAAATATGTCGTCACAGCGGTCTAGGTCGTGGTGTGCACCCCACACTCTACACTGCGAAAAGTCACTGGAAACAACCTCTCAGAATACCTCGGTCTGCACCGCGATAATCTCACTGGAATCGACAGCTCCCTGTGCCGCGGTCCACGCGCCTTGCTTGTGTCACGGTCCACATCGCGGTTCCTTTCGGAATCTGATTCTTCAGTTCTTCTTTGATCTTCAAACCTCCGTCAAACACCATCTCCAACTTCCAAACGTTTTCCGACATCTCTAGAAAGTTTCACATCAGGTGAGTCTCTTTTGGTTCATATTGGGTTCACTTGAGAGTATGAGTCAAAACCTAACAGGTCGAATAGAGTTCAACCTCTATTGGAGGCCGATTTCGTGGTCAAACTGTCCTCCAATGGAGGTATTTCATCTCCATTGATGGAGGTCCTCCATCAATGTAGGATTTTAAAAAAACAAAATCAAAATAGTGAAGAACTGGCTACTGTGGCTGGGGGGCATTTTTGGAAGGAACTCATTTTAGATGTCGTTTAAACATAATTTTTTAAATGAGTGATACTCTTTAAATTCACTCTTAAAAAGGTGCTAATAAATTTATTAACCCCTTAACATACTATAGAAAAAACAAGAAGAAACACAAAACGTAAGAAAATTAGGGCCTGTCGGGTACCAATTTTCAATGGAGTTTTTGTTTTTTGTTTTTTGAAAACAATTTCGAATACGCGTTCGTTAATCGTTTTCCATTTTGTTTTTAAAACCAAAAACAAAATGAAAAACAAAACCAATGTTAAAATTGAAAAATATAGAAAACATGTTTGAGATGTTTTTCATTTTATTTTTTTTTTACTGAGAAAAAAATGAAGGGTACCTTTTTTTTTTCCTTTTTCGGTCTTTGACTTCTTCATCTCATCTTCCTCTTCTTCCTCCTTCTTCTGCTACTTTTTAAGAAACAAATTCGGAGGAGCAAATCTCCTCTAACGTCGGAGGAGACGAGATCCTCTTTCGGCGACGCTGATTTGCTGATCTGCCCAGATCGGCATCGCCAGAGGAGGATCCGCGTTGGATTGCTCCTCCATCGATCTACATTGATTTGGGGAATCGACCGGAGGAAGACATTATTTTTTTAAAATGCAAGCTATATTAAATTATTAACCAATCACAAGCCAAAAGCCAAACTTACAATGCGACGAGGTTGTAAGTCTGCAACACACACCCAGCAGCACAGGCCAAACAAACAGAGAAAGCAAGTTCCTTGGCCACAACTCATTATCTTCAAGAGAAAAGGCAATAATGGTGTCTGGGCCACCGTATTGAATAAAAAAATTAATATTTATTTAATAAAAATTAATATTTGTTTATTAATTATAAGTTTAGTGTTGAATCTTGATAATTATATGCCATGAATTTACAAATTACAATGAGAAAATTATATTGACCAATTATTTAACAAATTGTTCTACAATTTTAAGTTGTAATATAAAAAAAATTACAAATTTACTTTTTTTAATATATTTTTTTCTAATACTCTACCGGACATGTTTTTACCGTTTTTATTTACAGAATACAATTTTCAGCACAAGCTACCAGACGTATTTTCGGATTTCGAAACTGAAATCAAAAACATTGTTTTGGATTTCATTTTTATTTTTGAAAAACACCAAATGAAAAATCATACAAGAGGTGCCCTTAGCAACCCTTATACTAATACATGAATTCAGAAATCTATAATTACGAAAGCTGAGATGACATCCAGGGGCGGACCCACGTGGAGACCAGATAGGGCCCGTGCCCTACCTCAATTTTTTTAAAAAAATTGATTCTGTGTATATTGTATATATACATATTTATTAATAATAGTTGTTATTAAATTGTTGTTAGGATAGCTGGTAGTGGATTTTTATTTTTAGAATTAGGGTGCATGGTTCAAGTCCCATCTCATTCAAATAGGTTCTTCTTTAATTTAATTTTATCTTCTAATTTTTTAATGTCTCTTTTAATTCAATTGTATCTCCTAACTTTTTATATCTTATTTATTTTACCATATTTTTCGATTCATTTTCTCTATTCCATCATTGTTAATTTCTTAACTACCATTAATTTGTGTTTACTTGATTCAATTTTATTTTATATTAGACTATATATTATTATTTTGGATTTTTATTATTTCTAATAGTTTTAATTTGACATACCTAATACGTCCAATCAATAAGCCCTAAAATCTCATGTTTTACTTTATTAGATTAATTATTAGATTAAAATAGTCAATCTATTACTATGATTCATTTTATTTTATTCTCAGTATTTTCTTTATTTTATAGTTCAATTTATTTAGAATCAATAAATCAATAATTTACCAATAATTTAAAGAATAAAATTTTAAAAACATGTCTAATAATAGTTATTAATAAATTATTATTGTATAAATTTAAATTGAATTCATTATAAATGTAAAACAAAATTTCTTATTATAAAATTAGATTGTAATTTATTCTTTTAATATTTTTCATTATTTATGTTATTTTTCTTGTTATTATTTATTTTTTAATATTTTTTCCTGTTTTTATTTCTTTGTAAATGCAAGATTATTTAATTCATCTAAGTAAGTGTTCTATTTATTTTATTTTATCTATAAAAAAAACTATTTTACTATGATCTTAATTTTTCAATAGTTTTTTATATAATTGTGATTTTAATTTATTCAAGTGCCCTAGCTGATTAAAATTCCTGGGTCCACCACTGATGACATCAATAGGATTCTACCAGGTCAGCAGTTCGAATCCTACCAAAGACGAAAACTTTCAAAAAAATACCTAGTTTCGAATTAATAGACATCTTCAAAAAAATATAAACAGCAACAACAACGGCGGAATTGGGCCTGGCTACAGCCCACCCTAGTTTTTTTTTTTTTTTAAATTAAGTTTTTTTTCAATAGGTCTATATACATCTTATGCAATTCTAACTACACCCCAGCCCAACTCCAATTTTATCGTAACTTAAAATTTATACATCAAACCCATTCAAGTCCATTAGATTTCCTTAGCCAAGTTAAAAATCAAATTGAAATTTTAACCCTTTAATAACTCAAAAATCAAATGGGAAATTTTAGGGTATGTAATAGAATATGTATTTGAGGGTAATATTCACTATGTCCCCTGACTAGGTGTAATTGTTTTTTAAAATTAATGAAAATTCTCTCGTATCGTCGAGATTAGCAATCAAAATGATTTGTTTTTTTTATATATATATAGTATAATTTTTTATCTATATGAAATTGTCCACTGCTCATCCAAAAAAAAATTATGGCTACCCAAGACAAATAAAACGACCCCAAGCAGAAAACAAACACAAACGAAAAACAAATTTCAGGTGTGGTGAATGAAGAACTTGTGATTCAAAGCTCCCCTAATAATATATTGCAATGCCAGCAACCACCCCAATTGACAATTGAGTATGGTCTATGGAACATGTTCTTCTAAATTCAATTGACTTGACATGCTATAATTTATTTTAGGGCAAATTGCACTGAACCTCTTGAGGTTTGGACAAGTTACACATAGATGGAAAAGTTTCTTTATTATACACTAACACCCCCAAGACTTAAATTTGACTTTTAAAATACCTAAAATGTCCATAGTTATATTATTTTATACTTTATTTTTTTTTACCTTTAACCAAAAACTTTATAAACTTTAATAAAAATTAAAAACTAAATAAAATATGATTCATTAAATAAATAAATAGTTTTAAAAAATTAAATAAATAAATAGTTTTAAAAAAATTAAGTAAATAAATAATTAAAAATGAAATAAAAAAGTATTAAAAATCAAATAAATAAATAGTTTAAAAAATTAAATAAATAAATAGTTTTAAAAAAATTAGGTAAATAAATAATTAAAAATGAAATAAAAAAGTATTAAAAATCAAATAAATAAATAGTTTTAAATAAATAAATAGTTTAAAAAATTAAATAAATAAATAGTTTTAAACAAATTAAGTAAATAAATAATTAAAAATTAAATAAAAAAGTATTAAAAATCAAATAAATAAATAGTTTTAAATAAATAAATAGTTTAAAAAATAAATGAAAAAAATTAAAACATTAATTTTTTAAGAATATCTATTAATAGGGACAAGATAAGCTCTAAATATCCAAAGAGTGTTGGGAACCTTGTAGCTTTTCTCACCATCATTTTTACCGTAAAAGTTTGGATATTTAGAGTTTTTCTTGTCCCTATTAATGTATATCTTTAAAATTTTTAATGTTTTTAATTTTGTTTCTTTTATTTATTTACATTTTAAAACTATTTATTTTTTTTGTAAACTATTTATTTATTTATTTATTTTTAAAATTATTTATTTATTTTATTTTTAAAAACTATTCATTTATTTTTAAAATTATTTATTTATTTAAACTATTTATTTATTTAATTTTTTAGACTATTTATTTATTTAATTTTTTAAAACTATTTATTTATTTAAAATTTTAAACTATTTATTTATTTATTTAATGAATCATATTTTTATTTAGTTTTTTATTTTTATTAAAGTTTAAAAAGTTTTTGGTTAAAAGGTAAAAAAAAGTATAAAATAATATAATTAGGGGAATTTTAGGCATTTTAAAAGTAGGTACGATGTCTGATTTTTAACAAAATCGGATTCGAATTGATTGAAGTTTATCATAACTTTTATGATTTATACATAATGCAAGAATTTTACATATTATAAATCTATAAATATGTCAAAACTTGCTTAAGTAATGCACGAATATAATAGATATAAACTCACTTTCAAAAAGAAAAGAATTATAAATTCTAAAATATAAATATATGTTTATTTGTGAACAAATTGCACTCAACCTGACCTCTTGCATCAATAAACAACTTTATTATTAATTGACACTCACACTCTCTACTATTAAGTTAAACTTAACTGTTGACTAATTATTACCTTTAAAAGACTAAACTACACATGATCCCTAAATTAAATTAATAAAACAAACATTGTTTTTTTAAATAGATTTCCACCATCCATGTCAAACATGGATGGTGGAGATCAAATAAAATTTTAATTAATTAAAAATTGAATTAAATTAATATATATATATATATAATTAAAAGAAAAACATAAATTTAAAAACATAACGATTTTAAAAAACAAAAATTAAAATTAAAATTGAAAAACCGGAAAAAAAGTATCATTGTTTGTGCATGTTAGATGCATCAATGATATTTATAAAATATTATATATATATATATATATATATTTTCCAGTTTTCAATTTTATTTTATTTTAATTTTTTAAAATTGTTTTGTTTTTAAATTTTTGTTTTTCTTTTAATTTATATATTTTGCAATTCAATTCATTTTTCAATTATTTAAAATTACATTTGATCGATAGATGGTGGAGGTCCATTTTTTTTTTAAAAAAAATTGTTTTTGTTTTTTTATTAATTTAATTTAGGGATCATGTGTAGTTTAGTCTTTTAAAGGTAACAATTAGTCAACAGTTAAGTTTGACCTAACGGCATGAGGTGCGAGTGTCAATTAATGATAAAGTTGTTTCTAGGTGCAAGAGGCCAAACCTCAAGGAGATTTAATGCAATTCGCTATTTATTTTTTGTGTGAGTGAAAACAAAACAAAATTTAATTATTTTTATATACTTCACTTCAAAAATTATATGTACAAACACACGGTTTTCTCCTGTAGTTTTACATTATCTATAGGGTCAGGCTAAAACAACTTAAATTTGCGACTTAAAATTTTGACTTCAACATCTCAACCACCAATGTGCTTTTAATCCAAGAGTTATAAATGCATTCAATCTCAACCATTGGATTAAGAGCACATGAGTGATTGAGATGTTGAAATCAAAATTTTAAGTCATAAATTTAAGTTAATTTAGCTTGACCCATCTATTAAACTCTCTCTTCCAATTTTATTAAGCTATCTCTCCCGGTTTAATATGGTAACTAAAAAATAAATTAAAATTAATAGTTTAATATCACTAATTTCGAAATTGATTGTTTTTTATGGTTAGGTTACAATAGTTAGAAATAGTATTGTATTTTTTAGGGTTAGATCTAGTGGTTGGAAATAGTATCGTGTTTCCTACGGCTATTTATCATGATCAACTATTGTGGTCGGAATATCTTCATCTTTTCCAAGGGCCAGGTATTTGTTGTCAAAAATAGTATTGGCGCTAAGTTTTGACACAAGTTTCACATTATTTTTGATGACTTTAGACAATATTTCCGAATGTACTTGTTCTGTCATAACGAATATATATTAGTGTTACACATTTTCGATGACCTTATTTTTATTGTTGGAAAAACAATGATTACTGACCATAATTTCACTCCGTCCGAAATGGTTGGTTGGAAAAGACACTATTTCTTGTAGTGATTCAACCAATAAGATTTGGGAAGATATTTTGAGAATTTTGAAATTGCAGTTCAAATCTCTCCCAAATACTTGAAGTATGTAAATTGTGTGTTTGAATTCTATTATTTACTGTGTTTTATGTTTAGGTTGCTGAGTTTTTATTGTTTTGTTGAATGGTTGAAGATCTTAGTGGAAAAAAATGGAAGAAAATTTCGTAGAAATTATTACTTTTTTGTTTTTAAATTTAATTATTGTTAAATAATTTTAAATTTTTTATACAAATTTGCCTATTTAGTCGTATATCTTTAACTGCATTCCTACTAATGGAGGTATTTTGGGATTGTTTAAGGACAATGGAGATTTTGGAGGATAAAGCAAATTACAGGGGAATTTAGTAATTTCCTTACTTTATTATTTGCTGGGTTTTTGTTATTTTGGTCAGAGATCTTGGTGGAAAAAATGGAAGGCCAAATCAATAAAGAATTAACCAACATGAGGTTGGTCCAGTGGTTTTCCCACCACACATATACCATGATGCGTGGGTTTGAGTTTGTCTCCAACCCTCAAATCCCCAATTATTGTAATATTTCCAACAACAAAAAAATCAATAGAGAATTCTTGTTTATAATTTACAATTGTAGCTAACCTAGACATGACCACGGTTCGGTTTCAACCGTGGAACCGACCCTTCCAAAATCTAAATTGGAGTCCGGTTCCGAAACCGAAACCGGATCAGAAACCATAACTCATAAGGGTCTAGTTCCAAAATTTCAAAAACCAGCGTGGAACCGGCAGTTCCAAACCGGCGGTTCCACCGATTTTTATTTTATTTTTATTTTAATCATGATCTCTCTCTTTCTTTCTCTCTTTCTTCTGATCTCCAATATCTCTCTCTCTTTCTTTTCTTTCCCATTACCACCAAAACTCAATCACAAATCCATATCACAAATCCCAACCCAGATCACAAATCTCAAATCATCCATCGACCACCACCCCGAATCTCACCTCTCTCTCTCTCTCTCTCTCTCTCTCTCTCTCTTGATCGATCCAAGTAAAACAGAAATAATCTAACGAAGAAGAAGAAGAAAGAAGAAGATGGTGATGATGGCCGATTTGAATCTGTTTGTTTGATTTTTTTTTCGATTTGAATCTGGTTGAGAGGAGAGGAAAATGTTTGAGTGTTGGTGCGGTGGTGATGATGGCCGATTCACGGGTGGTGGGGGCGATTTCGGGTTGATTTAGGGGTGATTTGAGAGAGAGAGATGATAATTGATGAAGATAAAGGTGATTTGGTATCTGGGTTGGGGTTGGGTAATGGGTATGTATGGGTAATGATAGATGATTAGGTTAAAAATAATAATAAATAGAACCGAACCGGTGAAATCGGACCAGAACCGAGTGAACCGGAACTGGAATCGGCAGTTCAGAACCGGAAACCGGAACCGATAGTTCGGAACTAGGAATCGAAACCGAACCGAATCGAACCGGGGTCCCCAAGGGGTCGTTTGTTTTTTTCTTCTGAAGACTGAACAATCCTGAATTTTTTTGAAGACTGAATAGGGACTGAAATCTGAACTTAAATGACATGTTTGTTTTTTTTTTTCCCTCACATCTGGATGTATTGTCAACATGTTTGTTTTTTAAAAGTAAAATTGTCTGAAACTAAGTAATTTTACATTTATATCCAAGTTAAACAATTATACATATAATATGGAATAAAAACAATCCAAAAATAATAATTATTTATGAACACTTATGATCATGATATTCTTCTTCGATTACAAATAAACTTCATTTTTACTAAGAAAAAAAGGTTTTTTTGTTTTCAAAAAATAAAAGGGGCAGTAGGAAAACTCACACAAAGCACTCTAAATAAAATAATATATTAATGCATCACCCTAATATCATAATAAAGTATTGATATTAAACACCAATATGAGAAGGTGATTAGGGTTCTTTTTTATTTTTAAAGCTATTTAAAATAAACAATATATTAAAATAAAGATTTTTGTAGCATATATAATTATGATGAAATTGAAAATATTTTATATATAGGGGATAGAATCGGAAGAAAAGATTTTGGATTGCATTTAATGCAATTCAGTGATTTGTAATTAAGTGTAAAGTCAAGATTTTTTACTTTTTCATTTTAAGTTGCTTTTTTTGGTATTTTTAAGTTGTTTGACCACTTATAGAAAGAAACTAAAACAACTTAATAATTATAATTCAGACTTATTAAGTTTTAAGTGGAAAAAACAAACGACCCTTAAGATAACCACGAATGAAATGTATAAAAGAGTGGATTCGACCTAGGGAATCCAAGCTAAAAATAACAACGAAATTACATTAAAATATATTTTTTTCCAACGCTTAATATTATCTATATTAACTAGTAGAACATGGACACAAATTGAAGCAAAGTCTTACCACACTTGTTAGAAACAAAGATAAAGTGCCTTGAAATATCCTTCAACAAATTCTTTGAAATCAATTATCTCATTTCGTACCTTAACATCAACACCATTACGTAACATCCCCGGTATAAACAGCCACGAAGCTGTCATCGCCGTGAAAACCACCACCAGCGGCGCCCACCACCATTCTAGGCAACCCCCGCCGCCACTTGCCTTTGAAATTGCTTTTCAAAGCAATTTCAATATCCAAACATATCCCATGCAAGAGAAAGAAGCACATGACATCCCACCTAGGCTTCACTCTTCCATAGTAATACAATAGCAGCTCATGCATCAAACCAGACACAAAAAACGTTGCAAGAATTGCTGGATATTTGGCCCACTTCTCCCCAATCAGACGGCTAGAAATGGATCTCACCGGGTTGTACGCTGCTGAGCGTAGGATGTCTGAAACCATGACATTCCATCTACGGCCCCAGAAATCTTGCAGTGAAGTAGACAAGTGTGGTTTATTGAAATTTGGCTCAAGCTCGACGCCTATCAAGAACTTAACCATGTCTCGAAGCATGTGTAAGTACAAGTCTAGGATAATATACACACATATGCAATAAAGAAACATCATGACATTTTGGTGAACATTTTCTTTGTTAATGTAAATAGGTAAAAGTGCAACAAGAAGAAGAAACTGCGAGGCAAAGTTAGATGATGATTTGTGGCCATTTTTGGTACTATTTTGTGGAATGATCTTGATAGGGAAACAAGCAATGGCGATGAAATGTGGGAAATTGAGAGGTGGGTGGTGGGACGATAAAGGGCCTTTATCGAAAGCAAATAGAAGAAGTTTGAGGTTCGTGAGACAAACAAGGAAGAAAATGGTGAAGCCTGAGACAATGATGGAATGGAGATTGAGAGGGAGGATGAGAAGGAGACAGATTGTTGGGAGGATTGCGAAGAGCCTTATTGAAAGTACTGCTTTTGGGATGATTTTATGGATGACATAACAGTAGCTAAGAGATGCAAAAGCTGAAAGCCATACTATGATCAAGTTCCTCGTCTCACCTACCATTGATTCTTGTTGTGTTAGGACTTAGGAACTTGGGAGTGGAAGAAATATGCAAACCGTGATATATATATATATATATATATATATATATATATATATATATATGAGAACTTTAAAACTAATCATAAAATTAGTGGATTTATTGTTTTTACCCAAGATTAGCATTTTTATTGTTTCTACCAAAATATCCACTATTTGGACAAAATTGCCCTTTTTATAAAAAACAAATTCTATATTTTCTTTTTCTTTTTCTTTTTCTTCTTCCTGGAAAAAAAACAACTTTTTTTCTCTATTTTTTTTCTTTTTCTTCTTCTTCTTCCTAGACCTCTAGTGTTTTTTTCTTTTAGATTTGGTGTGATTAATTTGGTGTTGTCTTGGTGTGTTTAATTGATTTTCCATAGTGTGTTTAAATAAGTTGCCCTTGTGTGTTTAATTGGTCCGCCCTGGTGTGTTTAATTGAGTTGTCCTGGTGTGTTTAATTGGTCTGTCCTGGTGTGTTTAATTGATTTAATGTGTTTAATTAGTCTGCCTTTATGTGTTTATTTGGTCTGCCATGGTGTGTTAATTGGGTTGTCATGGTGTGTTTAATTAGTGGCATGGTGTGTTTAAAGAAATCTGGAAAAATTTCCAGATTTGAATAGATTTAGAAATTTTCCAGATATCTTGATACAAAAAATATTAAAAAATCTTTGAAACAATGGATCTCTAGTAAATGTTTTTTTTATGAAGGAATTTGTTAACAGTCTTTTTTGACGGGAGACCAAAAAATAATTTTCCACCTTTCTGGCATCTGGTAGGATCTAGATCGGGACCGGTTCCTAGATACCAGGGATGCTCGGTACCATTATCTGGGAGGAGGTCAGTACCACATCGCACATATTACCAGATATCTAGCAGAGCAGGTACCACGGTACCTCCTACCAGGTACCTAGGTACCACGACACCTACCCGGTACCTAAGTGCAGCGATATCAGTCCTAGGTTTCAACCGCAATATGTATCCTACCCGTCAAATAAGAAGAATATCACCATAAAGATACCAGCATGCTTAAAACAAGCGCCATGCCAGTAAGGGCAAACTGGTACATCAGTGTACCGCACTACTAAGGTACATAGCCATCATTCTCCTCCAAGCAACGTAGGAGGAAAGGGTTCACCCATTCGCTGTTTAAAAGCGCCATAAATGAGACCAAACAGGTCAACAGATTCGTATTTCAAATACAAACGGAAACATTACGTAATTAAAGGGAGCAATTCCCACGCTAATTTACGATCTCAGTCCACGACAGTTAATCCCAATGATTGCAGGTCAATTCCAGATTCGTGGGGATTGATTGGAAGAGTTAGAGAGGATAAATACAACAACATAATTCAGACAAGGGATCGAGAAATTGGGAGAGGGAACACCTAAGGAGAGTATTTCACCATCACCAAGAGAGAATTTTCACCATCGCAATATAGTAAAAATACCCACTTATCGACTAGCACGAGATTACCATCTCCAACTGAGAGAGAGAGAGAGAGAAGAGAAAGTGAGATTCACTATCATTGTATCAACAAGTCTTGTAATCAATAAAATAATAGTTCTCCTAATACATATCCCCCCCCCCCCAAATTGGGAGAGGGAACACCTAAGGAGAGTATTTCACCATCTCCAAGAGAGAATTTTCACCATCGTAATACAGTAAAAATATCCACTTATCGACTAGCACGAGATCACCATCGCCAACTGTGAGAGAGAGAAGAGAAAGTGAGATTCACTATCATTGTATCCACAAATCTTGTAATCAATAAAATAATAGTTCTCCTAATACATATCCCCCCCCCCCCCCCCTCTCATTATTCTTACTTTTCATTATTTCGCATTTATTCGTACTAAATCAGGGTACCTAGAGGTACCTACCCCGCTGCGATCTACCTGGTTGCAGCTTGATGGTGTTAATCGGAATTTTGCTCCCATACGATTTTTCAGTTAACAGAATTTTTGTTTGAATGGAACATAATCTGAAATTTCTTTTAAAAAAAAACATAATCTGGAAAAAAGAAATTAACAGACATAATCTCGAAAATTTTCAAAATAAAAAAAACCTGGAATTTTTCTTTAAACAAAATAAAATCTGGAAAAAAATTTAACAAACATAATCTGAATTTTTTTAAAATCTAGAAACATGATTTGGAAAATTTCAAAATCAAAAAAACCTGGAATTTTTTAAAATCTGGAAAAAAATTTAAACAAAACGAAATCTGAAATATTTTTAAACAAACAATACCCAAACTTAAACACAAACACAACCACAACCACCCTTAAAATCAACAGCCCAAATCTACAAACCAAAGGAGAGAGAAGAGGAACAAAAAAAAATGCTTGGATTAAAGAGGAGGGAGGCATGAGAGAGGAGATCTGGTTGTAAAAAAAAAAAATTGTGGTGGAGAGAAGAGAGAGACATGAGAGAATGAAGAAAAAAGAGGAGAGATACGTGAGAGAAAGACAGAGAGAAAGAAGGAAGAGAGAGAACGAAGAAAAAAATGATTCTGACCAAAGGAGAGAGAAGAGGTAAAGAAAATAATGAGGGGCATTTAGGTCTTTACAACCAATTATTGGGTAAAAACAATAAAAATACTAATTTTGGATAAAAATAATAAACCTCCTTATTTTTTTGACTAAAAATGGGTATTTCCTCTCTCTCTCTCTCTCTATATATATATATATAGAGAGAGAGAGAGAGATAGAACTTTCAAGTGAGGGATCCCTTAACTTCGGTAAAGACCTTGATGAAATCTCATAAATTTTAATGAATTTTGATCTAAATTTTTTCATGGATGATAAGTTTATTGAAATCTACGGAATAAAATTTGAGAATTTTCAAAGTACTAGAACTATTTTTATGAATTTTCTTATATTTCTCCTATTTTTCTAACTCCTTCATGTTTAACAAAACCGGGATAAATAGTTCTAGTATTTAAAAAATTCTCAAATTTTATTCTCAAGTTAAGTTAAAGATTTAGGAGAGATAAATTAGGAGATATAGTTTAATATGGTAGTATTTAAAGATTTTTAGAGAGAAAAATTCTTTTTTTATAACTTAATTCAGAAACATTTTATCCATTGGATGATTTCAAAGGCTAAGATTGTTCATTCTAACTTTTATTATTATTATGATGAACTGACATGAGAAAGACTTATATATATATTATTGGTTCTCTCATGAGGGACCCCTTATTTCAATATAAAGTAAGGACCTCCATGGAATTTATCGATTTGCATGAATTTTGATTTGAATTTTTTTGTGAATGATAAGTTTAATAGAATCTAGATGTAAACAAAATTTGAATATTTTTCAAGAACTTCAACTTTTTTTTTCATTTTTCCTATTTAACGCTCTTTTTCTGATGCTTCATATTTAACAAAATTGGAAAAAATAGTCATAGTGCTTAAAAAGTTTTCAAATTTGGTTGACAAGTAGATTTCATTGAACTTATGATCTAGAAAAAAATCCAGTTCAAAATTCAATCAAATTGATAGATTTTATGGAGATGCTTACTTTATATTAAAATAAAGGATCTCTCATGAAAGAACCACTAATATATATTGTTGACGGTGTTTTTTCGTCAACTGGAATTACAACAAACTAGGGGGAGTCGTTTGTAATTTGGAAGTTCTGGGAAATATTTAAGAAATGCAAAAGAACAAGTTTTACGTGGAAAACCCTAATTGGAGGGAAAAAAAACAACGGGTGCCGATACCGACTAGAATGCTTCACTATAAAGAATGGTGTTACAATGCTGGTCCTGCTTTCTTTCTCTTAAGCTATTGCTTGCCTATCGTTTATATGAAAAATGTACACTGTTTATACATACATTTTGTCAATCTAGCCTTGATGTACAAGTAGTTGACTTGTAAAATCCTTGTGTGATTCTTCTCATTTGAGCCTTCGTGTTTATTTCAATCACGTCCCGATATGGTGTGATTGACAATCGTGCTTGATTTGAGCTCTGATTCATGGTGATTGATTCCTAATTGAAATGTGATTGTTGACCTCAATTTCAGGCGAGATTTCTTCTTTGGACCATTCGGCCTTAATGTACGCGCCGAGTCCCAATTCGGGCGAATGTCCTTTGCCTAGAGGTTTACTCGGCTGACCAGAACCCCTGGCGAGGCTTTCCCCCGCCAGAGCTGCCCTTCTTGAGGCTTTCTTTATGTCCCCTACTCATCTGCTTGGCCAGATTTCCTAACTTGGGCGGCGAATTCTTGGTTGGACTTTGCTGACATGGCACTCATTTTGATCCTATTGTTGATTTGATGACGTGTTAATGCTCGACTGAAATTCACATATAACAATACCCCGTTAAATATCTGAGTTGAGTGTTCTTGTTCAGCTTTGTACTCAGTGTACGCCCGAGTTAACTCATATCCGTTACATACTCGGCGAGGGATAATTTTTTTTTTAAAAAAAAAGGCCCTTTGTCATTTTCCTCGTTAATGCATTAATCACGACTTTCTTTGTTATCCGATGCCGTGGTGACATTTTGGCGCTCAAAGATCTTCTTCTGGTGACACATATCATTGTATTAATTAGTGTTTCAGACGTCATTTCCGGATTACATGACCTACTGCGACAGCTCACGTCACTACCCACTTTTGCCTATGCTGACATCACTTGGGGTTTAATTTTTGAAGCCCCTTGCCTTTGCTATTTAGGTCGTTTGCATGCTTCATTTTAGGGTCCCCAATTCAGATTCCTATTTTTTTTTATTTCTTCACCTTTTACCTAGAAAAACCCTCTTTGCTTTCCTTTCTTAAGGTCCCATCGATTTCCAGAGTTTTTACGTTCGGTTTCTAAATCTCGTTGCTCGTTTCGGAGGTCTATCATCTCACTTTTTTCAACAAATCCTTTCCATGGTAAGTTTTCATGGATTTTAATTCCTGGCATTTTCTCTTTTGCAGTAAGATGAGAGCGACTGAACTTAAAAATACGATCGAAGTTGAAATTCTTGAAAAAATGCTACAAAACCTGTGTTCCAGACCAGCATGTTTTTCTCTTTGTTGATGTCTCACAGTTAAACACAAATGTTTAAACTAATCCTTCTTCTTTGACTTGCAGTGAAGCTAAGCCATTCATGGCAAGGACTAAGTCAGTTAGCGGCTTAGCGCACATTAGAGGACTCGTGTTGCTAGGGTCTCGGCTCAGCCCAGAGATATCAAAGTTGGTCGTCAGGCGGTTGATGAGTCTAACGTCGAAGACGAGCATAGGGACGCTCGTATAATGTTCTTAGCAAAGCAAGAGTACACTTTTGATTTCGATCAGAACATGGTTGGCACCGGCCGAACTGCGCAAATATATGAGTAGGTTCGACCTTAACCCCAGCGTTATTTAGCTTTTATCGACCAATGACAGAGCCGCTAGGAAACTGCCTCCCGGGGCAGTGGCCATTTATAGAGCTATGCTAAGCTGCGGGGTAACTCTCCCTCTTCAGCCTTTTAATGCGAGTTTCTTGGTAGAGGCTCAGTTGGTACCTGCGCAGTTTGCTTCGAACAGCTACCTGATCTTGATGTGCTTATGGCACACTTGACAAAGGTTGGGCCTACATCCCCTGACCCACGTGAGATCCGGCATCAGTACACCTTTAGGCAATCTGGTCAGTCGGGCATATACTTATTGTTATCTACCTCCCCCAACCATTGGATATTCGTCGGGGTTAAGGTCAAGAAGAGCATTGAGAATAGCGTCAAGGAAGGGATGTAATCCCGCTGATGTTTTCGATAGCCGTATAGGGGTATAATCCCGCTCGCTGTTGGTTGGAAACATCTCTGTCAAGAAAAGCTGATGTTTTTGATGATCCTATAATTCCCATATATACCCCTAAGGAGGTTGAAAATGAAGATCTGGTCATGGATCTTGACCCCCGAGTGAGTCGTCTAGAAAAAATGAAAGCTTTTAGCCACTGCTGCAGCCTACCCTCAAGGTTTCGCGGGGGGTCAGATTTGTCTACTCTTCTTTAGATGAAAAGGATGGTGATGACAAAGGTTAAGGGGCTAATGCATCCTCTCCTCCCTCTGAGGCTTAAGACTAGCGGGTCGCGGGAGAAACAAAAGAAAAAAGGGATGGAGGAGAGAAAGGCCTTTGCTGGTCATTTACATTCAAAATTCTGCCCCCGGCTACTGATGAGGCTCAAGAGGCTGGTCATGAAGCTGTTGAATTTTCTTCCAGGGCTGTGCCGGAGACATCTTCTAGCGTTGAGGGGGTCACTTCTTCCTTCGGTCTCCAATCGACCGCGGCTGGTGCGAATGAGGTTCCTAGTTCGTCAGTCAGATCATTTGTCACTCGTTGGATGCTTAAGGACATGGCATCCGTTCGTGCATATATTGGGGATGATTCATAAGGTTGCTTGAAGGGAGGAGAACTTTATAGGAGGCTTGAAAACTTTTTCAATTGCAGCGCTTATAGAAGTTTTTTCCTTCTATAGCTTAGGCATACTTCTTGAAGCGCAAAGTCTCACTTTAAACTTTTTGCATATGATTTCGGAGCTGGCTGACATGTTCGAGATGAATGACGTCTAATCTGAAATGATCAGAGGTCTGGAAGCTTCGCTGAGGGAGAGCGAAGAGAAACTGGCTTTGGCCGAATGGAAATGTAAAGAGAAGCTCGAAGTCAATCAGGAATTCATAGACAAATATCTTGCAGCTCAGCTTGAGGCTGAGACTAGGGATTCAGCTACTGAGGAAGATGCCAATTCCGAGAAGGATCTCTTAGATAATGAGAAATAGCTTATGCTTCAAGCTGAGAAGATGGTTGTTAAGGCAAGACTGGCCTATGAGCTGAAGATCGAAGATCTTAATCTCCAGTTACCCACTGTGGAGTGTGGAGGTGCTTCCGAAAAAGGCACGAACGGAGTTGGAGGTGCGATTTATGGATCATTTTAAGAAGTCTTCCACTTACGATTCCCTCCTCATTCACGAGTTCCAACAAGGCTTGGTCTCTGAAAGGGAGTTTTTCAAGTCAAAGAATCGGGCTACCGTGAAGGCCAAGGCTTAGTGGAAATTTTCCATTAAAGTACACATGAGAAGATCTCTGGCCATCTTTCAGGCCTAGATAAGGGAGTAGGGCACCTATTGCCGTAGTGTAGGAAGGGATCTACACCCCATACATCTTGAAATGCCTTCTGAGAACGCCTTTTCTACCTTTTACGTGGGTGAGGAAAGCAGCATCAACGGTGAAGAACCTAATTCGGACTGGTGTCAGGCAAGGACTACTCTCTTAGTCTCCTTGGATGAAGGGTAAGGTCAACATCATAACATGGCCCTCAGGCCAAATCATGTTGAAGGAATACAATGGAACGTTGGGAAGGAGTGATAGTAGTGGAAGCTAACTCTTAAGACCTAAAGATCAGCTTCTGTAAAGACCTATATTTTTTATTTGGCTTATTTCACGACAAATCACATTGAGGATGTTTTGTAACGGGTAGCATATGTTTTTCAAGTGTGGTTTTTCGAAGAAATGCTCTGTTCATCTAATGAGCTTCAAGAGGTAGTTTACTTGACATTGACTCTTTGAAGAGATTAGTTACACACACATACACACACACACATACACACACACACACACACACACACACACACACACTTCTCATGCATGTTTTATTCGTCTTGCATTTATGTTCATTGCTTATATGTGTGCATTCTTTTCACTATCACACTTGCATTTCATTCTTAGACTTAAGTGCAGTTTTGTGTGGTGTAATTCATTTTTTTTCTGTTTGACTAGAAACATCCACGGATGCACGATGATGTGCTTTTCTTAGTGCGATGGTTGAATAATCGAGAAGGTCCCATTCTTCTCTTGGATAGGTCTTTGATCATATGGTCTTATACCATGAGTTTGGGTGTCCAAGTTTGACACTTGGTTACTATAATAACCATATTTCTCTTCATAATCTTCATGATCTCATTTTGTTAATTGGAGTAGAAAGTAGACATCCATACCTTTCCAACAGTATATCATACGAAAGGTTTCGATGTTGTTTGACCTTGTTTTGAACTGCTCAAAAATCAGGCTGAGGTGCTAAAAAAGCTAGTTCACGGGATACTTTGTCCAGGCTTCCCGTGAAGAATTCTCCAGCCGTTTCAGTGGGACAACCTTCATTTTCCAGTAGTTTTCATGGGACAGGTTTTGCGGGTCCTACCTGTGAATCATCCCACGAAGAACGCTGATTTGGCCCAGTTTTTCTCTTATGTCGCTTTCCCAAAACGACATAGTTTCTTTTGGATCCTATTTATACTTCATATTCTTCCTAATTTCGACCTAGAGCTCTGAAAATCATATCTTAGTGAGAGAAAGAGCTCTTATAGAGAGAGAAGTCCCAAGATTGATCATTTTACTCTCCAAAACCCAAAACCCAAAACCCATCCTCTTCATGCATCATTAAGCATCTTTTAGGCTTGGGTCTTCTTCATTTGTTAACTTGTTAAGTTGAACAAACACTCCATCTTTGTTAATTGTTCAAACTTTCCAAGATCATGTTTTTACTGCATTTATTAGTTGATTAATTGTTAAGACTCTCTTTATTGCATATATTCATGAGTTCCTTTGTATGATTAGGTTTTTTTTTGTGATAGCTTGTATTTACGATATTATTGCCCTCTAACTAAGTTTTTATGTCTTGCATCTAGACATTGGTAATTAGAATTCATTAATAGTATTTCTTGATGCAAATTTATTGTCTTTGCCATGTTTTGTGACAACTTGTGTTGATTGAGCTTTGTTTGAGGACTATGTTTTAGACTTGCATATCTTTACCTAGTTAGGTCTTTATGAATCTTCACATAGACATATTGATATTTGGGATTTTTTTATTGACATCTTAAATCTCTACACGGGCTATCCATCTAGTCAGACATAGTCTTCAAATCCACTATATGTAATGATGTTTACAACCTAAGATGACCTCAAGTCACACCATTCTAGGAATGTAACACACCACTGCTACCCCACATGCCTTTTATAGCAATCCTAGACCAATTTCTTGTGCAATAATCCTCTTAGTCACAAGACTTAACACACAATGAAGGGATATACAACCTATGTGAAATATATGAACATTTCTGCAAATAATGCTAGGCTACACTAAATGAAAGATTAAATTATGGTAATTAAACAATCCTAGATATTAATATCTAAATACAAAGCAAGAAGATTTAGCAAGAGGACAATATTGTCCTAGATGTAAGCTATAAATAAATAGTTAATCTCAACCAACAAACAAAGACTCAAACTTTTTAGAAAACACATTAAACAAGGAGTTATGCATTTAATCAACAGAAATAAATGTTAATCATAGGCAAACTTGAACATAAAAAGGAAATAAGAGGTTCTAGAGCATGTTCAAATTACCTAGTCAAAGAAAGCAAGAAGACCCATGATTAGATGATGTTTGAATGATGCTAGATGCTCATGGGAATGTGTTTGGTTGAGTAAAGGTGAGTTCTTGTGAGTCTCTCTCTCTCTTCAAAATCACTTTCTCTCACAAAGTATGAATTCTGCACTCACCAAAAACGATGTGGAGAGAAGATGGGGTATAAATACTAACCCTGAGTGAAACTACGAGGTTTTGAAAACGTTATAAAAATTGCCCAAAAACAACGTTCTTCGCGGGACAGTTCATCCAAACGTTCAACGAAGGTTGTCCCAGGAAAACCATTGGAATCATTTTCGAGGGTAACTTCACGGAAGGAAGCTGCGATAAGATGTCCCCCGAAAACTTGCTGGAGGTTTCTTCGCGGGAGGTTTCACGGAAGGCAACCATGAAAGATGTCCCGCCAAACCTACTAGAGGTTTCTTCACGGGAGACTTTGCGGGACGAAAGAACGAACTGTCCCGCGAACTATGAAAATATGCATGCCAACAGGATATTAAGAGCAGTTAAACATCAGACCAATGACAATGAAAACAAGCAAGTGAGAAATATGAAAAGGATGCACACATGTAAGCAATGAACACAAATGCAAGGTGAATACAACATGCATGAGAATACAGTGTGTGTGTGTGTGTGTGTGTGTGTGTGTGTGTGTGTGTGTGTGTGTGTGTTTGTGTGTGTGTGTGCAACTAAATCTTATCAAGGAGTTAAGCATAAGTGATATACCTTTAATGTGCTCTTTAGCTTGTAGTCTTGAGAATACCTTTGAAGTTTGATCATACACAATGAAGACCTAGACTGCCCTTACACAATAAACCTCAGTGTGGTTTGTCAATGAAATAAGAAATCAAAATGTGAGGAACTTATAACCCCTCATTTTTTTTATAATGTCTTTACTTTATGAGTTGCTCTAGACTCGGACCAACCGTTCAGTTCTCATTGCCGAATGGTTCCGAACGGATTTTCATCTCCAGATGGGTCTTTCTCGTAGCTTTTACTACTAATCAAACCCTTATTAGCTGGCTTAGTTGCGATCAGCTTGACTTGGCTTTCATATATACCCGACTCGAACTCGGCTAATTCTTGGTTGAGCACCTTGTCTTTTGTGACTGATTTTGGCTGGTATCCTGGCTCTTTGCTCAAGATAGCTTCCCACTGTCTTGTTTTTCGACCAAGAAGTGTTCTAGGATCTTTGTCCCTTTTTACCCTGTTTTTTTCGTTTAAACAAGTCACCAAAGACGTCTCCTGATTTTGTCTGTTTACAGGATTTGCCAAATCGTTAGTTTTTAAGCTAACACAGCATAACGCATCTCACCAGGTTTTTCCCGATGGCGTTCTAGAGTGTTTTTCCGTTGCAACCGGCATCTTCGAGGTGGTTGGATTGCTTACAGTGTTATATATACACCTGATCAGTTCGGCAGGCATGCCAGGTCCTAAGACTTTGTTTCTCAACCTCTCAGGCGATTTCACCCACCATGGTAAGTGTCGGCGCTGCTAGTTTTCTTTGATATAAAGATTAAGATTTTATTTTGAACACTGTTCTTGGCTTAATGACTCTAAACTCTCTCGAGAATTTTATTGTTGGATCTGATAATGTAGACATAAGAGAATTTTATTGTTGGATCTGATAATGTAGACATAAGGAAACAATCAGAAAACTAAAAAATACCTAATTGAAATTGAATCCCAAAAGCTAAGATAATCGTTCCCCGAGTGAAAAAATCTTCTTAAGCCTTCACGAGGCTGAGGTAACTTCATTCTTGAAACTTGTCTTGATTGAGGCTCTCTTATACTTCTTATTCAGACAGAGGTTCTCCTTCAAATGATCACACCCAGTGCTCATCATTTCAGTCCTGTCTATATACACTGCGAGGTTCGATCTCCGAGTCATCTCCTAGGAACCTTTCACAGCATCTATACCGAACTCTATTGGGAATATGATCATCAAGGCGTAGGTAGTTGTTACTTGCTTTAGTCTGGTTCAGGTACGGTCTGCCCAGCAAAGGCGTTGTACGACTAGTTCTCTATGTTGACCACCACGAAGTCTAAGAGCACCGTCTTTTTGTATGAGGGTGCCCCAATTTTTACGGGTAGCCATTGACGATTCCGAGCGCTCTAACCTTTGCACTATTGTAGATCTTTCCTATTTAGCCCCAGTTAATCGAAAACCTGAGACCGTTGTCGATCAGAAACCGGTAAACGTCACAGTGCCCGATTCGAGCCGTTATGACAATTGTGTCATTCGGCCTTACATCAACTCCATATGAGTCAGCTTCGGTAAAAATGACCGGATCCCGTCCTGCCTTGATCCTCTTAGGATCCGGTCCGATTAAGTTCACATCTAGATCTTTACGGGCATACATGGCCTCCCAAACCTTCGTCATTCTTTCTCTATTGTTTAAGAAGATGAGGAGATTGATGTGGTTGGAGAATCACCAAACATATCAACCTCCTTATCATGGTTACTAGTCTTAGACCTACAATCATCTATGACGACATTTGATGATTCAATGATACTACAAGTTTTCAAATTAAACACTCAATAGGCCTTACTATTAAGGTCATAGCCAATGAAAATTCCATCATCACTCCTAGAACCAAACTTGCCAAGTTGATCTCGGTTAATGGGAATGTAGCATTTGCTTCCAAATAAGTGGAAGTAGCTAACATTTGGCTTTCTCCTTTTCACAATTCATAGGAGATTTGTCTAGTACTGGGCCTTAAGAAGACTCTATTTCCGCGGAGAAATGTCTAAATCCTCCACATTCAAAGCATTTAATGCCTTTTCTTGTTGTCTTCTCTTAGCTTGGCTTAACTTTTATGAAAGGAGTCTTCTTTTTTATCTCATTCCCTTTCGATCCAAAACCCTTCTTTTCAAATTTGATGAACTTCTTAAATCTCTTTACCATAAGGGCCATATCTTTATCCGGGTCATCCTCCTCCTTTTCAACCTTTGAGGTCTTTAAAGATATGCTCTTTTGCTTCTTAAGTGGTGAAGGCGTATGAGATTTTCTAGACTCACAGGCTAGGGGCCTTCGAATTACTTCACGTGGCTTCATCTTTTTGAAGTCGTTGTTTTCTTCAAGTGTCGTCACCTTAGACTCGAACTTCTCGGGAAGTGACCTCATGATCTTTTGTTTGATTCTTCTATCCGAGTATGGATCACCTAGTTGATGGCTTTAATTCACGATGTCCATCAACTTCACTTGAAAATCATTGAAACATTCATGCTCCTCCATCCTAATTTGCTCAAATTGTGTTTGGAGGACTTGGAGTTTGGAATCCCTAACCACATCGGTTCCCTCATGAGCCGTCTTTAGTACTCGCCATGCCTCTTGTGCATTCCTGGTAGTTTGAATAAACTGTATTGATTATCGTCTATGGCACAAAAAAATGGCATGCATCGCCTTGTCGTTCCCTTTGGGGGCTTCGAACTCTTGAGTTGTCCATTTTGACTTTGGCTTGGGGATCACACTTTCATCTTCAAAAGTCTTTTCTAGAGGAGTGTAGCCATCTTCTATTTTCATCCATGCTCGGTCATCTATTTGGAAAATGTAGGACTCCATCTTGCCTTTCCATGAGGCATAGTTCACTCCGGTAAGCAAATGAGGTATTATGTTTGAGGCACCCTCAATTCCCCCTCCGTTCCCACTCATAGTGTTTGGGTATGAATGAGATGAATACAACAATCAAAGTGCATACAAATGCAAGACCCACAAGATAGCAAGGATCTCCCAAGTATGTCTAGGAACTTGCTCTGATATGAATTGAAAATAAATAATATGTGCCTAAATAACGTAGAGGGGGGTAAAAAGGTTTTAATAAATTAATTACCAACTTTTTGACTTAATCAATGTTAACACTTTACCCCATGATGATAAGCAATCAAAAAGTAAAAACAATGCGGAAAATAATAAACAACACGGTAATATGTTTTACGTGAGAAATCCTCCAGTTGGGTAAAACTCACGGGCTATCCATTTAACCACACACGGTCTTCAAATCCAATATATGTAATGATATTTACAACCTAGGTTGACTTCAAGTCACACCATTCTAGGAACTTAATACACCACTACTACCTACATGCCTTTTATAATGATCCTAGAGCAATTGCATGTGCACTAATCCACTTAGTCACAAGGCTTAACACACAATGACGAGATAAACAACCTATGTGAATATGTGTGAATATTCTAATATGCAAATAATGATATGCTACACTAAATGCTTATCTATGGATTTAATGATGGAAATTAAAACAATCATAGATATCAATATCTAAATGCAAAGTAAGAAGATTTAGCTAAAGGGTAATACTGTCCTAAGTACAAGCTATCAATGAATAATCAATCTCAACCAACACACAAAGACTCAAACTTGTTAGAAACAACATTAAGTAAAGAGTCATGCATTTAATCAATAAAATAAATGCTAAACCTAAGTATGAATGAACAATAAAGAAATCAAAGAGTTCTAGAGCATGTTCAGGTTACCTAGTCAAAAAAAACAAGAAGACCTATGATTAGATGATGCTAGATGCTCATGGGAATGTGTTTGGTTGAGTAAAAGTGAGTTCTTCAAAGTTTCTCTCTCTTGAAGAACACTTGCTCTCTCAAAAATAGGATTTTGGACTCTTAGAAACGAAATTGTAGATAAGAGAAAGTATATATAAGAGGTCAAAATGAAACGGCAACGTTTTGGCAAAACAGGGCATGACCGCTGTGTGTATTGATGTGTATCACACAGCGGTCTACATAGCAGTAGACCGGATCGAAGAATGATCAACTCTAACCGCTGTGCAAACCATTATAGGATGCACATCGGTATTCACAGCATAAATCTTTGGAGGAGAAACCGTTGTGAAAAACATACAGCGGTGCCACTGCGCAAAGACAATACAAAATACGGATGAGACGCCGCTATTCATACCACTATCTAAACCCATATCGGTGGACCTGATGCAGCTCTAAAAAGAACACAAATGCAAGTAAAATAAACGTGCTTAAAGAGAGTTAGAAAACATGAGTATGCACCTGAAAGAAACACACACAATATAAAAGATATGAGAATGCATGAGATGTGTGTGTGTGTGTGTGTGTGTGTGTGTGTGTGTGTGTGTGTGTGTGTGTGTGTGTGTGTGTAACTAAGTCTCTTCAAGGAATTAAGCACAAGTGATATACCTTTGAAGTGCTCCTGAGCTTGATGTCTTGAGAATGTTATTGACACTTGATCACAACAATAAGGCCTAATCTACCCTTACAAGTAAATCCCCAATATGGTTTGTCAACGAAATAAGTCAATCACAAAATGAGAAACTTACAAGAACAACCTATCATGTTTACACATGTAACTTAATAGTTTAATAATTACTTTTTACTTTTACGGTTTATCTATAATTCAAAGTTACATATGAGCCACATCAAATGAAACTAACGTAAAAAAAACTAACATCTGCTTCATCTCGTCGGAGATGGAGCGGCGACAGTGCTCCATCCGATGAGATAGAGTGATTGCATACCTCTATCTCCGATGAGATGGAGAGATGGAGATTTCTCCATCATGGTGGAGAAATCTCCATCGCGGTAGAGAAATCTCCATCATTATTTTGTTTTTAATTGTTTATAAAATTTTAACTAAAAAAATCAAATTTTTTATTTGGTCAAAAGGTCCAAATTACCCTCAGCTGTTTGGAGTTAACAGATCCAAACTAATGATACGGGATGTTTATGCAACATTTTTCAAAAGTTAGGGGAAGTTTGTGAGTATATGTCCAAAACTGTCATATCCGTGTAATTTTGTCAAACGTGAGGCTATTTGTGCAATTAGCCTTGATAAAATTTTAATATAAAATTATAAAATAAAATAAAATAAAACAAAAAGGTAGGGTACAATTTAAATAAACTTTAAAAAACTTGAGTAAGACTATACAATCCAAATGATACGGCAAATAAATTGTCATCACCACACAAATCATAGGGGGTGATGTGGTGAATGATATGGCAATGACAAATCACTTGCCATATCATTTGGGTTGATTTTTGGACTAAATATTTGGATTGACTAGCATTAGTGGAAAATCTTTGTGGGCTTTGACAGGGATGTCAAAAACACCCGACCAATAAGAACTCGCCCCACCCCGACCCAGTACTAGGCTGAGTTTTTTCAAAATAATTGGGGTTTGGATTGGTTTGGGGCCGAGTCCTTCACCCTGGTTTAGAAGGGGAGGGGCGGTTTGGTATTCCCATCTCGACCCCACTTATATTTATTTAATTAATAAAGAGTTTGGTATTCCCACCTCGACCCCATTTATTATTATTTTATTAATAATATTAATATTTAATTAATAAAAAATTAAGATATATTTTTTAATTAAATAAATAATATATTTTATTAATGATAATAAAAATTAAGATATAAAAAATTATCATTAATATAATTTTTATCCAATATACAATTTACTTTTAACAACTTATAACTCTTTTTACTTTTAACAACCCATAACTCTTTTTACTTTTCACAATTTCCTTTTCTATTCTTTCTTGTTAATTATTTTTGTAGATTTTATTCTAAAGTTAATTATGGGGTTCTTCGATAGTTGGAATTTTACAGGGTTGGAGTAAAGTAATTTTTGTTCGGGGTGGGGTTGGGATTTTTAGTCCCCACTCCATTGACATCCTGAGGGCCATGAGCCCATGACCCTAAGGTTGCTTCGCCAAATAAAAATTAATAGAAAAAGGTAAGATATTTTGAAACACAAAATCATTGTTTAATCACAGCGTGTTATATATTTTTGATAATAATATTGAGTAGCATGAAACTGATGATCTGACTTTTTCAAGTACAGGTGGACCACATTACTTTATAATAAGGTTCTGCCAGGTCTAGCTCCGATGACCGCTCCAAAAACAGTGTTTTTTATTCTAATTATATGTAACCCACAATCCAAAAATGTAATGTCATTTGTCAATAATTAAAACAAGATTTTTTTTTTTATTTTTATCATTTCAACCTATTTGATTGGACTTAAACGAGTCAAATTTAATTTTGGTAAGTGAGAAAACCAATATACCCAGGGAATATCAAATGTCACTTGAGGATGTAAGATGTCAAATGTTATGGGGAGCAACCGAGCACTCTTCCTAAAATAAGAAAGTCTCAAGATAAAGAGTAGTGTAATTGGCTAAAATCTTGTCTGTGTACGTAATCCCTATTAATATTATTTTTAAAATTCCAATATTACTTTTAGGCATAGCTATGAAAGGATTATAATAATTATAAATATACTCTATATATATTATTATTATTACAACTCTAGTATGCAATGCAACCCGTACAATGCATGGGTTCCGTTAAAAAATATATTTAATACATTATGTAATATAACTTTACATACTAAATATTTTTCATATTATTTTAGTTCAAACCTTAACTTATGTAAGGTATTTTTCAATAACATGAACTACAAAATAAAAAAAATAAAAAATTGTTGATGATCTATTATAGGTTAGAGATTGATATCTACAATCTAAAATTAAAATAATATAAAAATTGAAATTCAAATCTTAAATTAAATTAAACTGAAAATAAATATGTATCGAAACTATCTTATGAAAAAATTTAACGAATTCTTTCATTTTTAAATTAATTGGTCTTTGTTGATTCTAATAGATTTTAAGAGATAAATCCAAATCCAAACGATTCTTTTTTGGATTTTTCTAACTCAGTTCAACTCAACTCATTAATAGTTTAAAAAAACTATACTCATTGATGATAGACCTATTAATACTCATCGGCCATTTCTTGTCACTCTGTGAGTGAGTTTGGATCGAATTAGTAGGTTGTGTTTAATTTCTTTTTGTTTTTGTTTTTTTAAGTTAGGTTGTGTATAATTTGGTTATTTCTAAACAATGAACTGATTAAATAACGATCGGTTTGACAATAATTAATGAAAAAGAAGAGTAGTCACTTGTAATTCTTTTAAAGATATGGCATCAATATTAAAGTCACATTTTCCCAATTCCCATACACTGTGTGTTATAATCAACAGTTATTTAGTTGATTAACCTTCTATATGACTTGTAAGAAGTCGCAACACTCCAAAAGTGGGAACCCAAAAAAAATGAGAACAAAAACGCAAAATCTTTAAATCAATGATTTACATTTGATTATTTCTTGCAATATTGTTGTCATTAGCATTATATAATTAGTTTGTTTGAAATTAGACCAGAAAATAAGTTATTCAACCCATCCAAGATGATTCAGAATAGTATCAATGAATAACATATTTACATCACTCAGAATTCCTCAATTTCGACCTGTAAAACATGAATCAAATCTCATTGGAAATCAGTCACATGACATTACCAGGTTTTCTTTTCTAGGAGAATAGGAAATATAAGAAAAATTCTGGGGCAAGAAAATTAAGGGTTTTTTTATATTCAGGATTACCCTAAAGCATGTTGTCACGGCCCGCTAAATCCAAAGCCCAAATTCCTACAAAGGAGCCCAACAAGCCCACAACTAGGCCAAGCTTCTGGAAAATTCTAGAGATTTCCACACACCTCTGGTGTTGGCTTACTTCTAGAAGTCTCTAGCAACACAACCATTCTAGGTTATTCTTGTACATATCTAGAGGTGTAGAATTATCTAGAGACATGTACACACATGTAGATACAAGTAGGAAGATTCTAGATACTTGTACATAAGTATAGATTCTTCTGGAGACTTAATCTTCACAATTGGATTAAATTGATCACAACCGTCCATTGAGGAGATGGACAACTATAAATAGGTAGCTCCTCTCATTTGTAAATCATTCAAGCCTTCAAGCATTGTAAAGCTTTCCTTATAGCAATACAAGCTTTCTTCACTTTCTATCCAAGCTCTTATATTCCCGTTCTCTAGTCTCTCTTGTGAGTGAGAGTAACTCTCTAAGGCTTACTTAGCAATATTCACCCAGAAGTTGCCTAAGTGCCACACAAGTGTGCTACGCAAACTTTAATCCTGTGACAATGTGCTGATTTAATGGCAAGGATGATTATGGATGAATCACAAATTGTTTCCGAACCAATTATATACAGATATAAAGAAAGATATGGATGAGAAAATTGCTTGCTTCATCAACCGATAAGAACTATAACAAAAGATATACTATTATAAGAAATAATAAAATGACTAAAAATCTAATCGATACTTACTTTCATCATATAAGATAAAAAACTATTAAATAAAGAAGAAATATTAAATAATGATATCAGGTGATAGAAGAAGGACTGTTGTAGGGAATTTTTTGATCCATCATCAATATATATATATATATATATATATATATATATATATATATATATAAACCTAAAAGAGGGAAGAGAAATAGATTGAGGGAGGGAGACAAAAAGAGGGGAAGTAAGGATATTATTAAAGTAATAGTTGAAATGCTTAACAAAATAACACTTGAAAAATGATAATATAAAATTAATATATTATCAGAAAGTAAGAGTTTTATCTCAAGATTAAAAAAATCAAATAGAAAAACATGAGAGATTTCGATGTACAAAAAGCATTAAATAGAATATAAATAACACTTGAAATTAAAGTCTTATTAAATTGTGAGAGTTTTATAAAAAAAAAATAGGAAAATAAAAATAAGTTTTAAAAAGTGAGAGATTTTCGATGGAGAAATTAATTAAATAAGATATAATTAATATATTATTAAACATGTGAAAGTTTCATTCAAAGCATCTATTCATATTACGAATTTAAGTTAACATAATAGGAAATAGGAATTCGAGTTCCGATGTTGATCAATTAAAATTGAAAATATCTATTCATCTTTATTATGCCAAAAGATAAATATGTATTAATATGTTTTTAAAGTGCAAATGCATGAACATATAAATATTATATTAGTGGAATATGAAACATCTAAATTGAGATTATCATATGTGATCGTATCGAAACTTAAAATCCATTGAATCTGTATACTATTCTTATTAAGTGATATTATAAAATTAGTTAATAATATAAAATTAAATCTTTCGAATATGGTACACCTGGTCATAGTGGATATTAGAACATTAATATTAGTTGATAATGAATGTAGAATGATATTAGAAAATTATATATATATAAATTTAATGTCAAAGTTCTCTTACAGCGACACGTATTGCTGTGAGGGTTCCATTATAAGTATAATATAGATATAGATACTGGCCCGTGCATCGCACGGGCTTTATTAAAAAAATTATTTAAAATATATTATTTAATAAAATTATGCGAAAAAAAATATTAAACCTTAATTTGAATTAAGCATGAAATATATATATATATATATATATATATATAACATCCTTTTGAAACATTTCTGTCTTTTGCTATATATATATTATATATATATATATATATATATATATATATATGTATATTATAACAATTTATAGTCAAAGATTTTTCATGATGACACACCCAAGTTAAATCTCCATAACTATACCAAACTATATTCTTGATCACTACATCTATCATCTTAACATAATCAAAGATGCATCTCTGCAAGTTCTTTAATGTTAAAACAGTAAAACTTTTATATTGCAATACTATCCAATTTACTCACTCCTTTCTCAAATATGATTTCAAACTTTGGTTGCTTGTATAGTCTTGGTATCTATGGTAACATAAAATTAAAATAAAAGATTTTCGATATAGATAGTATCAATCAAACACAAAATATTAATTAGTCAGAGAAGATTGTGCAAAACTTAATTTCACATTCTTGATGGTAACAGACCAAAACTAACTCACATACGTTCAACATGAAAAATTCCAGAGAAAACTCATACTACAAACAAATTCATGTAAATAGGCAGGACACTATGTAAATGGTGTATGAAAAATGGTTTGTTCAGCAAGCAAACCTAGCTTCTAGAAACACTGGTCTGATTGAAGATACTGTTATAATTAAAAAGTCACAAACAAAATAATATTAAAAAAGGAAAAAAAAAACAAAAAACAAAAGAAAAATAAGTATAAAATCTAAATATAAATCTTCTTAAAAAAATTGTCTCTTTTTATACAATTTATATCCTTCAAATTAATATTCATAACCTGCTCTTTTATATTCTTACACGAACTCGAAAA
Source organism: Dipteronia sinensis (assembly GCA_033220585.1). NCBI lineage: Eukaryota > Viridiplantae > Streptophyta > Magnoliopsida > Sapindales > Sapindaceae > Dipteronia > Dipteronia sinensis. The sequence goes on from CM065639.1 coordinate 44,205,524, forward strand.
CCTATATCGTCATATTATTTAATCAGAAACGGTGTTAAATTTCATAATTAAAATCACATAAAAAATATTTAAAAAACACATAAAGGTTAAATTTGATGAAAATAAACAAAGCATGTAAATGAATTATTGTGCAAACACAATTATTTTGCAAATAGAGCCATGCTGAGTTAGAAATGTGTGCAGTAAATAAATATATATATATATATATATATATATAGGCATACTTCTGGTTCGTCAAAAACTTGGGATCTATTTGCATCATTAAAAAAAAATTCAACATATTAATACCTATAACAAAATCATTAACTTACACTTACAAAAAAAAAACCTGAAAAAAAAAATTAATACAATAGAGAATAAAAAGACCCCTTTGGTAGAAGTGTGCAAGAGAATATTAATGAATAGCATTTTGTTTCTCTACACAACACATCTCGCACTAATGTCTTTTATATATATATATATATATATATATATATATAAAGAATTGTTTGGAAGATCAAGGACCAATACATTATAGTTGTCAATCTAATTAAGTTCAATTAAATAATTATTAATAAATAATAGAGAAAACAATGAACAAATACAAAATTTAAAGCATGTAAGGGATGAATATAAAATAGGTGGATTATTCGAATGACTTCAATGTATATATAGAGTATGACCTTTCATTTTATTTCAATTAAATGGATGGATCTTTAAAATTAAAAATAAGTGGATCATTAATTTGAAGAAGTTCAATGTATATATACATAGACCTTTCATTTTACTACAAATTCTATTAGATAGGTGGATCATTAATACTAATATACAATTAAATGGGTGAGTTTAAAAAAACTAATTAATGTCCAATGATATATATAAATATTGTCTTTTGATTTTGAATTTACTAAATTATTAATTAATTGATTAATCATTTAATATGTAACTCGTTAGAAAATGAAACAATTGATATAACGTAGTTATGATTATTTAACGGTCATTATATTCATGAATGCATGCATTATGCATATAAGGTATTGAATAATGTTGTACAGTAGAATATTAGTAATCTCACAACATTAATTAGTTAAGAATGTTGAAATTAAAAACCGTAGAATACTCCCATGACCATACATTGGATCCCTCCCCTGGAATTTAGATTATCATTTAATGACCTCAAAGTGGCTGTATAGATTTTATATATTATATGCAATTAATTCTATATATTATATTATTAAATAAATTATAATTAATAATTAATAAAAATTTAATAATAAAGCCACCACACGACAACACGTGTCAATGTGAGGTTCCATTTTACTATATTACGAGTTTACAGCCCGCACGATGTGCGGATATGGTAAGTTTTAACGCAATCTTCATCGAATTTATGTTTTAAAATTTTATATTCTTATATTTTTTTCCTTTCAATCTCTAAATTCTTAAGTGTCTTATATTATCCTTTTCAATCGTATTCGTTATATTTTTATCCTTTTGGTACCAATTTATGGTGTAAACTACTTAATTTTGGGAAAGGGAAAGAAACAAACAATAAAAAAATGCACATAAAATAAAATATGATCACTATATCATAATTAGAGATTTGTGTTTTTCTTTATTACAGTTATTATAATTTGAAGGTAAAATTATATTTAAAAAAATACCCAGTAATCGAAACAAACAAAAATTGATATCACATGAAAATACTTATTAACCAAATCAGATCAAAATTGAAATAACATGAAGAGTTAAATAGTAATATCAACCCCTCGATAGCTTCATTCATACCCATCAAATCAATCTTTTTGGCATGTTTGATGAGGACGAAATGCAAACATTCAGTTCTTGTAAAAAAATGTAGATAATAGTTCTTGTAAAAAAAACTAAAAACAAATACAGATATCAGTGAATTACTTTTGAAAAGATTTAAGAGTTATTCTTTAAGTGTTTCAAAAAGTATTAAAGTCATCTACTACTATGTAAGAACCTCATTTTTACGATTGGCTTATTTCATGACAAATCACATTGGGGATGTTTGTGTGACGGGTATCATAGGTTCTCCAAGTGTGGTTTTCTCAAAGACATGCTTCCGATCATCTCATAAGCTTCAACATGTAGTTCACTTGTGCTTAATTCTCTTTGAAGAGGTTTAGTTACACACACTCACATCTCATGCATTTGTATTGACATGCATTTTTCGTTACACACATTCACACTTACATGCATTTGAGCTATTATGCATTTGTACATGTGTGCATTCCTTCACAATCACACTTGCACTTCATCTCTAGATTTAAGTGTGGTTTCGAGTTGTGTCCTCGCTTGCACGATGGTGTGCTTGTTTTAGCTCGTTAAGTGACCATTTGAGAAGGTCTCATTCTTCTCTTGTTTTGGTCTTTGGTCACATAGTTTTTTCTATGAGTTTGGGTCTTCTTGTTATTGTCCAAATCTGTCCTTTGGTCACTCATTTGACCATAACTCTTTCTACAGTCATCCAAATCATGTTTTGTTAATTGGAGTAGAAAGTGGACTTCCATACCTTTCCATCGGTATACTATTCGAAAGGTTTGGATGTCGTTTGGTTATGTTTTGAGTCACTTGTTTTCAGGTCTCTCTATTTGCACGGGTTGTGCACGGGTCACCTACCCGTGCAATTACCCGTGCACTGAGGATGTGCATCCTCGGGTCTCTCTGTTGCACGAGTTGTGCACGGGTCACCTACCCGTGTACTGAGGATATTGCCTTCAGGTTTGCACAACTGCACGGGTTGTGTACGGGTCTTTTACCCGTGCATTTACTCCTGCAATTGATGAAGGATGCACTCGGATTTGTCATTTGCACGGGTTGTGCACGGGTCCCTTACCCGTGCTGTTACCCGTGCAGTTAGTTCGTTTTGTGCCTATTTTTGTCAAAACGACGTAGTTTCATTTAGGGCTTCTATATATACATTCATTTCTCTCCTAACTCGTTTTTAAAGCTTCAAGAACCTATTTTTAGTGAGAGAAATTGTTTCTTAGAGAGAGAAGCTCTAAGACTTGTTTCATTAACTCTCTAAACCCAAAACCCATCATCCTTCATACATCATTAAGCATCTTTAGGCATGGATCTTCATCTTTGAGTTAACTTGGTAAGTTGAACAAAAATCCATCTTTGTTATTTGTTCATACATTCCAAGATGATGTCTTTAATGCATTTATTAGTTGATTAAATGCTAGGGCTCAACTTTATTGCATATATTTGTGAGTCTTGATAACATGATTGGGTTTGTATTGTGATAACTAGCATTTAGGACCATTATGCCCTCTAACTAAATCTACTTGCTTTGCATTTAGATATTATTGTTTAGGACCTCTTGATTACATTTGTTGATTGCATTTATTGTCCTTGCCATGTTTAATGACAACTTGTGTTGGTTGGCATTTGATTGATAACTAGAGTTTATATTTGTATATCTTTATCTAGTTAAGTCTTTATGCTTTTATATAGACATTGATATCTAGGATTTGTATTTATTGATATCATATAATCTTTAGATAAGCATTTAATGTTGCCTAACATTAATTGCATTTTGAATATTCATATATTCACATAGGTTGTTAATCTCTTCTTGAGAGTTAAGTTTTGTGACTACAAGGTGTAGTGCATAAGGAAAGTTAAGTCTTCCAACCAAGGTGTGGTTGGCAAGCAAAGTGATCAAGGATTCAATCTAAAGGCCCGTTGGGTAGTAGTGGTGGGTTAGTGACCGAGAATGGTGTGACTAGATGGTCAACCTAGGTTGTAAACATCATTATAATAGTGGATTTGAGGATCAGCATGACTAGAAGGATAGCCCATGGTTTTTCCCTTGTTGAAAGGTTTCCACGTAAAAAATCAAGTGTCTTTTAATTTCTGCAATTAGACTTGATTTTATATTGTTTGTTTATTATGTGAATTTTTAATATTGACTAATCAAGAAAAATGGTAATTAACTTGATTAAAAACCTATTCACCCCCATCCCTTTAGGTTAATAGACACACGCTTGAGTTTGTATTTTCAATTCGGTATCAGAGCGGGTTCCTAGACAGACTTAGGTGATCATTGCTCTTGATTGTGTGTGTCTTGCATTTGTGTGCATTTTGTTTGTTGCATTCATATAGCCCAAACACTATGAGTGATTTCGGGAGTAAAGAGTGAGCATCGAGTGTGAGACCACCACTACTCAAGGGGGACAATTATGCCTCATGGAAAGGCAAGATAAAGTCATATATTTGCCAAATAGATGACCGTGCATGGATGGCAATTGAAGATGGCTACACGCTTCCAACAATGACCACCAAAGATGGAAGTGAAGTCTCCAAGCCTATGTTTCAATGGAGTTCCAAAGACTTTGAAGCTTCGAAGTGGAACAACAAGGCGATGGATGCCTTATTTTGTGCAATGGATGAGAGCCAATACAAACTCATCCAAATCACCAAAATTGCACATGAAGCTTAAAAGATCCTAGAGACGGCACCTGAGGGAACCAAAGTGGTTAAGGATTCCAAGCTACAAATCCTCCAAGCATAATTTGAGACGATCAAGATGGAAGAGCAATGAGTGCTTTAATGACTTCCAAGTGAAGTTGATGGACATTGTGAATCAAAGTCATCAACTAGGTGACCCGTACTAGATATGAGGATCAAGCAAAAGATCATGAGATCACTTCCAGCTAGATTCGAATCCAAAAGTGACGATTCTTGAAGAAAACAAGGAATTCAAGACTATGAAACCGAATGAAGTGATTGAAAGGCTACTTGCCTATAAATCTAGATAGGCTCCTACATCTACACCTTCCAAGGAAGCAAAAAGGAATAGCATTGAAGACATCTAAGAGTGAGAAGGAGGATGATGACTAGGATGAAGACATGGCTCTAATAATGTAGAAATTTAAGAAATTTATAAAGCTTCACAAGAATGACTAGAAGAATAAGACCCACTTCAAGAAGATTGAGCTGAGCAAAGATAGCCTACAAGAAAAGGTATTCAATGCTTTGAATGTAGAGGTTTTAGGACATATCTACATGGATTGTGGTAACTTGAAGGTGAAGAGAAAGGGGAAGGTGATAGCCACCTCATCAAGTGATAATGAGAGTGTAAAAGATTCTTTGAGTTATGAAGAACTTACAATTAACCACATGGCATTTGGAGCCTCCTATGAGGAAGATGTAACAAAAGGCAACAAGGCCTTAAGTTGTGACTCTAAAGGAAAGATTAAAGATAAAGTAGCTAGAAGTGTGATTGATGAAGCTGCTTGTGGAGATGTTGTTGATGTGACCTACAAGTGACACTAGTGATGACTCTAGTGATGAGAATTCTTCATCCCACTCAAATGAAGGAATTTGTAAAGGCATGGACCTTGAAGACTTCATAAAGTACTTTGAAAACTCTAGGTTGAAGAAGACAAGAGAAATTCAAAAGTTGATAAATGAGAATCTCAAGCTTTCAACCAAGGTGACTCACTTGAATGATGAAGTGAGGAGAGTCAAGGAAAGTGAAGACTTGTTGAAGAAGGAAAACCTTTAACTTAAGGCCAAGTTAGATGACTCCTTGAAGATGGACATGGTTGATATGTCCAAATATGAGAAGGAGATTAAAGATTGCCACTAAAAGATGAAGGCAATGAAGGATGAACTTGCCAACAAAGAGAATTCCTTGAAGATTGTCAAGGATAAAGACTTGAGGAAGGAAAAGATCAAGGAACCTCAAGCTCAAGGAAAAATTAAAGCTTCACCTTCTCAACAACCTAGGAGGAAGATTGATCTTGGAGAGTCATCCAAGAATGGCCAAAGAAAGATGCCAACAAAGAATAGAGCTAAACCTCAACAACTAAGAGCTCCACTTCCAAGCTTCCCTCAACCAAAAAGGCAAGCCAAGCAAACTCAACCAAGCAAGCATGGCAATCTGGTTCAACAACAAAAAAGGAGATGAAAATACACTCTAAAGCATGTGTCTACAACCTAGAGGGGGGGTGAATGGGTTGTTAATCGATTATTACCAACTTTTTCGATTAGTCAATATTAAACATATAACCCAATTAAAACAAACATACAAAATCAAGTAAAAGTGCGGAAATATAAAGAACACTTGATTTTGATGTGGAAACCCTTCGACAAGGGAAAAACCACGGGCTATCCTTCTAGCCACACACGATCACAGAAATCCACTATATGAGTAAAAAGTTACACCCTCAAGTGATACTCGGACTCTCACTCTCGACAACCTCAGGATATGGACACTACCACTCGCCACTCTTGGTTCAATCCCTATTGATATCCCCTGATACACTACTCTTGGCGTGATCACCTCCTACTCTACCCCACGTGCCTTTTACAGTAGCTCTTGACCAATGCTTGCCAACCACACCTTGGTTGTAAGACTTCAATGCTTGTGCAACTTCACCCCGAAGCCCAAGACTTTGACTCAATGAAGAGTATAAGGTCTAAGTGAACAATCAATGAATGCTCAACACAAAATATGTTAGACCAAACATACAATGCTTAACTAGATGTAGATAATGCAATACAACATCCTAGTTATCAAACAATGCCTACATGTACACACATGAGGTCTCAATTAGTTGTAGAGAAATTATAACAACCTAATTGTCAATTAAATTCACATAAACATTCATAAACTTGACTAGATGCACAAAGTCAACATAATCATCAATTAAGCATACATGAACATTTATGGATTAGCTATTTAGGCATATATGACCTAATAATGCAAGCTATCACAAACAAACACAATCAAATATTCATGAACATTAACTAGTTGATCAAAACACAATTTCTCAACCTAGTTATCAATTAATCACACATGAATATTTATGACCTAGCTTTTAGGCAAAAATGACATAATCAATTAAGCTATCAAAATACAAACCCAATCATGTTATCAAGACTCATAAATATGCAATAAAGTAGAGTCTAGGTGTTTAATCATGCAATAAATACCTAATCTAGAGTAAGAAGAACAATAAATGATATTCAAAGAAGTTCTTGCTTACCTAGTCATGAAACAATGAAGACCCATGCTCAAATGATGTTGAATGATGCAAGATGGTGATGGGTTTTGGGTTTGGAGAGTCAAAGATGCTTTATTGAAGCTTTCTCTCTCTAGGAGCTTTAACCTCTCTCTAAAAATGATTTTCCGAGCTCTTGGTCGGCCAAGAAGAGAAGAGGAAGAATATATATGAAGCCCTAGTTAAAACTACATCGTTTTGAACTTGGGAAACTGAATCCCGTCAAAACCGCTTGCTAGACCGCGGCACAGGTAAGTGTCCAGACCGCGGTACATACAGCAGTGCACCGTCTGGACAACACCGCGGTTGGGACTGCTGTATGTGCAAGTGCACAGGTCGCGGTCCATGTCGCGCATGACGCACTGGAGAATACCGCTCCGTGCGCCGGGGTGCAAGCAGAGCCTGCCGAGCGGTTTAGGCTGCGCTAAAGGGAAAACTACCTTTTTAACACTCAAGAAAAAAGTCTATCTTACATGAATGTTGTGCAAGTGTGAAGTGAGTGAGATGCACACAACGAGGCACAATTAACATGTCAAACATGTTATCAAATGAGATACAATGTAAGATATGATATCTAATGCAAGCTAGTGAGTGTTTTTGAAAAGGATGCACAATTATATAAACAATAAAGAATAAAAATGCAAGATAAACAAAACATGCATGAAGTGTGTGTGTGCACCTAAACTCTTCAAGAGACAAAGTCAAGTGAGTATACATTTTGCTCTTGAAGTCATTGTGATGCTTGGAAGCTTGCTAACACGGACCTAAGCTACCCATTACACAATCATCCCTAATGTGGTGTGGTTTGTCATGAAATAAGCCAATCATAAAATCGAGGTCCTTACAGGAGAGAACCGGTTCAACATCAAAGGCGACATCAAATGCATGACAAGTCTCCAATGACCTCACAAAGATATGGTATGACTCCTAATTTTATATCTACTTGTCATTTTTGTGGTGTTGGAGGGACATAGTATGCCAAATTCGCCATAAGTACATTAAAAAATGTAGGATTGAGAGCATGGATGGAGAGGAATAAACTTAGAAGAGCCAATATACATGTGCCTAGGAAATCTAGAGAAAATGATTCCTAGGAAATCTAGTAATATGATGACTATGACCACTAGGAATGAAAATGTGTCACCTAAGTAGGATTAGAAAAAATGAACCCACATGCTATTGTGCGAACATGTCACCCATAGACTCAACTAGGTCTAATGGACTTGGTAGGTCTATAGGGGCTCTTGTCTTCCATTGACTTAGATTGGATTTGACCCAATTTGGGGAGCTCAAGCAAAGAGAGCGAACTTGCATTTTTGAAATGTGCAAAATTTTGATATACTTTATGCCTATTTATTAATTGCTTGAGCTACTAGGTTGCATATATATGATTATATGGTATTTTTGTTCAATAAGTATGTAACCTTGCTTTGCTTGTAATCCATGTCATATTTTGGTTCAACAATGCATTTTTGGACTAAGAGATTTGATTGGGAAGTACATTTGAATGACCTATAATTTATCTCCATGACATGTGAACTTGATTATGACATGCTTTAAATTATATGCATGAAATGCTTTTGATTGCTTTAATGCAAATGTGTGTGAATGCAAATGAGAAGACTAATCAATAATGATCTTGTATCCATGCAATCAATAAGGATTTTATATCCAAATTAGACTTAATGGTTAAACAAGACTACTGTCATTCAGATATTTATCTGGAAAAATCTAATAGGATCTCTTGATCCAATGTCTTGGTTGGCCTTTAAGGATTGATATAATTGTTTGTGTGTTGAAATTTTTTTTTCCGAGAAACTATATCATGTTTGCTTATGACAAAAGGGTACAAATTGGTTTGAATTCTTATGGAAACCTTTTGATGTTTGCTTTGCCAAATACCATTGCTTGAGCTTGGATGTTATATATCTTGCATGCAAAGCAACACATTCACACATTTTAGTTAAAATAAAACTCCTTGAATCTCTCTCAATTATTCAAGTTGCATAAAGCTTATGTATATGATTATGCAATCATCTTTTGTGCGAATATCTCACTTTGCTAAAGCAACCCGATAGGGGGAGTTCCTTTGCCTTTCTCATGACAAAAAGGGGGGAGAAGTCTTGAGAGATATATGGGGAGCATTGTTATGCTTTGGGGAAAGTCATGGGAGAGAGTAACCTATTTAGGGGGAGCATTGCATTGCACTACATTATATTGATTGTATTAATTTCTTAATGCAAATGCTTGTTTTGAGAGACCTTACATGCACTTGCTCTTAGAAAGTGCTTTCTTGCTATTGTGTGTAGGTATGATGATTGAAGACCTTGAAGACTTAGATCTTAGGTTTCTCCTATTATAACATAGAATATACTTTGTTGACCAATAGCTTTATTTTCTGTTTTGTGAGGATTATTTTGTGAGTGATGATTTTAGTCATGAAATAGCCAAAATGGGAGATTGTAAGAACCTTATTTTTATGATTGGCTTATTTCATGACAAATCACATTGGGGATGTTTGTGTAACGGGTAGCATAGGTTCTCCAAGTGTGGTTTTCTCAAAGACATGCTTCCGGTCATCTTATGAGCTTCAACAGGCAGTTCACTTGTGCTTAATTCTCTTTGAAGAGGTTTAGTTGCACACACTCACATCTCATGCATTTGTATTGACATGAATTTTTCATTGCACACACTCACACTTACATGCATTTGAGTTGTTATGCATTTGTTTCTTATTGCTCATGTGTGCATTCCTTCACGCGACACAATTTAAGTGTGGTTTCGTGTTGTGTCCGTGCTTGCATGATGGTGTGCTTGTTTTAGCGCGTTGAGTGGCCATTTGAGAATGTCCCATTCTTCTCTTATTTTCAGTCTTTGGTCATGGTTTTTTCCCATGAGTTTGGGCATTCTTGTTATTGTCCAAATCTGACCTTTGGTCACTCATTTGACTATAACTCTTTCTACAGTCATCCAAATCATGTTTTGTTAATTCGAGTAGAAAGTGGACTTCCATACCTTTCCATCGGTATACTATTCGTAAGGTTTGGATGTCGTTTGGTTATGTTTTGAGTCACTTGTTTTCAGGTCTCTCTATTTGCACGGGTTGTGCACGAGTCACCTACCCGTGCAATCACCTGTGCACTGAGGATGTGCATCCTCGGGTCTCTCTGTTGCACGGGTCACCTAGCCGTGCAGTGAGGATATTGCTTTCGGGTTTGCATGACTGCACAGGTCTCCTACCCGTGCAGTTGCCCGTGTAATTGATGAAAAATGGACTCAGATTTGTCATTTACACGGGTTGTGCATGGGTCCCTTACCCGTGCAGTTACCCGTGCACTTAGTCCATTTTGTGCCTATTTTTGTCAAAACGACGTAGTTTCATTTAGGACTTATATATATATATATTCCTTTCTCTCCTAACTCGTTTTTAGAGCTTTAAGAACTCATTTTTGGTGAGAGAAATTGTTTACTTAGAGAGAAAAGCTCCAAGACTTGTTTCATTAACTCTCTAAACCCAAAATCCCATCATCCTTCATACATCATTACGCATCTTTAGGCATGGGTCTTCATCTTTGAGTTAACTTGGTAAGATGAATAAAAATCCATCTTTGTTATTTGTTCATACATTCCAAGATGATGTCTTTAATGCATTTATTAGTTGATTAAATGCTAAGGCTCAACTTTATTACATATATTTGTAAGTCTTGATAACATGATTGAGTTTGTATTGTGATAGCTAGCATTTAGAACCATTATGCCCTCTAGCTAAATCTACATGCTTTGCATTTAGATATTATTGTTTAGGACCTCTTGATTGCATTTGTTGATTGCATTTATTGTCCTTGCCATGTTTAATGAAAACGTGTGTTGATTGGCATTTGGTTGATAACTACAATTTATATTTGTATATCTTTATCTAGTTAAGTTTTTATGCTTTCATATAGACATTGATATCTATGATTTGTATTTATTGACATCGTATAATCATTAGATAAGCATTTAGTGTTGCCTAGCATTAATTGCATTTTGAATATTCATATATTCACATAGGTTGTTAATCTCTTCTTGAGTGTTAAGTTTTGTGACTACAAGGTGTAGTGCACAAGCAAGTTAAGGCTTGCAGCCAAGGTGTGGTTGGCAAGCAAAGCGATCAATGATTCACTTTAAAGGCCCATTGGGTAGTAGTGATGGGTTAGTGACCAAGAATGGTGTGACTAGAGGTCAAACTAGGTTGTAAACACTATTACAATAGTGGATTTGAGAATTGATGCACTAGAAGGATAGCCCGTGGTTTTTCCCTTGTTGAAAGGTTTCCACGTAAAAAATCAAGTGTCTTTTAATTTCCGTCTTTTAATTTCTGCACTTATACTTGATTTCATATTATTTGTTTATTGGGTGAATTTTTAATATTTACTAATTAAGAAAAATTGGTAATTAACTTGATTAAAAACCTAGTCAACCCCCCCCCCCCCCCCCCCCCCCCCCCCCCCCCCCCCCCCCGTTGGGTAGTAGTGGTGGGTTAGTGACCAAGAATGGTGTGACTAGAGGTCAAACTAGGTTGTAAACACCATTACAATAGTGGATTTGAGGATTGATGCGCTAGAAGGATAGCCCGTGGTTTTTCCCTTGTTGAAAGGTTTCCACGTAAAAAATCAAGTGTATTTTAATTTCCGTCTTTTAATTTCTGCATTTATACTTGATTTCATATTATTTGTTTATTGGGTGAGTTTTTAATATTTACTAATCAAGAAAAATTGATAATTAACTTGATTAAAAATCCCCCCCCCCCCCCCCCCCCCCCCCCCCCCAAACTAGGTTATTAGACACACGCTTGAGTTAGTATTTTCATATTATTTGTTCTGCACTTTAAAAGTCATGCATGCATTGTCCTTTGATGTTGAATGAAGAATATGAAATTTTGATCAATAAATTTATTCAATTAACAGTGCACCTAATGATTATGATCTCCAACAACTTTAAGAAAAAAATGAAATTTTGATCTCAGACTATGATCATGTTCTTAAAAGACAAATTTTTTTATTTATTAAATTAGAATTCAATGATATAAATAAAACAAATTAAAATGATTTTAAAAACGGGGTAATAGTCCTGGACATGACAATTCAAGGTTATATTTTAGATATATATATATATATATATATATATATTAATATCCTTAAAAAATAAATTTAATCACATATTAAATTAGTGAAATGACAAAATAATTTTAATATTTATTAGTATTCTTAAATATATTTAAGTGTGGAAAGAGGTGCACGTATGTATTATTGATGATTATAATATTAATATTAATAAGAATTTAAGACTAAAGCTTGAAATATTTATTAATAGTCTAAAATATATTAAATCAAATATTAAATAGTTAACATTATGGTTCATATTTTTGAAGAATACCTACAGAATTTTAAATATTTATTAATATTCTTAAATATAATTAAGTGTGGAATTGTGAATACAGGTGCATGTAATCTTAGTTAGGGTTTTATCACAACATCCCTACTGATTTTGAAACTCTCAAGATTTTATAAAAGGTTCACTTCATCATTAATTTTATAAATCAAAAATTTATAATATTCTATATTTCTATAACAATTAAGTAGCTACATTTCTTAATTTATATTGCATGTTTGTTGTTTGATTACAGGTTTATTCAATTGAAAGTGTTGTTGAAGAAATATATGATAAATATGCACCATTTCAATGCCTAGCATATTTTTACTTTTACGATTGGCTTATTTCATGACAAATCACACTGGGGATGTTTGTGTAATGGGTAGCATAGGTTCTCAAAGTGTGGTTTTCTCGAAGACATGTTTCCAATCATCTCATTAGCTTCAAGAGATAGTTCACTTGTGCTTAATTCTCTTTGAAGATGTTTAGTTGCACATACTCACATCTCATGCATTTGAATTGACATGCATTTGTTCATTGCTTATATGTGTGCATCCATTACATATCTCACACTTGCACCTCTTTGTTAGACTTAAGTGCGTTGTGTGACCACTTAAGAGGTCTTTACCCTCTCTTGGATTGGTATTGGGTTACATGGTCTTATATCATGAATTTGGGCAATCTTGTTGCTGTCCAAATCTGACCCTTGGTCACTCAAATGACCATATCTCTTTCTATGTATATCAAAGCCTCTTTTCGTAAATAGGAGTAGAAATTAGACTTCCATACATTTCCAACGGTATATTATACTAAAGGTTTCAATGTCGTTTGGTCATGTTTTGAGTCGCTCGAAACTAGAGTTGTTGTGCTGTAGTGTTTTTTCTTGAGAGAAAAGCGAACTTGGGGCGACCTCAGTTCCAAGTCGCTTTTTCAAGCGTATTTTGGCACCCAAACCCGAGAGCAAAAGCGACCTTGAAGCGACCTGACTTCCGGGTCGCCCTAAGGTCGTTTTTTATCGCCATAAATCAACTTTTTCTTATCCAAAACGACATGGCTTCACTTGGATTATATCAATACAACATCTTCTTCCCCAATCAGACATAGAGTTCTGATTTTTACATTTCTAGTGAGAGAAATTAACTCCAAGAGAGAGAGAGCTCCAAGAAGCCTCATTTACTCAACCAAACACCAATCCATATGCATTTAGCATCTAACAAGCATGATCTCATCATGGATTATTCTTGTGTTCTTTGACTAGGTAATTTCTACATGTCCTAGAATCTTTTATTTCATTATTATGACATGTTTGCCTACGATTAGCATTTATTTGTTGATTAAATGCATATCTCTTTGCTTAATGTTGTTTCTAACATGTTTGAGACATTGAATGTTGGTTGAGTTTGGTTTTCATTGATAGCTAGAATTTAGGACCATTTTGCTCTCTAACTAAATATCTATGCTTTGCATTTAGATATTATTGATTAGGATTTCTTGATTGCATTTGTTGATTGCATTTGTTAATTGCATTTATTGTCCTTGCCATTTTGTGTGACAACTTGTGTTGATATGGCTTTTGTTTGATGACTAGATGTTAGACTTGCATATATATATATATATATATCTAGTTAGGTCTTTATGAGCATTCATATAGACATTGATATCTAGGGTTGCTTTTATTGCTATCATATAATCTCTAGATATGCATTTAGTGTTGCCTGAAATTAATTGCATTTATGATATTCATATACTCACATAGGTTGTCAATCTCTTCTTGATAGTTAAGTCTTGTGACTACAATGTGTAGTGCATAAGCAGATGAAGTCTCGAAACCAAGGTGTGATTGGCAAGCAAAGTGATCAAGAATTCATTATAAAGGCATGTTGGATAGTAGTAGTGGGTTAGTGACCGAGAATGGTGTAGCTAGAGGTCAACCTAGGTTGTAAACATCATTACAATAGTGGATTTGAGGATCGAAGTGGCTAAGTGGTTAGCCCGTGGTTTTTCCCTTGTTGAAGGGTTTCCACGTAAAAATCAAGTGTTATTTATTTTCCGCTTTTTATACTTGATTTTGTATGTTTGTGTATTGGGTAAGTTGTTAATATTGATTAATCGAAAAATTTGGTAATAATCGATTAACAACTCATTCACCCCCTCTCTAGGTTGTTTAGACATACGCTTGAGTACTATTTTCACTTTTGGTCACTTTTGGCTTCCCCAACAACAGTTTTGAAAAGCTATTTTTTGTAGCTTTTAGAAAACTGCTTCCCATGAAGCCAGTGATAAGACAAAAATTAATATTGTACGTCATGCAATCTTTAAATAATATTAGTAGGAATCCCGCACAAGAAAAAGTGTGGAATCCCATACCTGATATTTTTCAACAAAATGTGATAACATTCAGTATTAAAAGTAATTATACAAATAAATAAATAAATAGACATTAAGTAATTAAAATGTAACACATCTGTTTTATATCTAGAACATTATTTATATCCAAATTAATCTAATTTTCTTCCTAATTTTAATTTCAATTACATAATTAAAGAGTATATAAGAAAACATCTTTTATTTTGTTGCAAAACCTTCTATTCTTAACAGTATGCATAACAAAAAATAATATTTTAATAGTTCCCAACTTATAAAATATAAATTTCAATAGCTTAATTAAAATATCAGTATACCTTTGATATATTTAAATCGCAATTGTTTACATACTTGTAACTTAATTTTATAGTATCCATACCAAACCAAATTAACTTATAATAATTTTGAACAAAATTTAAATAATAAACTAGTAAAATAAATTTATTAAAATCATATAAATAATTAACTTAACAAAATTAATAATATAGGTAGTCGCTATAAGAGTTCAATATTTACTTAATTTGTTCTAGTGAAATCTAAAAAAAAATATTATATATAATACACACGAAATTAGGTAATAATATATGAAATAATAGGAGTTAAAATATTAAAATGGATTGATTTTGTTTCCAATTTTCATAGTCAATGGAACTAAAGAAGCAAAAATTATTAGTTAATTTATATTATTAAAATAATAAGGGACAAGATAATATTATCACCTACTTTATTTTTATATATATATATATATATCACATTTTATGTACAATTGTTTTTTTTATTGGTTTACATTTCAATTTTTTTAAATAATAGCCATGGCCCCTATGGGTCCTTCCTTACATTCGTATATGCATAAAGCAGTAATAAAAAGGTAATAAATTATTAATATATACGCAATATATATAGCAATAGATAAAAAAAATTAATAATGTATTATTGTCATATAAAAATAAAATAAATTATTTATTTTATAACATATTTATGGTTACATAAAAATAAAACAAGCTATTTATTTTATAATATGTTTATGGTCACACAAAAAAAAACAAATTATTTATTTTTAAAACATCTTCAATATTCACTTATGCCTGAAAATACATAATTATGTGTCTAAACTAACCTAGAGGGGGTGAATAGGTTTTACCAAAATTAATTGCAAACTTTTTGGTTAATCAAAATTAATTACACAACCCCTAATCTCTAACACAATCAATCATTGTCATAAAATAAATGCGGAATAAAAAAGAATGACACAATGATTTGATTTACGTGAGAAAACCCCAATATGGTAAAAAACTTACGGGCCTAATCGCCAATCGAACCCTCAAATCTGCTATTTGCAAAAATGATTACAACCTAGGTTAACCACATCACACCTAAACGGTCACTAGTCTATTTTTGCTACCCGCAGGCCTTGAATAGTGATTTTAGGCTCTTGCTTGTATACTACCCACAGCACATACAAGACTTAACTCTTAAGAGAAGAGATATGCAACCTAATGTGAATATGACAATATTCTAAATGCACAAATACTAGGTCAACACATTTGATGCTTATCTAATCATGGATGAATGATTCAAACAATACTAGATATCATGTTGTTATATGACATACATATAACTTAGCTATATAAATAAATGCAAACCTAGATGCAATAGCTATCACAATACAAAACCCAACAAACAACGCAAAAAAAAGTCTCAACTTGTAGATAAAAACTTAGTCTAAATGCAAACAAGTCATAAAAGAGATTTCTTGTTAAGCAAAATATACTAAAATGAATGAGGATGGTGTTCTACTTATCAAGTCATATGTGTTGATGAAGACCCATGCTAAAACACATCCTAGATGATGATTGATACATGAATGAATGATTGGTGTTTGGATTTTGGCCAGTAAAAAGTGAATCTTGATGGCTTGTCTTGCAAGTCACTCTTGAGCTCTATAAATGGAGTTAAATTGAAATCTGAAGCTCTAAGAAGGCTAAGAAAAGAAAATGATCTATATATAAGAAGCCCTGGTTGAAGTGACGTCGTTTTGAGACCAGCCAATGAAATCCCATCATTACCGCTGTGTATACTGCGGCTCGGGCAAGTTGTCCAGACCAGGGTAAGCACAACGGTGCACTCACTGGACAACACTGATGTTGGGGTTGCTATGCAAGCACATGCATAAGCCACAGTACAGGCAACAGAGGCCTTCTGGAGAAAACCGCGGTAGAGACCGTTGTGTAGGCATGTGCACAAGCCACGGTACCCTACGCGTGACACCTCTATAACCAACCGTTGTTGGGACAGCGGTTTAGACAGGTGCATAGCTAGCGACCTATACTGCGGTGAAGAGAAAAATTCTCTTTTCCAGTTAATTAAAACACACTAACTTAAATGCATTATGTGCAAGTGTGAAGTGTGATGAATGACACAAATGCATCAAGACAAAGACATACAAAAAGCATGTAATCAATGGAATTCAATGCAAAACCAATAGTAATGCATGCAAGTGAGTGTGTGCAACTAAGTCTCTTCAATTTAGAGTAGAGTCAAGTAATCTACCTTTCTTGAAACACTTGATGTCCAATGGCATTTGATGATGGAAGCTCTTTGAACCTAAGCTACCCTTACACATTGAAACCCAATTGTGATTTTATCAACAAAATAAGCCAATCATAAAGTGAAGCACTTAGAACGTCCTTTCTAGTAAATTTGCACAGTCAAGCACTTTTTACTTACAGTTTACAAAACACATTAAAATTGTTTTTGATTCTCATAACACTTTTAAAAATCAGTTTACCAAACACTTAGTTGATTCTTCTCAAAGCAAATCCAAAAGCAATTCTCCCCACAGCAGAACCAAAAGTAATTCTCCCTACAGCACAACAATATCAAACTAAGCCTTAACTATAAGTCTATAACCATTAGGCCTAAATCTAAACTACAAAACCTCCAAGAAAGTCCAAGAGAGTCACCTTCCAATACTAACCTGATTTTTGGATTAAGAATTGGAAAATTGAAATTGAAAATGAAAAGAAATGAAGGAAATGAGGGTTGGGGTGGGGGAGGGGGAACCTCCCCCCAAAAATCACCCCACCCCAGTCCCCCTATATGGGTTTTAGAGGTGGTGGTGGGGGAAAGGTTGAGGAATTAGGGTGGGGATGGGGGGACCTTTCCCCGCCCCATTGGGCCCCCACGTCCATCATACTCACTATCACGTGGTGAGACCGATCCAATGAAAGTGTTTATGTTTCCAATACAAAGTTCATTAATATGGTTAAATATAAGAGTTCATTTTTCCCCACATGTGGACAAGTGTCCAAAAGTTAACCATGGTTTGATAAATTATTTATTATATATTTTAGGGTTTGTTCTACCTATTTTACCCTTTTTCTATTTTTTATTTTCCTAAGACCATAATCAAGTTTAAAAAAACAAAAACCAACACTATAATCTAAGTCAGGAATTAAAAATCTTTAAAAAAAATCAAAAATTCAAAATCAATTGAAAAAAAAAACAGTTTTCCTGATTAACACTTTTGTGCAAAACCCAAAAACTCAATACAAACACTCACTTTTCACTGGAAACACAAAAAAAAATCAAGAACACATCAAAACAAAATCTAGAAAATCATCACCACCATCCATCTCAAAACTCCAGCACTCAAACTTTAACTCACATACACCCGCCACTCAAAATATTTATAGACCTAGCGGCCACCATTGTGTAAAAAAAAATTTCCATTAAAAAACCAACATCAACCCCACCCCAAAACCAAACCTAGCCACCCAAATCAGCAACCAACCAAACTCAACCATCGACGGTTCATTTTTCGACTAAGAGTTCATTGTGCCAAACGAAACTGAAGAAGAAGAAGCCGAAGTTCGTGTCGCAGGAGGAGACCGCCGGAGTTGGGAGAGAGAGAAAGAAAATAATATGTTTTGGTTTAGGTTATGGTTTGATGTTTGCCGTTTAGGATCTATAGAAGATGGTGATAGGACGATAATGAAATGAAGATCTGAGTGTTTGGATTTAGATTAATTTTATTATTATTATTATTGTTGTTGTTGTTATTGTTGTTGTTGTTGTTATTACTCTGAATTTATTTATTGTAATATTTGTTAAATAAATTTAATTTTTTTAATTAATTTACTTATTTACCCTTGTGATGATTGTCTTGTTAACCCATGGTTAACTTTTGGACACTTGTCCACGTGTGAGGATGGGGTAATGCTCACCCCTAGTTAAGGGGGTGAGTAAAAATAAACTCTTAATATCATTGGACGGTCTCACCACATGGCCATGACACCATCCCATATAAGCTTCTGTCGAAAGGATGACCTTTCTCCTTTATTCTTTATTTTTATTAATTATTTAATAATTTATTAAGATCTCATTTTTTCTCTCTTATGGTGTTTGTGTTTGTTGACATCGATTTTGGGATAAACCTAGTCCACAACACGCTGATCGATCGATACTTAAATCAACCAGCGAGGTGTGATTTGGATCATGTTTGCACTATGTGGCCGAATTAGTTGAATAAATAATAAATGTGCAAAACTGATGCAATAATATAAACACCAAGATTTTTATGTGGAAACCCTAGGTAGAGAAAAACCATAGTCGCCTTGACAACAGAGAAAGAGAAATCTCCACTATGATAGAATGGTTACAGTTTATAAGCGATGTATTGCTTAAGGTGTCTTTACTGACCTTACTTGATACATGTGTTTTATAGGAATTAAGGTGCTGCCCTAGCCCTTGGCGTGCAAGCAAAGATTAATACTAGGCGAGATCCTAGGAGGATGGTATCTAGGCGAGCTTCTTGGCAAATCGAGTCTTTTTGTATTCATGCTGCAAGGATCCTCTTTCCTTATGGGAGAAATCCTTTGAATCTTCACATTTGTTACATAATTTGTCAACTGCTGGATTATTGGTAATTATATGGTCTAATCCAAGGCCAAGTCTTGTGGAAGATATGCTGAAATCTAATGTTATTAATGATACTTTGTATTTGTTGTGTTGGCGGCGAGCTCATGATAATTCACCTATTTGGGGGTTTTCTGGTGAGCAGGTTCTCTTTATGGGCTCTTTGCTCTTTGCTAGTCAATTCGTCGTTGTCATGCGTGACCTATTGAGCTGACGTGGCCTAGTGTCATGGAGATTTAGTTCCGTGAATTTCGAACTCTGTGCTGATGTGTCAAGCTAAATAAAATTACCCCAAACAGTGTTATTGTTTTATTTCTCCGATGAGTTATTTCTTTCTTTTTTGTCTGAAAGAACTTTTATCCCAAACCCATTTATGTGCTCAATCTCTGATAGGTCGAGAAGCTCTTCCGCCACTAACACCCGTGATAGCACCGACAAACATTGCCATAACTACGACATCACTTGGTACTTTTTCAGTGCCCAGCAGACGAGGAGCCGGTGAGCTACTACCTGAAGAGGAAGGTCATTAACAAGCCTTTTCACTTCAACGCTATTGGAGAGGTCGATATTTACAAAAGCCAGCCATGAGACCTCGCTGCTTATTCAAGGTTGAAGACCAGAGACCATAAGTGGTACTTTTTCAGTGCATTGGATAAAAAGTATGGAAATGGGGCAAGAATGAATATGGCCACAGGGAGAGGGTATTGGAAAGCAACAAAGAAGGATCATGAGATTCATCGGAATGTATATATTGTTGGGATGAAAAAGACCCTTGTGTTTCATAATGGGCGTGCTTCGGAAGAGTAGTGGACCAACTGGGTTATGCATGAGTATCACCTTGTTGAATAGGCCAAACGGGATACATATGTGCTATGCAGAGTATTTCATAAAAACAATATAGGGTCACCAAGTGGGAATCGATATGCACTATTTATCGAGGAGGAATGGGATGATGACATAGCAACTTTTCTATGATAAGATGCCGGAGATGATCAAGTTGCTGGTGATGATACATATGTTGAAAGGAATAGTATTGAGGCCATGAATGTTAAGAAGAACCCTAAATCCATTAATAAGGATCCTCCGTACATTAATGTACTTCCAAACATTAATAAACTTCTAACAAACGCTCAAAATGATTTACCAGTGAGCAAGAATGAAATGGATGATGGTTCTTCACTATGTGTGATCAATACACAAGCACATCTCATTCTTCTTTAATACAAGAGAAGACGGCAAAACGAATTGGGTAATAACCAATCAAATGCTTCGAAGAATTCAGTTAGAACTGGTCAAGACCCCTCATCGTCTACCACAGCAACTGAAGAAACAACAATGACCATGACAACAACTTCAGCAATAGCGACATCAATTTATGCATTGTTGAAATTCTCTCTAATGGAACCTATGGAACCCAAGGAGAATACTCGAGTTCTCGGGACTACAATTCAAGATGATCGTTATTATTCATTAGTGCCTCCTAGCTATGTTAAACTTATCAATGATTTGAAGAGATAAGTGCACAAAGTTACCGTTGAGAGGGATACACTGAAGCTTGAAATGATGAGTGCTCAAACCATGATTAATATTCTCCAGTCCCGTATTGATTCCCTGCAGGGATGTCAAAACTACCCATTGGTCCGGGGACCCGCCCTGTTAGGGGAGGTTTTAACCGTACCATTTAAGTTATGGTATGTGGACAGTATTTTTTTCAATACCCGATTTAATTTCAGTACAGTTACGGGATTTAAGTCCCCGCCCCGTCCTCGTACCCGCTATACATATATAAACATGATTTTCCCTCATATTTTTCCCTTTGTTTTTTTCCCATTTTTTCCCTCCATTGAAACATTACTCAATTCCAAATCATTATATATAATATACCCATCACACTATTATTTTCATATTATTCAATAGTATTTATATAATCTTTATCAAAAAGTCATAAAAAAAATACATCAATGGGATGGGGATGGTACGAGGAAAAAACAGATCACCTAATAGGGAATCCCCGTACCCGTACCGTTTATTTTAAGGTGAGTATTCATCGGAAATGGTATTTCTCATACAAATTGGTATTGGGGATGGTAATGGAAAACCCGTCCCTGACCCGTACCATTGACATCCCTAATTCCCTAAGCAAGGAAAACGAGGATTTTAAGTGGAGGAACAAAGATACCCAGTGCACGGTGATGCTCGAATAATCGTATTGTTGTTTCCAAATCAGTGTATGAAACCATTGGCCTCTTATGGGCGCTGTATCTCCAATCAGTTGATCGTAGATAGTTTGTAATTTATGATGGCTATTGTTCGGTTGTTGTAAGAGTATCAAACTTGCGGATGCTGTTCATTACAGGTAAGCTGATCTTAAACTGAGATCTTATTAGGAGTCGCAGACAATGTTGATGGTTAATTAGAATCCAATCAAGATTGATGTTGATTATTGATTATTATTATTATTATTATTATTATTATTATTATTTTTGAAGTAAAAATAAAAAGTTTTTTAAAATCTCAATGTATTAACCCCAGTAGGTGCTATAAATTTTACAAAACATCCCATACTTGACTCTTTTTCTCTCTTTTTTAAAAAAAAAAAAATACTTGGACAACTGCCTTCCGACTCCAAGAGAAATAAAACTTGACGACTACTTGAGAGGAACTAAGTGCATCTCCAATACTGCAATGAATTGTGAAATAATTATAATCCAAATGAAACAAATAGATATTGTATTTAAATATTTCTCATACAATTAGTGCTACTTGCTCTATTAGATATCTATTTTGTAGGCGGCCTTAGATATAAATATAAAAAATTGTTAAGAAAATAAAAATAAAAATAAATAAAATAATCTGACATATTATTAATAAATTAATATTTTAAATAGAAGTATTTGGGATGAAATTTTTATTTAATTGTCTATTAATATATATACTTTTATGTCTTATAAGAAGTATGTCTCTTATATTGTTGATATGTCATCGATTATTAAAATACAAATCATTTTTGTATAAAAAATGCTGTAATTTCAAGATCTAGCATTTGCAAAATTGGGCTTATGAGTTACTGTACCACTAAATCAGTTCCTTCAAAAACATAACTAAACTTAACCGACCAAATTAAATAAAAATTTCATGAACGTTTTTTTATATCAAAATCATCAAACTGTTTTAGATAACACTTCTGTTCTGGTTTGGGCAAAGCATCCAAAAAAATTAAATTAAATTAAAAGCAATTAAAAACATCCAATAATGAAGTGACACAAAAGTAAAATATTTAATATTCCACAACACTTCATTTACGTGTCACTTGCTCTTTTGTTTTTTTCGGAATGATTCGAAATTCGATCGATCTCTCCACTTTAAGTTTGTGTGATTATTTGGCATGAGTTTAGTTAGAGATGGGCAAAAAAACCCAAAACTTCAGAATCAGACCAAATCAAACCAAATCGTTTGGTTTGGTCCGGTTTTTTATTTATAAAAAAATCTTACGGTTTTTTTATAATAAAATTGTATGGTCCAGTCTAATTTATGATCCAAGCTTATCAAATTCTAACCGAACCGTAAACCAAATAATTTTAGCACAATTTTTTATTCTATTACATATCACACCCAAAACTTTAAAACTAAAAATTATAAGTGAAAACCCAAATTTATTATTTCATTTTTTTTATTCAATCACCAATAGTCTATTATTTGGCTTTCATTTTATTACTTTATTTATTCTAAAAAGATATTTGAATTTTAAATTTTATATTTGAATATATTTTATTTAGTTTATATTTTATATATGAATTGGTCAATAACTCATCATGCCATATATTTCTTTTAAATGATGGATCATTTGATCTAAATTTGAAATTGCATAAATTTTTAAAAAACAAATTCAAGTCAAGAACCGTTAGACCAAACCAAACCGAACCGAACCAATATATTTTGGTCTGGTCTGGTTTGAAAAGAACATTGGTCCAAACAGGTCTTGTTAAAAAAAAAACGAAATTCTTAGTTTGGTCCCGTTTCGGTTGAAACCAGACCCAACTGGACCGTGCCCAGCGCTAAGTTTGGTTTTGGTAGTTGGTCAACAACACAATTAATTGATTTTTCGGGGAAATATTCCAAAATTTAAAGCTTCGAGGGGCATTTGTTTGATTTTCTGGCTCTTTTTCTGCTTTTCTTGTAAATTACCCTAACCTCCCGGTAGGTCAAATTGCACAAACACCTTGAATATTTAGTGTAATTACACACATGGAACTGTTGTCCATAATTGCACAAAACTCCCCTTATGTGTCCTCCGGTTAAAGTTAATAGCTTAGGGTTATCAATTTTAATTCTTAATTAAAAATAGGGGGAATTTCACTCAAGCCCTACTTTTTGGTGAAATGTCACCTATTTAAACTTCTTTAACATATTAGTAACATTAATCCCTTGTTTTTCTAAAATACATCATTGTAGTCCATCTGTTAGTCAATAGTTAGTCAAATATAACATATCCAAGGGTATTTTAGACTTTGAAGCATTAGAAATAAAAAAAATTACCATTAATTGAAATTTTAAAAATGATTCAACTTTCAACCCTATCTCTTCTCTCTCCATCTCCAATCAATTACCATTAATTAAAATTTTAAATTGATTGCAATAATATCTCTTCAGCTCCAGACTTCAATCATCCGTCTCTCTCTCTCTCTCTCTCTCTCTCTCTCTCTCTCTTTCTCTCCATCTTCAACTTCATTCACCTGTTTCATCTTTCATTTTGGTTTTTTGTTTGGCACATCATTCACCTCCCACAACACCCAATTCTTTGTTGAGCGTTGTGAGGCTCGTCGTAGGTGATGATGGTATCGATCTCCATCACTCGCTGATGAAGATCTGTGGATCTCCATTTTCAACAATGGAGATCTCTGGATGTGTGGCACTTCTTCTGCCAATATATTTAATCTGTTAATGAGAGGTCTTGTTGTTAACAATCAAAAAGCAACATCCTTTCTATTGATTTTAATAGACAAAGTATTGATTTTGTCCTGCAACTTTAGTTTTTGATTGTTTATATTTGACTGTAAGTGTTGTTTTTTCATTTTTCTCTTTTTTAAATCTGGAAATTTCCAGATCTGGATCATTTTTCCTTTTTCTCTAAATATTTTTTTAATCTAATTATTTAATATTTGAAAGAAATTTTGTAAAAGAAAAATGTAATAACGAAATTTTTTTAGGGAAAAGATCCTTCTAGAGTGAGTTTTTCCTTTATGTGAAAAATTGATGGTTCCATTATGTGACAAATTGATGGAGGAAATCACTGCATGATTTTTTTAGAGATATTATTGATTTAGTCCCTATATTTTTTTAAAATGTTTATTTTTTACTCATTTATCCATTTTTCACTGGATTAATCCCTATGTTTTCAAAAACCACTCAATTTCTTCCTTCCGTAAGTCAATCGCTAGTCAAACTAAACGACTCTAACGGTATTTTTGTCTTTACACAATAATATGCCACTTGTCAAAAGATGAAACATTTAAAAAAATAAAAAATAAAAAATAAAAAATTTAAGAAAAAAAATTTGTTAAATATTTTTTTTTAACTTAATCCACCAAAACTCACCATCATCTTCTTCAATTTGTACACGAACACAAATGAAACCCAAAAACCCAAACTTCAACTTCATCTTCTTCATCAGTTTTCCAGAACACTAAAAACCCACTTACCCACCAAAACACACCATCATCATCAATTTTCCAGAAATCATCACCATATACACTCTCAAATACAACCCACGATTGCCCACCGTCAAACACAACCAAACCCAAACCCAAACCCAAACACAAAAACCACCCTTAAAATCAACCATTTTCAAATCACCATCTTCTCCAACACCTAGAACACACCATTTATCTCTCTTTGGTCGTGATAAGCTTGAGACCCGGCGGCGGCGGCGGCGGTCCACGTGATACCAGATTCTTCACTCCCCGCTTCGATTCCTCTTCTTCGTCTTTAGTCTTTGCCGATTCACGGTCTCTAAACCTCCATGGAAGTCTCACTTTCTCCTTCAATTTGAAGCAATTTCAACATTGAAACTCTAGAATTTTTGATGTAGAACCAGAAAACAAACAATAAAGAATCAAAAATTTCCTACAAAATTATGGCTGCATTTTGATTTCACCTCACAAATTTTCAATTCCTAACCTTAATTGCATTTCCATGTTCTTCTCTCGCTGTCCAAACTCTAACCGACAACCCCTAACTTGTACCCAGAAATCTCCGTGTTCGGCGACGCCAAGTTCATCGACGGGACAATGGTCGTCAAGCTCCGGTCTTTTGATCCACAACAAACCCTTCAAGCTATTCGTTCCGAGTCGCAGCTAGGTTTGATTTCGTGGGTTGATGATGGTGGTTTGGTTTGAAGGGTCTGAAGGATTTTTTTTTGAGACAAATTTCTGGGTTGCTTCAATATCTGGGTTTCTTTTTAGGTGTCAAATTGTTGTATGGTGATGGCTATGGCTGTGACTGATTTCAAATTTAGGTTTGAGTTTGGTATGGTGGTTGATTCGAATTTGGGTGGTGGTTGGGTTCGAATTTAGGTTTGGGTTTGAGTTAGGGTTTGAATAGAAGAATTTGCACAGGTATATCAGAAGAGATGGTGGTGGTGGTGGTGGTGGCTGGGGTTTGTGTTTGAGTTGATGGTGGAAGATGATAATGATGATAGATGACTGATTGAGTGGTGGTGGTTTTTTTTTTTGAAAGATTTAATTATTTTTAATTTGTTTTTATTTTTCTTTAAATTTTATTTTTTTAAAAGAAATTAAATGGTCAAGGGGGGTAAAGATGTCATTTTGTTTTTTCCGTGGCCGTTGACCGTCAAAATTCTGGTCAGAGGAACCAAATTGAGTGGTTTTTGAAAACATAGGGCCCAATCCAGTGAAAAATGAATAAGTGAGTAAAAAATAAACATTTCAAAAAAACATAGGGACTAAATCAATAATATCCCTTTTTTATAATTATTTTTAACTGTTTTTTAATATTTTTATCTTATCCATTCATTTTTTTTCTTCTGCTTTTTAAAAGTGTAAATGTTTTTTTAAAAATATTTTTCTATTATACATTATTCTTTTTTTCTGCTTTTTTTAAAGTGTAACTGTTTTCTATTATCCATAAATTTTTATTTTTTTTAAGATCATATTAACTTAATTTTATAAACTATTTACATATTACTTATTTATTTTTTATAGATAAATATCATTTATTTTTGAAATAATCATTTTAATGTTAAAATATTGAAATTTTTTGATTTTTGATTTCTGAAAAGTAAAGGTGTAATAACAATGGCAAGAGAGTATATTAACAATGGCAAATTCGTACTTTTGTATTTTGGAAAAAATAAAGGACTAAAGTTACTAATATGTTAAAGACGATTAAATATGTGACATTTCATCAAAAAATAGGGACTTTAATGAAATTACCCCTTAAAAATATATAAAATGGATGGAGGAGAGAGGAGATCAGATCTCCTCCATCTATAAATAATTATTAATAATAAAAATTGAGCGATATCGCTCCATCTCCTAACTCCTTCTCGAAGTAAATCGCTCAAAGTAGAAGAGTATCCACCGACAATGGAGTTGTTTTTACTTTTATTTTCATTATTTTTTTTTTTTGTTGGTAATTGTATGATAATAAAGATTGTTTGTGGGTTAATGATTGTGTTTTGATAAAAATTAAGTTAGGAAGAGATGTTTGGGTTATGAAGATAAAGTTGGATGTAGTTAGGAAGATGAAAGTTGGATGTTTGGGTGATGAAGATTAGGTTGGGTAATGAAGTTGGTTTTTGAAATCTAGAAATTTGGTGTTTGGGGACTAAGAAACTGTGAGAAAATGAAAGAAAAAAAATTAGAAGAAAAAAATTCAAATTGATTTTCTGTTTTTATTTTTAATTTATGATTTTTGAAATTAATTTTAAAATAATAAAATAATAAATAAATAAGTAACAAAAGGTAATTTAGTTATTTCGTGTTAAAATGTGATCAACCGATAAGAAAGAATGTTAGTACAATTATGGACAAAAGATCATATGCATCCAATTTTTCCTATATTATAATCATTTATGTCCTCAATGTTATTAATGATTTTTCATTTAAAGACCTAACATGGAATTTTAGTTATTGTGGACAACAGTTTCCATAAGTGACTAAAGCTATGTTTAGGATTGTTTTGCTTCAATACTAATCTGCTTATATCTTAATTTGAGAAATAATTTGCTTACCAATAAAGTGGACATGTGTCTGGTAATCTAAATTTTAAAATTGCTTTGCTTGTGAAATAATGGAAAATGTATTTGGTGAAATAATGGAAAATGTATTTGATGAAATGACAAAAATATACATCAATCAATTGGCATAGTAATTGTATATTTAAAAATTAAATTTATAGTAAATATAGAATATAATTATAATATTTTTTTAAAAGGAAATATAATTAAAATAAATATTAAAAAATTAAAAAAAATTGAAAAACCTAAACTTTAAATGCCGAAGTGAATCCATTGACTCCAGCGACGGTGATGTTGTTAGGCGTTTCGCCTTTTCCGGCGAAGCCGAATCTGGTTCTAGATTCATCGGCGAAAAGAGACGACAACCATAAGCTTAGATCTGTCATGCTTGCTCTCGGCGGCTTCCGTCATCTGCACTCGCTCTATCTCCGGCGGCTTTCCAAGCATGCTGGGTCGGGTCAAATTGGGCACTCGCTCTATCTCCGGCAGCTTTCCGTCATATGCACTCGCTGGTGGATCCAGATTCGGCGATGCCAGAGGAGGTAGATCCTCCTCCAATGACAGAATTCTGGTCCTCCTCTGAGCCCGACATCTGGCGGTGGCCACAACATTTATATTTTTTAATTTTTTTTGTTGAACAGATATGTTTTAGTTTTTATTATATCATTATTAAATAAAAGGGTAATATTGTATTTTAATAAAATAGTGAGGATATTTTAAACATTTCTGAAGTAAAAATTCAGCTTTTGGTTCCAAAAGCAACCCTCACCCAACTTATCAAAAGCTGATTATTGGAGGAATAAATTGTGAAATAAGTTGCTTTTGGGAAGTTTGCCAAACACCCAATTGTCCAAAACTCGAGAAATAAGTGATTAATTTTCAAGTAAAAGCAATCCCAATTTTAAAAGGATACCAAACACCTTCTAAATGTCACCATACAAATTTACCAACATACGTTGGAAATATTTCTCCCGTAGGTATATTTGACTTATTGGGTGCCAAATTTTTAAGAAAAAAAAAACAATAAGTAAAATATTTGAAATATGAAAACAGATGGGATCAAATGGTAAATTATAGAAAATATGGGATCAAAATCAAACACCCAAACGTCAGAGACTTTCGGTTAGTGACACGTGTAAACTTCAAAAAAGCATTTATTTATTTATTTTATAAAAAAATAAAAATAAAAAAGCGTAACCCTGACGAACTTGTCTCTTTAGCATCTCTACACAAGAATGGAATATATATATATATATCTCTCTCTCTCTCTCTTTCTTGTTTCAAATTTAAATTTAAAATATCATTAATAAAAAAAATAAAAATAAATAAAGTTCTGTATTCCACAAAATTAGTAACGAAAACGAAACTCTGCTTTGCTTCGCTTCCTCACCCTTCTATTATTCTCTCTCTGTGCTAATTTCTGGCTCTTCGATTTCTCTCTCGCTCACTTCACCGAAACTAAAAGCACAGGTTTCAGTTTCTCTTTCTCTTTAGTCAAGTTGTTTATTTATATATTTGATTGTTCGTTTTGTTTATGTACGTTTGTCGATCTCAATATGAGATTTGAGAGTGTAAGCGTATGAATTCAATTTTCAGGTTCCATTTTTTTTTCAAGTTTCGGAGATTTATTTATTTGTTGTAATGTTAATGTGGAATTCGTTTATATTGTTATTGTTGTTATTATTATTCGTTTATGTGTTTGTTGTAGTTGCGTTTTGCTATGTTGTTTGGTTCGGCGGTTGTCGGTTTTATGTATGTGAAGCTGTGAAGTATTTGTTAAAGCTAGCTATTTAGCTCTAAATTAGAGCTTTGAATCTGATAATGGAAGTGTTGGTTTGCTTTCGAAATGAATTTATGAAAGTTTTTATTTCGCGTAGTTTGATTAATTTAATAGTAATGATTTACTTGGTTTAGGCTTTTTTATTTCGTATTTGTATTCGTATTCGAAAATGTAATTCGATTTAGGGAGTGATAGTTCTTAATTTCCTCTCAGGCTGCTGTTTTTCAGGCAACACATATTTATGTGTTCCTTTTTTGCCTGCTAGAGTCAAATTCGATTGAAGAGAGACATGCACAGTGAGAATAATAGCAGTGCCAGTATCCCAGCAACACCTACTGCTCGACTTCGGCATCGAAGGCGTTCAAATGAGGTTTGTTATTCGACTTTGGTATATACTGTTATTTACTCACATTTTTAATGTGGTATTCATAATAGTTATTAGGAGACCAGTTTTATGTATCATTATGTATTCGTTTAGCAAGTCTACAAATTTTTTGAAACTTATCTTTGTGCCTTTATTTGAGGAAAACCACGTTTTGTTTTGTTGCTTGTTCTTGTGTTCGTTCTTTGTTTTATGGTCCGGGGGCTTTTTGAGCTATCGTCTTCTCAAAGAAGATTGACACTGATGTGTAATATAGTATATTGGAATCTTTAACAAACAAAGAGGGTTCGTTTTCATCTGGGCTTTCAGGTTAACCCAGATGCCGGCAAAGCAAATGGACATTTGCTTGTCAATGATCGTAACAAATACAAGTCCTTTTTGGTTCGTGCTTACTCAACTGTTTGGATGATTGGGGGCTTCGTGTTAATTGTCTACATGGGTCATCTCTATATTACAGCCATGGTGGTTGTAATTCAAATCTTTATGGCAAGAGAATTGTTCAACCTATTGAGGAAAGCACATGAGGAACGTGATCTCCCTGGGTTCAGGCTGTTAAATTGGTAAGAATATTCCCATAATGCCCATATACCAATTTAAATTTGTTTACCCACTGCAAAGTATTCTTCAATGTTTTAAGTAGTGGTTATTGGAAATCAAAAGTCATTATTACAAGTGATTTTTGGTTTTTGTATACTTGTTACTTACATGCACAAGTGGAGATACTCATTTTCAATACATGTGATCAGGCACTTTTTCTTCACCGCAATGTTATTTGTATATGGCCGCATTCTCAGTCAACGGCTCGTCAATACTGTAACTCCAGACAAATTTTTGTTTCAGCTTGTGAGCAGCCTTATCAAGTACCATATGGCCATTTGTTATTTCTTGTATATCTCAGGTTGGTAATACGTACGTGCATTTTGATTTTCCTTTTCTCTAAAATTTGATCAACAGTAATTGTTACATCTAATATATATGGTTTTTCTGCCACCTTCTATGATATGGGATGTTGTTTGGAGGTGTTCTCTTGACAAATTATTTATAATGGATGGTTTCTGACATAAATTATTTGTGTAATTTGGGCTTAGGTTTTGTGTGGTTCATTCTGACATTAAAGAAGAAGATGTACAAGTATCAATTTGGCCAGTACGCATGGACACACATGATTCTAATTGTGGTGTTTACACAATCATCCTTCACTGTGGCCAGCATTTTTGAAGGAATTTTCTGGTAACTTATTTCCATCCTTCGATGCACCATGCAACCTGACATTTGATATTTTAAATCTAGTTGATTCACTTTTTCCAAATTTATGGTAAAATATGTTACCAGTAGTAGAAAGGAGGGAGGATGAAATTTGGGGCTCTTGTTTATTGTTTCATTTTTTCTTCTCTCTTTTTGTATCCTTGCATCTTTGGAGGAATACCTTTTTCCTTATGTTTGCTTTTTCACCAATATGTGGGAAGCACAGATTTTAAATTTCAAATATTGACAGCAACTAATCGTAAAGTATTCAATAGTTCTATTAGATGTATCTAAGAAAAAGTAGCTACAGTACAATATCGTAGCTTCTTACAGATGTTCAGCCACTGTTTGACTTCATGTATTGAATTTCTTCATCGTATAACCAAATCCATCTTTATTACATCAAGACTTATTTAAATTTCAAATAGGTTTTTACTCTGACTTGATTTTCAAGCTTTTGGAATTCTATGTTGTTTCTTCTCCTTGACAAGTGGAAAAATATCAATTCAGGTTTCTTCTTCCAGCTTCGCTAATTGTCATCAATGATATTGCTGCTTACATATTTGGCTTCTTTTTCGGAAGAACCCCATTGATCAAGTTGTCTCCTAAGAAAACATGGGAGGGCTTCATTGGAGCTTCAGTTGCTACTATTATATCTGCGTTTGTGGTGAGCCAGTTTTTTCCTTATTTGTTGTGGCTAAATACTCCAGTTCTTCTGTGTATATTTGATTCTTGGTACATTTTTGGAAGCTTTTTGTGAGATATCACTTCAGTGTTTTAGTTTTGGATGTTGCAATTGTGGCTGCAAGTATTACATCAGTTTTTTCTGATAGGCTGCCAATTCATCTCTACTTTAATTCAATTCTAAGTACTGGTAATTGGCTGGAACCATGATGGTCACAGACAATGTCAATGTTTATGTGCCTTCATCTTCTGTGCCTCTGGTTTGTGTCTGAAGCTTCCCAATATCACTTTTCTCTGTCACTGTTCGGGAAACCATTACTTGTATGTGTCAACGTTGTCATATTCTTCTCCCATGTATCTATCACTTCATAATATCAGTTAACTTGTGAAAGGTTGCATCTTATTCGTTGAACCTAAGTAATATCAAGAGGATCTCTTTGCCCATTTTATTTCCTAGACATACATTGAAGAGCTTATTCTTTAAGGATGCATGAGAAGGTCAATTGTTGATGCTTCATGACTATAGGTGTTACCATGTACCTTGGAAAAAAAAAATTATAGGATACCATGTATCTTGGAATTATAAAATACTAATTCACATTTGCCATTCATTTATCAGTTTTGGATCTGTCTTGTGTTTTTAGGGCAAATGTAATTCTATTCTATTTTTCTAGTTTTAGAGAACCAAAATACTTTTCCTAAAGATTTTCTCAAATAGAAACACATAAAGAAGTAACTTGAAAGATTGGGGTTGTTATAATGGCACTCTTCTAGAGGATCATTTAGAAAGCGAACTATTTAGAATGCATTCAGACAAAGATAGCTGACATAGATGTTATGGGTTGAATTTTTTATGTCATTCCTGTTTTCTATCTGAGAATTGTTCCATCTTCCACCTGAATGAAGCCATTGCCTTTCAAGAAGTTTAGTGATAAATTCCGGTAACATGTATTTTTAACATATATTTTTCAGCTTTTCATATTATTTATACATTGTGCTCTTTCCTGTTGCAGCTTGCAAATTTCCTGGGTCGTTTTCAGTGGCTAACTTGTCCGCGGAAGGTAATTTAATTGATGGAATTCGTATAATTGATGTTTAAAGAGGCATATCCATTCAGTTTTGAGGGAATTTATGATTGTCTTTTGCTGGGGATTTTCACATGCAGGATTTATCAACTGGTTGGCTTGACTGCGATCCGGGTCCATTGTTTAAGCCAGAGTCTTTCACTTTACACGAATGGGTTCCTTTATGGGTGAGTAGTCTGTCTTTAATTGGATCTAAGTAATATCCTACAGAGTTCTCTGTGTAGCTAGTTTGTTTGCGGTGTGTGGGAATTTGTGCTTTATTATAACCAGATATTTTGTGCTTGAGGTAAGAGATTGATTTCATTCCCTTAATGAGACGCTGAACTTATTAGTGTAAAGTTGATTGTGTGATAAGATAGTGAAAACCACCAGTACCTTTTTATGCATCTTCTAATCTAATTCAGGTTGTCAAGTGTCTGATCATATCCTTATTCCTAGGTCAAAGCATGTTTCTATTTGTGCTCTTTAAGTTATACATGATCCTTTGTCAACTTAATAGTGGTAGACTGGTAGCTTTATGTTTCTGTGTACTCTTCATGTTACGTAAAGCTTTGTCAAATTAATATTTGTAGTTTTCTAACAATGATTTTTTTGGTAGACTGGTATCTTTATGTTTCTATGTGTACACTTCATGTTTCATAAAGCTTTGTCAAATTAATATTTATAGTTTTCTAACAATGATTTTTTTCTTCTGTTGAGATATTTCTTCTAATGTTATACAAGTAGGTTTTTCCTTGCAGATATCAGAAGATATTTGTTCTCCTTAATTATAAAAAAGTTGATACTCATGTTTGGTACACCAATATGCCAATGATTCATTCTAATCCTATTTTCAACGTTTACACTACAGTTAGTATGCACATGATATGATATTCCAGGATATTGCAATCAATATGCTCAGCACTCACAAGAAGATTTAGTGCTCTTGATATTATTGTAGATTAAAGTGTCTTGAACACATTCCTTAAATGGGAACCCAAACAAACGTCTATTATTCCCAAGAGATAACTGTAAAGTTTCCCATTTGACTGTCATTTGTAAAAGTTCATTGTTCTGGCACTATGGTTTTCTTTATGCAAATTCTGGTTTGTGTGATAAACTGTATGTAGTCTGTCAATATTTTATTGTACCACTGAGGAATAACGCATTACTTCTTATTATTCTATGCAGTTTCCTTGGAAGGAAATTGTTGTTTTGCCAGTTCAATGGCATGCCTTATGTCTTGGTTTGTTTGCATCAATAATAGCACCTTTCGGAGGCTTTTTTGCAAGTGGTTTTAAGCGAGCTTTTAAAGTC
This sequence comes from Dipteronia sinensis, assembly GCA_033220585.1. NCBI lineage: Eukaryota > Viridiplantae > Streptophyta > Magnoliopsida > Sapindales > Sapindaceae > Dipteronia > Dipteronia sinensis. The sequence continues at coordinate 44,239,968 of CM065639.1, forward strand.
AAGGTTTGCTCATAATGCTTTTCTTCTTAGGTTAAGAGATGTATAGCATGCTTTGTGGGCGCTTACACCATTTGCCATCTTTTCTTGTTTATTTTATATTTTCAGGATTTTGGTGATAGTATTCCTGGACATGGTGGAATCACAGATAGAATGGATTGCCAGGTGAGCTGTGATTAATTTTAATTTTTGAAGAGGGTAGTTCAGTTGTTTTGAGAGTTCTTATTCATTTTTTACATTTACAGTTTACTTTCTTAGCTTGTAAATTTAGGTTAGAGAGGTTGATTTCTCGCTTTTTGTCTTAGAATACTTGGGAAAAAAAGACCATATAGATTTAGAAGTGGATATATGGTTTCAGAATCTTATCGGTTTACTATCTGATAGTATGCTGACATACATAATAATCCTTATCAGTATAGTTTAGAATATCTTGGGACGTTTTTATGTAGTTATTATGTCAAAAATATAGTTGATAGCTGAATTTAATTGTGATCCAAAAGCACACCAGGCAAAAACTAAAAAAAAAAAAAAATTAATCTTGTAGTCGAGTTCTGCATATTAATTGGAAGTTACGAGATTTAATTGTTCTTTGCCAAATAACCCGAGTTAAAGGAAGTCCTATCATGTGCACTCACATAGTTAAATAAGCACTGTTGTGGGAAAAACTGCCATGTGCATTCATGTTGTCCTTATGGTTTGCAGTTTGTGGTTTCCAGCTACAGAAATAATGCTATTCTTTAGATTAGTTTTATTATGTGAATCCAAGTGTTGTTTGGCCTTCCAAATTGCAATTTTTTCCTTTTGACTACTTTTTGAATTTCAATAACTTGTGCTCGAGTTACACACCTGCCTCTTTAATGGGCTTTAATTATATGAGAATAGCAACTTGTATTTATACTGATTTGTTGTATCTATACTGATCTTTAACACGGTCTCTTTAATGTAGATGGTTATGGCCGTGTTTGCTTTCATTTATCATCAATCATTTATTGTGCCTCAAAGCCTCTCGGTTGAAATGATTGTGGAGCAGGTAAATTTCAGTGCTCTTGCGCATATGAACGCCTTTTATCGTATATTCCAATATTAGTTTGAAATGAAATTTGTGTCGTATTTTTCTCCTTTTTAGATATTGACGAATCTTACTCTCGAAGAGCAGCAAGCTCTGTATGTGAAGCTTGGCCAAATTATAAAGGAGAGGCTGTTTGGACAGTAGTATATCGAAGGAAAAGACTATTCTGTACATGTTTCATGGTTTTTTTTTCTTTTATTCTAAATCAAATACTTAGGTGGAGGCATTTTTTTTAGTTTGCACACTCTGTATAGTGTATGTTAGCCAATTAATATACGCATAACTCCCTCCCAAGTGTTGTATTGCTTCTCACTTTCTCTCTTTCTTCATTCTGGCAAAATACATTGTTTGAATAAATGCTTTTGTCAATTATCATTGAATTCTCAAGTACGAAAACAAATTTTCGTCTCGGATTTTCGGGTTTTCTAATGGATGTCATCAATAGGGCATACTCTTCGCATATCATATAGTTGGTATGTTGCCATAATTGGATCTCATGTCATGGCAAAACTGCAAAAGAAAAAGTTCGAACATCGACTGAAACTAATGAATATATCAAATATTTTGTAACAAAATGATCAAGAATTTGATTTCTAATCATAATTCTTTTTTGTGAACTCTCAATAACAAATATTGTAAGCGGTAAAATTCTGTGATTAGTTTTCCCACGTCAAATTATACGTTCAGATTTGCTTAATTGTTGATTATAATTATCAACTATTACAATTTTGTAGACATCAAAACTCTGCATATATGTCGAATATTAAATGGGTCTAAAAAGGGCCATTAGCCTGTAATCAATGGTAAAGAATTAACAAAATCAAAATTCATGACTCTCGAGATGATCTCCAACAACAAATTCATCAATCCGACGGAAGATATAAATATGGTACACTTCTACTATCACAAATGAAATATTGATAAGATTCCGGTTAACTTCAATCCTTGATCATCATTTAGATCCGTTTAGACAAGTAAAAAGTTTCACTGTCTGTTTGCTTACATTCCTCGCCTGCCAAAAAATCTCTCATATGCCTCCGATAGAACAAAAAGAATCTAGTTTTTTTGTTTCATCTTCACTTTGTATCACTGAGATTTTGGTTTTTCGATCTTCACGTAGGGCAAAATTCCCATAAAATGGGCAACTTTTGGGGACCATCCACGTTGTTGGGCACGGCAAAACATCAAGAATGAGTTTACAAAATAAGAATTGAACCCCATGAAGGTGTGCCATAACGCATGACCCTGAGGGTTGATTGACCAGCGAGATATCTCTTTACAGAGAAAGCGATCACAGAGCCAGCACAAAGTACCGAGTACAAGGGTAGCCACGTACAGCTTTGCAATCCGCTTAGCAGCTGTATCATTTGTGTAAATGTAGTACTTGTACAATCGTGGAGTACAGAGGAGGCAGAGGATCACATAATGCACCTTGAAGCCAATGTCAAACCGGAGCACTGAATGGAAAATCGCAAAAACACCACCATAGAGAAACAGAAAGGTGGGCATTGTAGTTCGATAGTGCCAATCTGGTGAGTACAGGATATACATGTATAAAAGCATCTCCCATATCATAGGAGTTTCGTCACTCTGTTGTTGCCTGAAAACGAAATCCAAAAATTCCAGTGTCAATCCCAACATTAGAACATCATCTGAAGAGAAGACAGTTTGATAAGTTGACTCCCACCTCAAGCACCCTCTATCTGATACTAACAAGAAACGGGAAAGATCAATACACCGTTGGAATGATTAATGCATGTTTCCACATTGCTGGAAATTATAGTTACATGTTAAAACCTTGTATAATTACCTTGTGTTGAAATTTCCTTAATCATACACTAATTCAAGTCCTAAATGTGATAATTTTTAGTTCTCCCTAAGATAGCAACAATGAACGAAAGCAACCACAGAATAATTTAGAACTGGTGAAAGCAAAGCTTGGAGATACGTACTCATGTTGCAGTGTGGCATGGTATAACATGCTTCCAATCGCGAGTATCATATTAGATATGTGAAGAACACTGAATCTCTTCTCGAATCGTTGTCTCAAGGCATTTACAAGACCAATGAGTGCCAACAGGATGGTAGGTATATTAGATATGGTGTTAAAAAACTCGGCAATGTAAGAAGAGTGGGCATAATTCTTCTCACAGCATTCAGTTGTGGATGTGACAGGACCCCAGAAACTCGATATCCCATCAGCCATTGTCTATATGTATGCAAAGCGTTATTTTTAATCTATCAAATCTCTTGACTAGGATGTTACAAAGATCATAGAATATTCAAACCACATGCCTGCATAAGTAAGCAGAAGGGTCAGCCGAAAAATACTTTCACAGCACTCTACAAGCAAAAAATCCCCAATCAACACTTTTATTGAAAGCAATGTATCTTTAGAACAATAATTGTTAATGACTACATTTACAACAATGGCCAGAAACCTATTTAACATCTATCACTGAAGCTCTCGACATGAAGAAGATCCCAAACTAAGTATTTTAAATGCTTAAAGAAAAAAAAAACATAAAACAAATAACAAAATTTCGCTTCAAGAAGTTCAATGCTATGCACAAACAACAAATAGGCAACACCTACCTGAAAATTTATCTTTTGTTTATACTAGGCAAGTAGTGACACACCAGAGAAAGCGAATTCATTATGATCTTCCGATTAACAATTAAAATTACAGAACAAACGCATGGCAGACTATATAACCTGTATGCCACCTTCATTCCAGATGTATGTTTGTGAGTGTCTACACTGTACATCATATTGAGCCAAACTGAGGAAGAACAAAGACTGTACAATAATGTAATACACCAAAAATCAATCAAAACCTCCAAAATTCTTCAACTTGAAGTTAAAAACATGTTCTTCAAACTAAAATGGAGATACCCATCATCACCCACCTATATTTAACTTATATAATAACCTCCTTAAAAAAAAAAACAACGCTTCATACACCAACTCTCATGTACAATAATAAGAACCAACATTCCATCTAGAGACTAGACTTAGGCAAATAACCAAGAGATCCAATCTCAAAATCAAAACCATTTATCGTGATTTATACATACAACCACCCACAATCAATTTACATACACATTGCATATTCTAATCCTTAAAAAACCAAAACCTACCAAAACAAATATCAAATCAAATCAGAAACTTGAAAAAAAATCCCAAAAAAAAAAAAAACTAGAATCCTGGAATTAATGAACACATATAATATGCAACCATAGAAACTTCCAAGAAAAAGAAAAATAAAAACCAACTTTGTAAGATGTAAAAGATTCCTTTTTTCTTCTTCTTTGTCTGCTTTGGCTTGGCCTGAATCTCTCTATATCTCTCTCTCTCTCTCTCTCTCTCTCTGTTTCTAATCTTAAACGAAACAAATTTGTTTTTGGGCAACCGAGAGGCGCAGAGGAAGACAAATACTAATACAGTAATACAACTTTTGTTTTTTCCTATTATTATAAGTAATTTTTTCTACTTGGTGGAATTTTCATTTTGAACTAATTTTGACTTTTATTTATCTATTTTATTATAGTCATGAGGAGCTGTTAATTTTGACCAGAAAAATATAAAGATTCAAGAATGTCTGTATTTAAGGTGACAACCAGCGATGAGTCGAAATGGGCCAGGCCCATTTAAGAGCTTGATTGTTGGGCCTCCATTTGTAGATATGTTCAAATGGGCTTGTTGTTCAAATTGTAATATCCTCATTCCCTCTTATTTTCTACTTGCATCTTCTATTAGAGTGTTTTTTTTTTCATTTCACAAATTTATGTTTCGGTGAATTGACTAGGGTGTGTTTGAGATGACATTTCAAGTGTATACCTTACAAGTAGAGCTTTTAACAAATAAGTCATATGTTGTTTGTGTTGGTTCCGAAAACCAAAATTAGCACAGCGCAGCGAAAAGGCGGTGGCCCGGTTTTAAAATTTTTCTATAAAAACAAAACCGTTTTAGCCGGATCGTTGTGATTATATAGATTATAATATTTAATTATAAATAGTAAGGAATAAATCGTTGCCCTTATAGAATCTTCGCGAATCCCTCAAGCCAAATTGTTTTAATATAGAATCTTCGTGATTCTCTCGAACCAAATTGCTTCACCGTAGAATCTTCGTGATTCCCTCGAACCAAGTTCTTCCACACCGAATTTTCAACACCAAAGAACGGACGAGTGAACGTCTCGATATTTAACAGAATAATTACAACTCTAGAATTTTCTGTACTAATTATATACTCATCATATGAGACATCAAGAAAAGTATTTAGAGACTCTCTCACAATATTTTTCTAGAGGCTTTGAATTTAGAAAAAAATTCTCTGTTATTTTTCTTTGATTCTTGTTCTTCTCTCTGTGTACACCTTTTTGAAAAACAAATACGTCTACTAGTGTCAACCCATCCAAGAAGACTTCTTTTTATAATCTGTTGTGCACGTGATAGATAAAGAATCAAAAAACAAAAACTTTTATCATTTTTTTTTAAGTGATTGTATCCAATACAACCTCATTCAGCTATAACAAACAAGAGCCAGAAATCGATTTCTCTCTCGTGTAACTTTTGTTTTCATTATAGAGTTGGAAACCCAATTGGATTATAATATTAATTAAATATTAAAATAAATAATTTATTTAAATATTTAAAATAGTAATTTCGAAATTCCCTATCACAATTTGATCAACTTAAAATCAAAATTTAAATATATAATAATCCAATTATTAAGTAATTATTTTATTTGAAATAATCTAATTATTCAAATAACTAAATAATTTAACAGATAATTTTAAACTATTATTTTTGAAATTACAATGTGACTTTCACGGTATAGTTTTCGAAAATAACAGTGCGGTCCCACCACACTGTGTCATCCAATTAAATATTTAAATAATCATATTATTTAAATAACATTTAATTAATTCGTAACTAATTAAATAAAACAGTTAATATTTAATTAATTCACGATTAATTAAACAATGCATAAACTACTTTATGTATAGATGATTAATTCCAAATTGATCACTAACGGGTCGTTTGTTTTTTCCATTTAAAACTTAATGGGTCTGAATCATAATTATTAAGTTGTTTTGTTTGTTTTTTAAAGTGGTCAAACAACTTTAAAATGCCAAAAAACAACTTTAAAATGCCAAAAAACAACTTAAAATAAAAAGTAAAAAATCATGACTTTTCACTTAATTGCAAATCATTGAATTGCATTAAATACAATTCAAAATATATTTTTTCCGATACTATCCTCATTTATAACATATTTCCAATTTCACCATAATTATATATGGTACATAAATCTTTATTTTAATATATTGCTTATTTTAAATAGTTTTAAAAATAAAAAGAACCCTAATCACTTCACATATTGGTGTTTAATATAAATATTTTATTATGATATTATGGTGATGTGTTTATATATTATTTTTTAGAGTGTTTTGTATGAGTTTTCTTGCTGGCCCATTTTTTTTCTAAAAAAAACATTTTCTTTTCTTAGTAAAAATGAAGTTTATTTGTAATCGAATAAAAAGATCATGATCATATGTGTTCATATATAATTATTATTTTTGGATTGTTTTTATTCTATATTATATGTATAATTGTTTAACATTGGTATACATGTAAAATTATTTAGTTTCAGACAATTTTACTTTTAAAAAACAAACGTGTTGACAATACATTCAGATGTGAGGAAAAAAAAAATAAACATGTCATTCAAGTTCAGATTTCAGTTTCTATTCAGTCTTCAGAAAAATCCAGGACTATTCAGTTTTTAAACAAAAAAACAAACGACCCCTAAACCTCTTTATACCTTAATGTTCAATACAGTGTTATGGAGATGGCATGGGGACACATGGACCTATAATTTCAAGCTCCAATAAATCTTTAATAATTAACTAAACTCTTTAATTAATTATCTGACTTATTAATTCCAGAATTATTCCACTAAAAAACTGGAACTGCACTCTTGTCATTATAGAATTAATTACTCGAATATGAATTGAATAGTCCATTGATATAATCATTACATATAGATCAATCCTCCAATAACAGTTCGTAATATGAGCTAGGTTCAAATCCGTTGATCTCTCAATTACATCTTTATCCTTGAGTTCCGGTGATTCTCTAATGAACAAATATTTATGATCTTATCATAAATTGAGCACTCTATTGTTCAAGACCCGAATCATTTACTCAAGAGAACTATTTGTCTAACTTCATTTAAGAATGAATGGATTCCATTTTGTATATTATCATTCCCGGCTAAATATATCATTATGTCTCCAAGATACAAAGGTTAGGTTTGACATTATAAACAAACCATACTGAGTAAGTCAAAAGACACAACTTTATAAGTTGGAGTCTTTTAAATACTCAGGATTAAGATTGTTCCATATATGACAATCTGATTTGATAAATGAGAATATTTTGTTTAAAACGAAGATTATTAAATATTCCAATTTATCATGTCCACGTCCTGTATAATCTTATTATACAAAGTACCTTCATTCTAATGTTACCATATCAACAGTTCGGATAAGACTGTTTCATTCTTAATTGGAATGAACCGTACTAGTAATTTTAATTAATTAAAGATCTCCACTTTAATTATTAATTACGGACAATTAAGATTATTATATTTAAACATAATCCTCATGTATATAACATCTTATATACCATGTTTAATATTACATTTAATAATCATGGTATTTTATGTCATTAATACAATATTAATAACATTAAATGCACATAAATATAAAATAAAATGTAAATCTATTTATTAATTCAGCAAAAAGATTAACAAATTTGTTCTTAAGACACTTTCCCCAACAGTTTGATATTTATTTTAAAAAATATTTTTAAGTTAGTAAATTGTCTGACAAAATATATCTAAAAGATCTTTTGTCGTTAGAAATTATAAAAATAGACACTAACAAAGTATTTATAATAGAAATGTATATGGTGAAATATTTAAAGTTCATGAAAGATAGTTGAGAATATTTATCTCTTTTTAAAAAGTTCAAATAAAGTTTTTTCAGAGAAACCCAATTATTGGGCAGGCTTCTTCTGATAAATATAAAATAGTTTTTTTAATATTAGAAAAAAATAAAAATAAAAACACTTTTTTTAGTTTTGTCAAACAATAAAAAAAACCATCAAAAGAGCTTTAAATTTAAAAAAAATAAAAAATAAAACCTCTTTTGATCGGTAGAAAAATCATACCAAACAATAGATATTTAACATCATAAACTACATGAACCTCTATCGGTCCAAGCCAAATGCGTTCTTCAATCATATATTTAATCTCCATACAAATATCATACATTTATGGTCCAAAACATCCACTTAGTCAAAAGAGGCTATGAAATAGAAATAAATGTGACACTTATTGCATTTAAAAATGTATATCGTCACACTTAAATCCTCACTACTAACGTGGGACGCAAATGCACTAACAAATACCACCTCTTGGGAGGTGATGTTTTTTCTTTATCTTATAAATTCTTTATAGGTCACATTTTAGAATGTATCTAACCCGAAAGCAGTCAAATTCACCTTTCTTCTAATCAAAATTAAGAACTTTAGCATGCTAAAAATCAGAATAATTATTTCAGACTTGGATTTTATTTACAAAAAAATCATAAAAAGTGAAAGATTCAATGTACCTGGACTGATTTCCAGGTTCATTGAACCTGGACACACCCAATAACGGCTGCTGGTTCAGAGACAAGAACTGCGGTTGTTTTCCACGTCAAATCGGATAAGATGACGTGGCACAAACATTAAACACATAAGACAACCCACTCTCCGCCACGTGGACTCTGCAGCTACGCACGTGTACACTCAATTAAGCATGTGGTGTCAAACATTTGATGTGTGGAGTCAACAAGAGGTCTGGTAATACTAAAATTTACAAGAATCACTTGGAATTGGATAAGTTTATGTGTGACGGCACACAGTTCAAAACATGTAACTCTATCAGCTACTGTACATGACACAGCCCAGCAATGTCAATGTCTATCCAGAAAAATGGTCGATGCACGGGATTGGTACACCTGATCGCCGAATACATGATATACGATAAGAAAACATAATACATATGTCACATTTTATATTGTCAAAAGATGGCGGTGACGGACTATATATAACATTGTGAAGCTACTCCCGTCCTTATCCCCATCCCTCAACCCTTTACATTTGAAAGGATTAGGAATCGGGTTGTGTTTTTGGGAGGTTTCCTCTCACCCCTCCAAACTCTATTTTCTCTATTTCTTTTCATTTTCAATTTTTAATTCGAAAATCGTAATTCAGAAATTGAAAATCGGCCATTCTAATCTCTAGTTTGACCCTATTAAAATATTTAATCCAAAAAATAATTAAAATATTCGTTCTAAAATATATAATTGGTTTAAAGAAATTCAAAATAAATACTTGATATATTTTATATTATGACGAACTGACACGAGAAATATTTGTTGTTTCGATTACTGAAAAAGCAAAGGACAGAGATAATAAAACACAAACCAGAACGTTAGGGGAAAACCGAGGTCCGTGTTTCACACGGTGTCCTTAAGACAATTTCGCCGGGTAACACCGTATGTGTATGGCGATTGTCTCCCAGGATACAACTGTTTAACAGTGATCGTGCAAGACACAAACACTCCCAGCGAACTCAAATCAAGTTCAAACTTACCAAGAAACGGAACTAAGAAGAACAGAAAAAGAAAACAATTAATTTCGTGATTTCTATGTGTATACTGAATGTATTTTTTGATGAATAGATTAGGGTTTTAATAAAACCGAAATCAAAATGATTGTTTAGAAAATACTTGTCAATTACGTTTTTAATGAAAAAGGATATTAATTAAAAATCAATTTCCAAGAGATTTATTTCTAATTAATCACTGATTCCATTTATTTAGTGATCAAGTAAGTATCTAGAATCAAAAAGAAAATTTCCTTATCATTATACGTTTAATTTAGGGAAAATTAAATTGAATTAATTTTTTCCATATCAATATAAACATTGACTTAGAACAAATAAATTCCAAGCAGTAGCAAAAGGTCGTTTGTCCTATGACAGTCCAATCGGAGCGGCATTCGTGTACGCGGGTCGCGGCCACACAAAAGTCATCCAATGATGAAGGTTCTGGGTCGACGATTTGCACCCCCCTGCGCTCGAGAGAGAGCCTTTATGCTACACATGTTGATAAGTAACTATCACACATCTACTTATATATTGCTTATCAATGCTTTACCCAACCAATGTGGGATACATATTTTCCCTACACAATGGGCACTCTTTGAAACTCAATTTCTCATTAACCAATTATTCGATTTGTGAGTTTGAGTATATCACTTCGAAGCTCTCATGGAGAAGAATTCGAATATACATTGATCTTCCATTTTTATGGAACCGATCACACTCAAATAATGCTCTCAAAGCACTAGTTTATCACAAATTTTCCAACAAGATTATATATATATATATATATCTCATAGGAAATGGAGGAATAAGTTTGGGGTGTCTCCCCCTACTTATAAAACGAGAGTCGAGTTTGTCCCCACCCCAACCCGCAAAACCAATTTGAGAGCAAAATTTTCCCCCAAAATCCGACGGGGGTATGGAGCCCATGGGGAACGTCTATCCCTGTACACTAGGCAGTGATCAAATGTTGGTTTTTGTAAGTGATGGGGTTGCAGAGTGTTGCACTACGATTTCTCATCTATCGAATTAAATGGAATTTTAGAATAGTATTTTGATTCCATAATCCTATCACTAAATTATTTAAATATGCAATTAATCATTAAATTTGTTCATCTAATTTATATTTATCGTCGTCCACGATAATCAAATTTCAAAATTAGCATAAACAAATTAAAATGTTTAGTGGCTTTTCGTATACGTGTTAAGCCATATTACTATTCGATAAGTAAAAAAATTACGAACCATATATGACTATCCGGCCCCACTCAAATTACGTCTAATAACCCGATTAATTAAAAAAAATCCATTAATTGTGCATGGATAATGTAATTTGACCCTATAATTGAAAACAAAACCATTGAACCTGGCGGTGAAAAGGGGCAGATACATCCTAGAAAATGGGTAGATTCATTGATGGCTTCATACAATAATATTCTACAGCGTAACAGTCGTAACATACAGTGTATTATATATACACCGTAGGATTTCTCCATCATTTCACCAAATGTTGTCATCTTCCTATAATTGTACATCACTATATCACCATAATCACCACATAAACAAAAAGCACTTCCTATAAAAGCAGTTCCGATGACACCACGTTGATCTGTCTCTCATTCTATAAACTATAAACAACAGACCCATCTCTGTCTTCCTCCTCTACATCAGCTCCAATCGCATTCTCTCAAAAAGAGCTCCATAAAAGCCAATAATAGAGACCAAAAACACAGAATATATATCTTCAAGTTTTTTTACACTTTTGTGTGTGTGTATAATTAGAAGAAGATGGCGAGAATTCCTGTGAAGTTCAAGAGGGTGGCGGCGGCGTTCGACGAGGTGGCGGCGAGAGGGGCGCGGCTGTGCGAGAGCAGCGGGAGCGAGCACTCGCCGTCTCCGGCGGATTTGTCTGATCTCGTCAACTCTTTCATGGAAAAAGATCAATATCATGGTGGTATTGATGATCATGATGAAGTTGGCAAAGAATTAGAGGAAATATTACAAGGGAAGGAGAGTGGTTACTGGTGTGATTCTGAGAGGACAAAAATGTTAAAGGGTTTGCTTGAATGCGAAGACGACGAGAGGCTGAGGATTCATCGAGAGATTGAAATTGCTTGCAGGCTAGCTGGTGACAAGTCCTCGCAGGGATTCAAACGGAGGTTGATGACTCTTTTACGTGATAGAGGCTTCGATGCTGGTCAGTTTATTACATATTCATCTTTTAAATATACATTATTCCTTCTTATTCGATGTCTATCGGATATCAAATCATAATTTCAAATGTTTTTTTAGATGTCAAATTTCAGTAGTTGGATGATGATTTCAAATGTCTTTGATATTTCAGTATAAGTTAAATGGTAATTTAGAATTATTTTTAGGTCAAATCTCACTAGTTAAATCATGTTTTTGATGTATACAATTTAAGAAACTAGATTCAAATGAACATGGTCTATTGAAGGAAAAATTGTTAGGAACCAATGAATCCAAACTTTTAAACTGATAGGATCTCATCATGTGCAAGAGCGACAGACTTGTCATGAATGAACAAAAATGGAAAAAATCTTCAAGACAATTTAGTGTAAAAATAACTAATAAGTCATACATTGATGAAATTTTTATGCTAATCAATCTCCATGAACTATACTTGACAGGTCTTTGCAAATCCCGATGGGAGAAAACGGGGCGGTTTCCGGCAGGGAGTTATGAGTACGTGGACGTGAATGTTGGTGCAGTTAGATACATAATTGAGGTAAATCTAGCTGGAGAGTTCGAAATCGCCCGTCCCACGGACGGTTACACGTCATTGCTGGGTGTTTTCCCTCCAGTATTCGTTGGCAAGCCAGAAGAATTGAAGAAGATTGTGAGGCAAATGTGTGCAGCAGTGAAAGAGTCAATGAAAAGTGTGGAGATTCACATGCCACCATGGAGGAGAAATGGGTACATGCAATCTAAGTGGTTTGCTACTTATAAGAGAACAACCAATCCACTTCCGGCTACCAAAACGCCAAAATTTGATGAAAGTAGTTTCACAAAGAAGCGGTCGATTGGGTTTGTGGCCTCGCAAGTGAGGCCATATCGCTGCGGAGATGGCTTTTCGAGTAGGGTTGGGTTGAAAATTGGGCAGCTAAGCGCTGCATTTAGTAGTGGTGAGGAAGTGGAGGTATAGATAAATTCTTTTTGGGTCCTGAAAACATTTTTGGTGCTGACTATGTATTTAGGGCCTGGCCGGAATAAATATAATGGTACGTACAAGTTGAACGAAATAGGGATGTAATCATAAAAATATAAGTATTGCATTAGTGTGATTTAATGGTTTCGGGAGTTTTTGTTTTAGTTAATTGAAAATTGGATGTGGGGTCTTGGAATAAAATGACTTCACTGAATGTGTCGTTTACTTGTGATTAGATTTTGGACCCTTCTAGGCTCTAGCAGTTGGATTGGAATGTAGTTTCAACCTTGAATTAGTTTATTTAGTTGCTACACTGCTACAGAATAAGTGGGCATTTATAAAAACACAATTCGGCGTTTCGTGTCTTCACTATAATCGAATCAAACTTTGACCAATTAACTTGCTTTGTTCTCAATCCAACCTTGGGATACTTAGTTGCGGCATTTATTCGAACAGGGGATAGGCCACACACAATTAGCAGATTCGTAGTTACTTGTAAATATTCACGTGTTGTAAATGGGTGGATTTCCATAATTCCATGGTTATCTTTTATTGGTTGCTTGGTTTCCTTGTCGGTTGATTGACCGATTTAGTTGCTCCCTATGTATACATATAGATAACCTTCCATCAGTTTTAAACTATTCTATTTGTGTTAAACGAGTTTAACCGTTAAGAAGTCTAAAATATGGAAGTTTTAATTATATAAATTGACCATTATACTCTCATATTTTTATTAAAAGAATTAATAAAATGATACAAAAGACATAAATGTTAACTTGTAAATGAGAAGTTATTTTGTGAACATTTTTATCATAAAAGTAACAAAATTATAAATAAACCAAAACTATTGAAATGAACTAGAATATGTATTTATTTATATATTTATTTGTTTTTTTATAAATCCAAGCAAATACTTGTTTTCAATGCTTTTGGTACATTTTTAATTTTGTTATTTTTAGGGATAAAATTGTCTATAAAATAAAATCTCATTTGCAAGTTAACATTTCCGCTTTTTGTATCATTTTATTAATTTATTTTGGCAAAACTATAAGGGTATAATGGTCAATATATACAATTGAAGCTTAAATATGTATATTTTAGACTTTCTAACAGTCAAACTCAGTCAACAAAAATAGAATACTAACGGTGTTAGTTCATAGGAAAGATTTTTAAACTAAATTCATTTGTAATTATACATCCAATAATAGTTCAAAGGTGATGTGATGTTTTTAATATTAAATCTATAGATATGGGAAAGTAAACATTGATACTTGTCCATAATTTGAGAAATACTATATACAATATATCCGTCTGTATTTAAAATTATTCACTAAAAATCCTGATATATTCTGAATATTTTTTGAAAAATCCCGATATTTCAACAAATTTAAAATGGTTATTTATTTAATATTAAATACTGAAATTGTTTTCACATAGGAGAATTTAATTTTTAAACAAATTGGAACCTATTACAATATTGGCTTGACATATTAGCATATTATCAATTAGTTCTTAGGATTTCAATATTTTATTAGTACCATGAATGAAACATAATGTGACGATACTTCCACTTTCACTAATGGGTTATGTATGGGAATAATGCCCCATCATACAGAATAAAAGCAATTAGAATACTCTTACAAACTTCATTATCTGATTGTGAAAGAAATCGGAGCACCCTTGTTTTGATCCACACAGGAATTGTCTTGTCTTTGCTATTCTTTAACAATTTGATTATTGTTATTCTAATATAACAAAAGTACTGTATTATTTATGTTAAGCTTGAACAATACTTTGTTTTTTCTAAGTACTAAACTTAAACATATTTAATGATTTTAATATATATATATATACCACCTGTAATAGCGGTGGTATTGTTATTATATTATTAAGCCCGAGGAATATGGCAACTAAAAATGATAAAAGCTGATGAAATCTACTTCAAATAGTTGGAACAAATGAGCACAATGAGAATCTTATTTTCAAATGGGTTGGACCAGTCAACCTAGATGATGAGGGAGGAAATCCATATCCACGTGTGGCTACATGTGTTAGTGAATATGTAATAAATGTTAAACAAGTGAACAATGATCAACATACTCCCGATAGAAGTAGTGTAAGTGTAGATGATGGAGATGGTTGGAGGTAGAGAAAGTGGATATACCTTGTCAAACCCTTGAAGTCCATTTACTATGGAAGACCAATTTACCCATGAACCTAAAGATGGAGATCATGGTTGTTAGTAAAGATGGCAAAATGGGCTGACATGGCTGGGTTTAAACCCGGACCTCATCATTAAAAAGTCCACAGTAAGTTCTTTATTGTAAGCCTATATTGATTGCGGGTTGGTTGTGGGTTTTAACTAAGGTTCATTTAAAACCTGCAAATGACCCGCATATAAAAAGAAAATTAGGTTTTTTTTTCAAAACCTTCTCAACCTCTCTAATCTCTGCTCACCACTCACTGC
Organism: Dipteronia sinensis; assembly: GCA_033220585.1. Classification (NCBI taxonomy): domain Eukaryota; kingdom Viridiplantae; phylum Streptophyta; class Magnoliopsida; order Sapindales; family Sapindaceae; genus Dipteronia; species Dipteronia sinensis. The sequence goes on from CM065639.1 coordinate 44,255,394, forward strand.
CTCATCTCTCATCGGCCATCGCATATATCCTCTCGACGCCGGCGACACGGCACGTCTTCCGCTGTCGGTATTCCACCACGGGTCTTCTGCCGGTCTTCCGTAGCTAGCGCATCACGTTCCCGTCATCGCCGATCTCTCTCCCTTCTTTCTCGATCTCCCTTCTTTCCTGTCATCACCGTCATCACGTTCCTGTCACCGCGGCGAAACCCAGGATTCGTGGTGGCTTGTGGTGGTGGTTTGATTTTGGTGGTGGGAGAGGTTTTTAGGTTGGGTTTTGGTGATGGGAGGGGGTTTTTGGGTGGGTTTCGTGGTGGGTGGTGGTTGGGGGTGTTCGGCTTCGACGACGACGATGGTTACGGGCTTCGGCGGCGACGGTTATTGGGTTCGGCGGCGTGGTGGCTGTCATGGAGAGGAGATCTGAGAAGAAGAGAATGGGAGAGAGAAAAAGAAGAGAGAAAGTTAGGGTTTGTAATATTAATTTTTTAATTTTAGTTAATATTAATTAATTTAAATGTTTATTTTTTTATTATTATTTTGTGATATTAATTTTTTAATTTTTGTTAATATTTATTAATTAATATATAAATAAATGTAAAAGTGCAAGTCAAAATGGGGGTTTGGGTAAACCCTTACTTTTACGGGCTTTACTTCAACCCTACCCGCATACATAAATTTCTAATATGGGCAGGGTTTAGGCCCTTTGAAAATTTTGAGAGCTTATTGAGGGTTTGGGTCCGGTGCGGGCTTGGACCCTTACATTGCAAACCATAACAACTAGGGTTCAAGGATCGCATACATAAATTTATGATATGGGCAAGGTTTAGCACGTTGATTTGTTTGTTATATAAATATTTCATAATAGGGTTCAATGATCGAACGACTTGCACTACAACAGAACCATCCTTTTACTGCGCGCAAATAACGTCGTAAATGACTATTTAAGGCTTTCGGCCGTAAGCCACATTAGATGATGTCGTGAATGATATCCCTCAAATATGACATACCAAATACGTCATCAACGTGTTTTAAAAAACGCCGTAATTATATTTATGACCCATTTTAAAAAAACACTGTAATGATGACACAGAAGCCTACCCCCTGACCTCTCATGCGAACTACATATATCATTAAAATCACCAACAACAATCCAAAAGGGAGGAGCTGTGGAGGAAAGATCTCCCAAAGAGTTCCAAAGTAAACGACGATGGTAGTGAAAAACACTAGCATAGACCAAATCGAAGTTATGAGGTTCGTTCATCGCAAAAATTTGTGCAAGGTTTTGAAGAAAACCAAATCGTTTGACTGTCAAGTTACTAGGGCTAGATCTCGGGACAAATTACTCCGGGGTTGCTGTTCTTCAAAGGGATCGACCGAGTAAAGAGGCTTTAGGAGTTGTTGAAATATTAGTTCTAAGGAACAGTATAATCCAGTTTGGACAGCTGATCAAAGGATATGTACTATTTTAATTCTGTTTTTAATTTTATTATTTTAATAATTATTATTATTTGATAAAATTAAGTTAATTTGCAGATCGATAAATACAACACTGACGCATTGGTGATTGGTTACCCATATCAAAACCTCTGCAAGACGTATAAAGGAGAACCTTGGGTAACTAAAAATTAATTTAGTTTTTTTATTGATGTTGTTTTGTTTGTTATATAAATATTTTATAATAGAGTTCAAGGATCGAGCCACCTGCACTACAACAGAACCATCATTTTACTGTGCGCAAATAACGTCGTAAATGACTATTTAAGGTTTTCACCCGCAAGCCGCATTAGATGATGTCGTGAACGATATCCCTCAAATATGGCATACCAAATACGTCGTCAATGTGTTTTAAAAAACACCGTAATTATATTTACTACCAATTTCAAAAAACGCTGTAATGATGACTCGAAAGCCTACCCCATAACCTCTCATGCGAACCACAGATAACATTAAAATCACCAACAACAATCCAAGATGGAGGAGTTATAGAGGCAAGATCTCCCAAAGAGTTCCAAAGTAAACTATAGTGGTAGTCAAAAACACTAGCATAGACCAAATAGAAATTTTGAAGTTCGTTCATCGCAAAAATTTGTACAAGGTTTTGAAGAAAACCAAATCGCTTGATTGTGTGAAGTTACTGGGGCTAGATCTCGGGACAGGTTACTCCGGTGTTACTGTTCTTCACAGGGATCGACCGGCTAAAGAGGCTTTAGGAGTTGTTGAAATATTAGTTTCAAGGAACAATATAATCCAGCTTGGACAGCTGATCAAAGCATATGCACGATTTTAATTCAGTTTTTAATTATTATTATTATTATTATTATTATTATTATTATTTGTTAAAATTAAGTTAATTTGCAGGTCGATAAATACAACACTGACGCATTGGTGATTTGTTTCACATATCAAAAACCTGCCAAAACGTACGAAGGAGAACCTTGGGTAATTAAAAATTAATTTAGTTTTTTTTATTGTTGTTGTTTTGTTTGTTATATAAATATTTCAAAATAGGGTTCAATGATCGAGCGACCTGCATTACTACAAAACCATCATTTTACTGCGCGCAAATAACGTCGTATATGACTATTTATGGTTTTCAGCCGCAAGCCGTATTAGATGATGTCGTGAATGATATCCCTCAAATATGGCATACCAAATACGTCGTCAATGTATTTTAAAAAATGCCGTAATTATATTTATGACCCATTCAAAAAACGCCGTAATGATGACTTGAAATCCTACCCTGTAACCTCTCATGAGAACCACAGATAGCATTAACATCACCAACAACAATCCAAGAGGGAGGAGCTGTGGAGGAAAGATCACCCAAAGAGTTCCAAAGTAAACTATAGTGGTAGTGAAAAACACTAGCATAGACCAAATCGAAGTTATGAAGTTCGTACATTGCAAATATTTGTGCAAGGTTTTAAAGAAAACGAAATTGCATGATTGTGTTAAGTTACTGGAGGTAGATCTCGGGACAACTCCGGTGTTGCCGTTCTTGATCGGGATCGACCGACTAAAGAGGCTTTAGGAGTTATTAAAATATTTGTTCCAAAGAACAATTTAATCATGTTTGGACAGCTTATCGAAGGATATGTACGATTTTAATTCTGTTAATAATAATAATATTAATAATAATAATAATAATAATAATAATTATTATTATTAGGGAAAATCGTATTTTAGTCTCTGTAGTTTGTCTTAATATGCGTTTAGTCCACAGTTTTTTGGAATTGTAATTTTTAGTCCTTCTATGATATAATCCGTCAAAAGATAGATTCTGTCATGTCAGACGTGTTAAATGACTATGTTGCCCCTGATGTGTGCTGATCACGCTGAAAAGACTATAATACCCTTATTTTTGTTTTTTATGGATCTCCACCAAAAAAAAAAATGAAAATGAAAATGAATTTTTTTTTAAAATTCTACAGTTCCAACAATTCCACAATCCACAGCCACTACCATTCGACCACCAAAATGAAACCGAAATCAAAATCAAAGTTAAACCAACAAGCAAAATCAAAATCAAATTAAAATCCTCAACATATCATAACCACCACCACAAAACACATCCGCAGAACCATTGCCACCACCACACCATCACCATTGCAGTCATCACTCATAACCACTGCCATCACTATCGCCACCATGCCCAACCAAAACCCTAATATAGAAACAAAACGCAGAAACCAATCCCTTATCACCAATCTCCGCCCAGAACACATCATCAGCACTACCACAAAACACATCCACCATCGCCGCCGCCTAAACCATACCTAGAAAATCAAGCCAAAAATCTCCCATCATTTTTTTTAATAAAACAAGATCTAGAAATTTCTTTTTAACAAAACTAAATCTAAAAATTTTGTTTGGTGAGTTGCAGTGGGTTGAAAAAGATGATAGGATGAAAAGATGAAGATGAAGATGAAGACGAGAGAGAGAGAGAAGCGTGAGATAATAGACAGAGAGAGAAAGAATGGAGTTAGGGTTATGTTTTATTATTATTATTTTTTAATTTTTTCATTCATGAAATGACAATTATACCCTTCAGAAACTAAACCTTCTAGAAACTGGTTTGTGAATTTACCCATTTACCCATCTACCCTTGTTGACATAACGGAATTCAGTGAAACCCAAACGGAATTAGACGATAGGAACTACAATCCGTATTGTCAGAATAATGATGGACTAAAAGTTACCATTCCAAAAAACTGTGGAATAAACGCAGATTAAAACAAACTACATGGACTAAAATACGATTTACCCTTATTATTATCACTATTATTAATATTTGTTAAAATTAAGTTAATTTACAGGTCGATAAATATAATACTGACGCATTGATGATTGTGTACTCATAGCAAAATCCCTCAAAGACGTATGAAGGAGAACATTGGGTAATTAAAAATTAATTTAGTTTTTTTTTTATTGATGTTGTTTTGTTTGTTATATAAATATTTCTTAATAGGGTTAAAGGATCGAGCGACCCGCACTAAAACAGAACCATCATTTTCCTGCTCACAAATAACATTGTAAATGACTATTTACGGCTTTCAGCCGCAAGCCGCATTAAATGATATCGTCAATGATATCCCTCAAAAATGGCATATCAAATACGTCGTCAATGTGTTTTAAAAAAACGCCGTAATTATATTTACGACCCATTTTAAAAAAAGTCGTAATGATGACTCGAAAGCCTACCACATAACCTCTCATGCGAACCACATATAGAATTAAAATCACCAACAACAATCCAAGATGGAGGAGTTGTGGAGGAAAGATATCCAAAGGAGTTCCAAGGTAAACTATGGTAGTAGGGAAAAACACTAGCATAGACCAAATCGAAGTTATAAAGTTCGTTGATCTTAAATATTTGTGCAAGGTTTTGAAGAAAACCAAATCGCTTGATTGTGTGAAGTTATTGGGGCTAGATCTTGGGACAGGTTACTCTGTTGTTGCTGTTCTTCACAGGGATCGACCGGCTAAAGAGGTTTTAAGAGTGGTTGAAATATTAGATCCAAGGAACAATATTATCCTGCTTGGACAGCTGATCAAAGCATAGGTACGATTTTAATTTCATATTTAACTTTATTATTATTATTATTATTATTATTTGTAAAAATTAAGTTAATTTGCAGGTAGATCAATACAACATTGATGCATTGGTGACTGGTTACCCATATGAAAACCCCTCCAAGACGTATAAAGGTGAACCTTGGGTGATTAAAAATTAATTTAGTTTTTTTAATTGTTGTTGTTTTGTTCATTAAATAAATATTTCATAATAGGGTTCAAGGATCGAGAGACTTGTACTAACACTAAACCATCCTTTTACTGCCAGTAAATAACGTTTTAAATGACTATTTACCGCTTTCAGCCACAAGCCGCATTAGAGGATGTCGTTAATGATATCCCTCAAATATGGCATACAAAATACGTCGTCAATGTGTTTTAAAAAATGTTGTAATTATATTTAAGACCCATTTAAAAAACTGAAGTAAGGATGACTCGAAAGCCTACCCCTAAACTTCTCAAGCGAACCACAGATAGGATTAAAATCACCATCAATAATCCAAGATGGAAGAGCTGTGGAGGAAAGATCTCCCAAAGAGTTCCAAAGTAAACTATGGTTGTAGTGAAAAACACTAGCATAGATCAAATCAAAGCTATGAAGTTCGTTGATCTCAAAAGTTTTTTTAAGGTTTTGAAGAAAACCAAATCGCTTGATTGTGTGAAGTTACTGAGGCTAGATCTCGGGACAGGTTACTCCGGTGTTGCTGTTCTTCACAGGGATCCACCAGCTAAAGAGGTTTTAGAAGTGGTGTAATTATTAGTTCCAACAAACAAAGTAATCAAGTTTGGACAGCTGATAAAATCATATGTACGATTTAAAAAAAAAATTTAACTTGTTTATCATTATTACAATTATTTGTTAAAATTAAGTTCATTTGCAGGTCGATAAAAACAACACTGATCCATTAGCGATTGGTTATCCTTACCAAAACCCCTCCAAGACATATAAAGGTAAACCTTGGGTAAATAAAAATTATTTTAGTTTTTTTTCTTGTCGTTTTGTTCGTTATATTAATATTTCACAATAGGGTTCAAGGATCAAGCGACTAGCACTAACATAGAACCATCCTTTTACTACCTGTACATAATGTTTTAAATGACTGTTTACCGCTTTTAGCTGCAAGCCGCATTAGAGGATGTCGTGAATAATATCCCTCAAATATGGCATACCAAATACGTCGTCAATGTGTTTTAAAAAATACCATAATTATATTTAAGACCCATTTTAAAAACCGAAGTAAGGATGACTCGAAATCCTACCCCCAAACCTCTCAAGCGAACCACATATAGGATTAAAATCACCATCAAAAATCCAAGATGGAGGAGCTGTGGAGGAAAGATCTTCAAAAGAGTTCCATAGTAAACTATGCTGGTAGTGAAAAACACTAGCATAGACCAAATCAAAGTTATGAAATTTGTTGATCGCAAAATTTTTTTTTAAGGTTTTGAAGAAAACCAAATCGCTTGATTGTGTGAAGTTACTGAGGCTAGATCTCGGGACATGTTACTCTGGTGTTGCTGTTCTTCACAGGGATCAACCGGCTAAAGAGGTTTTAGGAGTGGTGGAAATATTAGTTCCAAGGAACAAAGTAATCAAGTTTGGACAGCTGATAAAATCATGTGTACGATTTTAATGTTATTTTTAACTTGTTTATTATTATTATTATTTGTTAAAATTAAGTTCATTTGCAGGTCGATAAATACAACACTGATTCATTGGTGATTGGTTATCCATACCAAAACCCCTCCAAGACATATAAAGGTGAACCTTGGGTAATTAAAAATTATTTTAGTTTTTTTCTTGTCGTTTTGTTCGTTATATTAATATTTCACAATAGGGTTCAAGGATCGAGCGACTAGAACTAACATAAAACCATCCTTTTACTGCTTGTACATAATGTTTTAAATGACTGTTTACCGTTTTTAGCTGCAAACCGCATTAGAGGATGTCGTGAATAATATCCCTCAAATATGGCATACCAAATACGTCGTCAATGTGTTTTAAAAAACGCCATAATTATATTTAAGACCCTTTTTAAAAACCGAAGTAAGGATGACTCGAAATCCTACCCCAAAACCTCTCAAGCGAACCACAGATAGGATTAAAATCACCATCAAAAATCCAAGATGGAGGAGCTGTGGAGGAAAGATCTCCAAAAGAGTTCCATAGTAAACTATGGTGGTAATGAAAAACACAAGCATAGACCAAATCGAAGTTATGAAGTTTGTTGATCGCAAAAGTTTTTTTAAGGTTTTGAAGAAAACCAAATTGCTTGATTGTGTGAAGTTACTGAGGCTAGATCTCGGGACATGTTACTCTGTTGTTGTTGTTCTTCACAGGGATCCACTTGCTAAAGAGGTTTTAGGAGTGGTGGAAATATTAGTTCCAAGGAACAAAGTAATCAAGTTTGGACAGCTGATAAAATCATGTGTACGATTTTAAAGTTATTTTTAACTTGTTTATTATTATTATTATTATTTGTTAAAATTAAGTTCATTTGCTGGTCGATAAATACAACACTGATCCATTGGTGATCCATTGGTGATTGGTTATCCATACCAAAACCCCTCCAAGACATATAAAGGTGAACCTTGGTTAATTAAAAATTATTTTAGTTTTTTTCTTGTCGTTTTGTTCGCTATATTAATATTTCACAATAGGGTTCAAGGATCGAGCCACTAGCACTAACATAGAACCATCCCTTTACTGCCTGTACATAATGTTTGAAATGACTGTTTACCGTTTTTCGCTGCAAGCCGCATTAGAAGATGTCGTGAATAATATCCCTCAAATATGGCATACCAAATACGTCGTCAATGTGTTTTAAAAAACGCCATAATTATATTTAAGACCCTTTTTAAAAACCGAAGTAAGGATGACTCGAAATCCTACCCCAAAACCTCTCAAGCGAACCACAGATATGATTAAAATCACCATCAAAAATCCAAGATGGTGGAGCTGTGGAGGAAAGATCTCCAAAAGAGTTCCATAGTAAACTATGCTGGTAGTGAAAAACACTAGCATAGACCAAATCGAAGTTATGAATTTCGTTGATCGCAAAAGTTTTTTTAAGGTTTTGAAGAAAACCAAATCGCTTGATTGTGTGAAGTTACTGAGGCTAGATCTCGGGACATGTTACTCCGGTGTTGCTGTTCTTCACAAGGATCCACCGGCTAAAGAGGTTTTAGGAGTGGTGGAAATATTAGTTCCAAAGAACAAAGTAATCAAGTTTGGACAGCTGATAAAATCATATGTATGATTTAAATTTTGTTTTTAACTTGTTTATTATTATTACTATTATTTGTTAAAATAAGTTCATTTGCAGGTCGATAAATAGAACATTTATGCATTGGTGATCCACTGGTGATTGGTTATCCATACCAAAACCCCTCCAAGACATATAAAGGTTAACCTTGGGTAATTAAAAATTATTTTAGTTTTTTTTCTTGTCGTTTTGTTCATTATATTAATATTTCATAATAGGGTTCAAGGATCGAGCGACTAGCACTAACATAGAACCATCCTTTTACTGCCTGTACATAATGTTTTAAATGACTGTTTACCGCTTTTAGCTGCAAGCCGCATTAGAGGATGTCGTGAATAATATCCCTCAAATATGGCATACTAAATACGTCGTCAATGTGTTTTAAAAAACATCGTAATTATATTTAAGACCCATTTTAAAAACCGAAGTAATGATGACTCGAAAGCCTACCCCAAAACCTCTCAAGCGAACCACAGATAGGATTAAAATCACCATCAAATATCCAAGATGGAGGAGCTGTGGAGGAAAGATCTCCCAAAGAGTTCCAACGTAAACTATGGTGGTAGTTAAAAACACTATCATAGACCAGATCGAAACTATGAAGTTCGTTGATCGCAAAAGTTTTTGCAAGGTTTTGAAGAAAACCAAATTGCTTGATTGTGTGAAATTACTGAGGATAGATCTCGGGACATGTTACTCCGGTGTTGCTGTTCTTCATAGGGATCCACTGGCTAAAAAGGTTTTAGGAGTGGAGGAAATATTAGTTCGAAGGAACAAAGTAATCAAGTATGGACAGCTGATAAAATCATGTGTACAATTTTAATGTTATTTTTAACTTGTTTATTATTATTATTATTATTTGTTAAAATTAAGTTCATTAGCAGGTCGATAAATATAACATTGATCCATTGGTGATTGGTTATCCATACCAAAACCCCTACAAGACGTATAATGGTGAACATTGGGTAATTAAGACTTGCACTAACACAGAACCATCATTTTACTGGCCGTATATAACGTTGTAAATGATTATTTAACGCTTTTAGCCGCAAGCCGCATTAGAGGATATCGTGAATGATATCCCTCAAATATGGCATACTAAATACGTCGTCAATGTGTTTTAAAAAACATCGTAATTATATTTAAGACCCATTTTAAAAACCGAAGTAAGGATGACTCGAAAGTTTACGTCAAAACCTCTCAAGCAAACCAAAAATAGAATTAAAATGACCATCAACAATCCAAGATGGAGGTGCTGTGGAGGAAAGATCTCCTAAAGAGTTCCAAAGTAAACTTTGGTGGTAGTGAAAAACACTAGCATAGACCAAATCGAAGCTATGAAGTTCGTTGATCGAAAAGGTTTGTGTAAGGTTTTGAAGAAAACCAAATCGCTTGAATGTGTGAAAAGTTGCTGAGTCTAGATCTCGGGATAGGTTACTCCGGTGTTTCTGTTCTTCATAGGGATCCACCGACTAAGGAGGTTTTAGGAGTGGTGGAAATATTTGTTCCAAGGAACAAATTAATGAAGTTTGGACAGATGATAAAATCATATGTACGATTTAAATTTTGTTTTTAACTTGTTTATATTTATTGTTATTATCTGTTAAAATTAAGTTCATTTGCAGGTCGATAAATACAACACTGATCCATTGGCGATTGGTTATCCTTACCAAAACCCCTCCAAGACATATAAAGGTAAACCTTGGGTAAATAAAAATTATTTTAGTTTTTTTTCTTGTCGTTTTGTTCGTTATATTAATATTTCACAATAGGGTTCAAGGATCGAGCGACTAGCACTAACATAGAACCATCCTTTTACTGCCTGTACATAATGTTTTAAATGACTGTTTACCGCTTTTAGCTGCAAGCCGCATTAGAGGATGTCGTGAATAATATCCCTCAAATATGGCATACCAAATACGTCGTCAATGTGTTTTAAAAAATACCATAATTATATTTAAGACCCATTTTAAAAACCGAAGTAAGGATGACTCGAAATCCTACCCCCAAACCTCTCAAGCGAACCACATATAGGATTAAAATCACCATCAAAAATCCAAGATGGAGGAGCTGTGGAGGAAAGATCTCCAAAAGAATTCCATAGTAAACTATGCTGGTAGTGAAAAACACTAGCATAGACCAAATCGAAGTTATGAAGTTCTTTGATCGCAAAAGTATTTTTAAGGTTTTGAAGAAAACCAAATTGCTTGATTGTGTGAAGTTACTGAGGCTAGATCTCGGGACAGGTTACTCTGATGTTGCTGTTCTTCACAGGGATCCACCGGCTAAAGAGGTTTTAGGAGTGGTGGAAATATTAGTTCCAAGGAACAAAGTAATCAAGTTTGGACAGCTGATAAAATCATATGTTCGATTTAAATTTTTTTTTGAACTTGTTTATCATTATTGCTAATATTTGTTAAAATTAAGTTCATTTGCAGATCGATAAATACAACACTGATCCATTGGTGATTGGTTATCCAAACCAAAACCCCTCCAAGACATACAAAGGTGAACCTTGGGTAATTAAAATTATTTTAGTTTTTTTTGTTGTTGTTTTGTTCGTTATATTAATATTTCATAATAGGGTTCAAGGATCGAGCGACTGGCACTAACATAGAATTATCCTTTTACTGCCCGTAAATAATATTGTAAATGACTGTTTACCGCTTTTAGCCACAAGCCGCATTAGAGGATGTCGTGAATGATATCCCTCAAATATGGCATACCAAATACGTCATCAATGTGTTTTAAAAAACGCCGTAATTATATTTAAGACCCATTTTAAAAACCGAAGTAAGGATGACTCGAAAGTCTACCCCAAAACCTCTCAAGCGAACCACAGATATGATTAAAATCACCATCAAAAATCCAAGATAGAGGAGTTGTGGAGGAAAGATCTCCAAAAGAGTTCCATAGTAAACTATGCTGGTAGTGAAAAACACTAGCATAGACCAAATCGAAGTTATGAAGTTCGTTGATCGCAAAAGTTTTTTTACGGTTTTGAAGAAAACCAAATCGCTTGATTGTGTTAAGTTACTGAGGATAGATCTCGGGACAGTTTACTCTGGTGTTGCTGTTCTTCACAGGGATCAACCGGCTAAAAAGGTTTTAGGAGTGGTGGAAATATTTGTACCAAGGAACAAAGTAATCAAGTTTCGACAGCTGATAAAATCATATGTACGATTTAAATTTTGTTTTTAACTTTTTTATTATTATTACTATTTGTTAAAATAAGTTCATTTGCAGGTCGATAAATACAACACTGATCCATGGGTGATTCGTTATCCAAACCAAAACCCTTCCAAGACATATAAAGGTGAACCTTGGGTAATTAAAATTATTTTAGTTTTTTTTCTTGTTGTATTGTTCGTTATATTAATATTTCATAATAGGGTTCACGAATCGAGCGACTGGCACTAACATAGAATTATCCTTTTACCCGTAAATAATATTGTAAAGTACTGTTTACCGCTTTTAGCCGCAAGCAGCATTAGAGGATGTCGTGAATGATATCCCTCAAATATGGCATACCAAATACGTTGTCAATGTGTTTTAAAAAACGCCGTAATTATATTTAAGACCCATTTTAAAAACCGAAGTAAGGATGACTCGAAGGTCTACCCCAAAATCTCTCAAGCGAACCACAGATAGGATTAAAATCACCATCAAAAATCCAAGATAGAGGAGCTGTGGTGGAAAGATCTCCAAAAGAGTTCCAAAGTAAACTATGCTGGTAATGAAAAAATCTAGCATAGACCAAATCGAAGTTATGAAGTTCGTTGATCGCAAAAGTTTTTTTACAGTTTTGAAGAAAACCAAATCGCTTGATTGTGTTAAGTTACTGAGGATAGATCTCGGGAAAGGTTACTCTGGTGTTGCTGTTCTTCACAGGGATCAACCGGCTAAAAAGGTTTTATGGGTGGTGGAAATATTTGTACCAAGGAATAAAGTAATCAAGTTTGGACAGCTGATAAAATCATATGTACGATTTAAATTTTGTTTTTAACTTTTTTATTATTATTACTATTTGTTAAAATAAGTTCATTTGCAGGTCGATAAATACAACACTGATCCATTGGTGATTGGTTATCCATACCAAAACCCCTCCAAGACATATAAAAGTGAACCTTGGGTAATTAAAAATTATTTTAGTTTTTTTTATTGTTGTTGTTTTGTTCGTTATATTAATATTTCATAATAGGGTTCAAGGATCGAGTGACTTGCACTAACATAGAACCATCCTTTTACTGCCCGTAAATAACGTTGTAAATGACTATTTACCGTTTTCAGTCGCAAGCCACATTAGAGGATGTCGTGAATGATATCCCCTCAAATATGGCATATAAAATACGTCGTCAATGTGTTTTAAAAAACGCTGTAATTATATTTCAGACCCATTTTAAAAACCGAAGTAAGGATGACTCGAAAGCCTACCCCATAACTTCTCAAGCGAACCACAAATATGATTAAAATCACCATCAAAAATCCAAGATGGAGGAGCTGTGGAGGAAAGATCTCCAAAAGAGTTCCATAGTAAACTATGGTGGTAGTGAAAAACACTAACATAGATCAAATCGAAGCTATGAAGTTCGTCGATCGCAAAAGTTTTGTTTAAGGTTTTGTAGAAAACCAAATCGCTTGATTGTATGAAGTTACTGAGGCTAGATCTCGGGACAGGTTACTTCGGTGTTGCTGTTCTTCATAAGGATCTATCGGCTAAAGAGGTTTTAGGTGCGGTAAAAATATTTGTTCCAAGGAACAAAGTAATCAAGTTTGGACAGCTGATAAAATCATATGTATGATTTAAATTTTGTTTTTAACTTGTTTCTTATTATTACTATTATTTGTTAAAATTAAATTTATTTGCATGGCGATAAATACAACACTGATCCATTGGTAATTGTTTATCCATACCAAAACCCCTCCTAGACGTATAAAGGTGAACCTTGTGTAATTAAAAATTTCTTTAGTTTTTTTTATTGTTGTTGTTTTGTTCGTTATATTAATATTTCATAATAGGGTTGAAGGATTGAGCGACTTGCACTGACGAAGAACCATCCTTTTACTGTCCGTAAATAACTTTGTAAATGACTATTTACCGCTTTTGGCCGCAAGCCGCATTAGAGGTTGTCGTGAATGATATCCTTTAAATATGGCATACAAAATACGTCATCAATGTATCTTAAAAAACGCTGTAATTATATTTAAGACCTATTTAAAAAACCGAAGTAAGGTTGACTCGAAAGCCTACCCCAAAACTTCTCAAGCGAACCACCGATAGGATTAAAATCACCATCAACAATCCAAGATGGAGGAGCGGTGGAGGAAAGATCTCCAAAAGAGTTCCATAGTAAACTATGGTAGTAGTGAAAAACACTGGTATAGACCAAATCGAAGTTGTGAAGTTCGTTGATCGCAAAAGTTTTTTTTTCAGGTTTTGAAGAAAACCAAATCGCTTGATTGTGTGAAGTTACTGAGGCTAGATCTCGGGACAGGTTACTCCGGTGTTGTTGTTCTTCACAGGGATCCACCGGCTAAAGAGGCTTTAGGAGTGGTGGAATTATTAGTTCCAAGGAACAAAGTAATCAAGTTTGGACAGCTGATAAAATCATATGTACGATTTAAATTTTATTTTTAACTTGTTTATCATTATTACTATTATTTTTTAAAATTAAGTTCATTTGCAGGTCGATAAATACAACACTGACGCATTGGTGATTGGTTAGCCATATCAAAACCCCTCCAGGTCGTATAAAGATAAACCTTGGGTAATTGTAAATTAATTTCGTTTTTTTAGTGTTGTTGTTTTGTTTGTTATATAAATATTTGATTGTAGGCTTCAAGGAATGAGCGACTTGCACTAACACAGAACCATCCTTTTACTACCCGTAAATAACATTGTAAATGATTATTTACGGCTTTAAGCCGCAAGCCGCATTAAATGATGTCGTGAATGATCTCCCTCAAATACGGCATACCAAATACGTCGTCAATGTGTTTTAAAAAACGTCGTAATTATATTTAAGACCCATTTTAAAAACGGCGTAACAATTACTCGAAAGCCTACCCCAAAATCTCTAAACCTAACCACATATAGCAGTAAAATCACCATCAACAATCCAAGATGGAGGAGCTGTGGAGGAAAGATCTCCCAAAGTGTTCCAAAGTAAATTGTAGTGGTAGTGAAAAACACTAGCATAGACCAAGTCGAAGCTAAGAAGTTCGTTGATCGCAAAAGGTTTTGCAAGGTTTTGAAGAAAACCAAATCTCTTGAATGTGTGAAGTTACTGGGGCTAGATCTCGTGACTGGTTACTCCGGTGTTGCTGTTTTTCGCAGGGATCGACCTGCTAATGAGGTGCTAGGAGTGGTTGAAATACTTGTTTCAAGGAACAATATAATCCTGTTTGACAGCTGATAAAAGCATATGTACGATTTTAATTTTATTTTTAACTTGTTTATTATTCTTATTAATATTTGTTCAAATTAAGTTCATTTGTAGGTCAATAAATACAATATTGACGCATTGGTGATTGGTTTTCCCATATCAATACCCCTCTAAGACGTATAAAGGTGAACCTCGGGTAATTAAAAATTGATTTAGTTTTTTTTTATTGCGGTTGTTTTGTTTGATATATAAGTAAGTCATAATAGGGTTCAAGTATCGAGCGACTTGCATTAACACATAACCATCCTTTTACTGCCCGTAAATAATGTTGTAAATGGCTATTTATGGCTTTCAGCTTCAAGCCGCATTAGATGATGTCGTGACTGATATCCCTCAAATGTGTCATACCAAATACGTCGTCAATGTGTTTTAAAAAACTCCGTAATTATATTTACGACCCACTTTAAAAAATGCCAAAATGATGACTCGGAAGCCTATCCCCTGACCTCTCATGCGAACCACAGATAACATTAAAATCACCATCAACAATCCAAGATGGAGGAGTTGTGGAGCAAAGATCTCCAAAAAAGTTCCAAAGTAAACGATGGTGGTAGTGAAAAACACTAGCGTAGACCAAATCGAAGTTATTAAGTTCGTTCATCACAAAAATTATTGCAAGGTTTTGAAGAAAACCAAATCGATTGATTGTGTGAAGTTACTGGGGCTAGATCTCGTGACTGGTTACTCTGATGTTGCTGTTCTTCACAGGGATCAACCGATTAAGGAGGTTTTACGAGTAGTTGAAATATTTGTTCCGAGGAACAATGTAATCAAGTTTGGGCAGCTGATAAAATCATATGTACAATTTTAATTTTATTTTTAACTTTATTATTATTATTATTATTATTATTATTATTTGTTAAAGTTATGTTAATTTACAGGTCGATAAATACAACACTGACGCATTAGTGATTGGTTAGCCATATCAAAACCCCTCTAGGTCTTATAAAGGTAAACCTTGGCTAATTGAAAATTAATTTAGTTTTTTTAGTGTTGTTGTTTTGTTTGTTATATAAATATTTCATAGTAGGGTTCAGGGAATGAGTGACTTGCACTAACACAGAACCATCCTTTTACTACCCGTAAATAACTTTGTAAATGACTATTTACGGCTTTCAGCCACAAACCGAATTAAATGATGTCGTGAATGATCTCCCTCAAATATGGCATACCAAATACGTCGTCAATGTGTTTTACAAAACGCCGTAATTATATGTAAGACCCATTTTAAAAAACGACGTAACAATTACTCGAAAGCCTACCCCAAAACCTCTCAAGCGAACTACAAATAGCATTAAAATCACCATCAACAATCCAAGATGGAGAAGATGTGGAGAAAAGATCTCCCAAAGAGTTCCAAAGTAAACTATGGTGGTAGTGGAAAATACTAGCGTAGACCAAATCGAAGCTATGAAGTTCGTTGATCGTAAAAGTTTTTGCAAGGTTTTGAAGAAAACCAAATCGCTTGATTGTGTGAAGTTACTGGGGCTAGGTCTCCGGACGGGTTACTCCGGTGTTGCTGTTTTTCACAGGGATCGACAAGCTAAAGAGGTTTTATGAGTGGTTGAAATATTAGTTTCAAGGAACAATATAATTCGGTTTGGACAGCTGATAAAAGCATATGTACGATTTAAATTTTATTTTTAACTTGTTTATTATTTTTATTAATATTTGTTAAAATTAAGTTCATTTGCAGGTCGATAAATACAACATTGACGCATTGGTGATTTGTTAGCCATATCAAAAACCCTCTAAGACGTATAAAGGTGAACCTTGGGTAATTAAAAATTAATTTAGTTTTTTTCTATTGTTGTTGTTTGGTATGATATATAAATATTTCATAATATGGTTCATGGATCGAGCGATTTGCACCAACACAGAACCATCCTTTTACTGCCCGTAAATAACGTTGTAAATGACTATTTACAGCTTTCAGCCTCAAGCCGCATTAGATGATGTTATGACTGATATCCCTCAAATGTGGCATACCAAATACGTCGTCAATGTGTTTTAAAAAACATCGTAATTATATTTAAGACCCATTTTAAAAACCGAAGTAAGGATGACTCGAAAAAATGCCATAATGATGGCTAGAAAGCCTAGCCTCTGACCTCTCGTGGGAACCATAGATAGCATTAAAATCACCAACAACATCTAAGATTGAGGAGTTGTGGAGGAAAGTAAACTATGGTGGTAGTGAAAAACACTAGCATAGACCAAATCAAAGTTATGAAGTTCGTTGATCGTAAAACTTTGTGCAAGGTTTTGAAGAAAACCAAATCGCTTGATTGTGTGAAGTCACTGGGGTTAGATCTCGGGACAGGTTACTCCGATGCTGCTGTTTTTCACATGGATCAACAGGCTAAAGAGGTTTTAGGAGTGGTTGAAATATTAGTTCCAAGGAACAATGTAATCAAGTTTGGACAGCTGATAAAATCATATGTACGATTTTAATTTTATTTTTAACTTTTTTATTTTTGTTATCACTGTTTGTTAAAATTAAGTTAATTTGAAAGTCGATAAATACAACACTGACGCATTTGTGATTGGTTACCCATATCAAAACCCCTCCAAGACGTATAAAGATGAACCTTGGATAATGAAAAATTAATTTAGTTTTTTTTTATTGTTGTTGTTTTGTTTGTTATACAAATATTTCGAAATAGGGTTCAAGGATCGAGTGACTTGCACTAACACAGAACCATCCTTTTACTGCCTGTAAATAACGTTGTAAATGACTATTTACTGCTTTCAGCAGCAGACCGCATTAGATGGTGTCGTAAATGATATCCCTCAAATATGGCATATCAAATACGTCGTCACTGACGGCATGATGGCAGTAGGAAATAGTCTATATTTCTGACGGCATTTTTTGTGCCGTCAGAAATGATAAAATTTAATTTGAATTAATTTTAAGGGCAATTACGCTATTTCCTACATTATTTGTTATGGCTTTGTCATGGAAAAATAATTAATTTATTATTATAATACTAATTAATAAATTATAATGGAATGTATGTTATAATTTATACACTACAGAGAAAAAAATTGTGACTTGTAGGTCAATATTTTAAATGTATCACTATATGTGTTATTTTTTTTATTTATCACTATTTTTTTAGCGAAATCACTCTGTTAAATTTTTCGCCAAATATTTTGATTTAATTTTGAATTTTTCAAATAATCTGTCATGGATAATGTAAAAAAAACTCAAAATTTATGGCGATCACTGCAAGAAAATTAGACAATAGGGACCAGACTTTAGGGAC
The DNA here is from genome assembly GCA_033220585.1 of Dipteronia sinensis. NCBI lineage: Eukaryota > Viridiplantae > Streptophyta > Magnoliopsida > Sapindales > Sapindaceae > Dipteronia > Dipteronia sinensis. Next base: position 44,273,445 of record CM065639.1, read on the forward strand.
AAAAAAATGGTACTAATAAAAAGTCTACTTTATGTGTACATCTGACTAAATTACATAAATATAAAATATAGCAAATTTATTAGTAATTACTAAAATAAGTCTAAATTATTAATTAGTATAAATTATTGATTTGTTTAGTAAAATGTTGATTATAAAAAATAAAATCAACAAGAATATAATATACGTATCCTATTTCAAGATAAAGTAGCAGTAAAATGTAATTTCCTATCAAATAAAGGAAATATTTTAATAATATATTATTTTAAAAAGCAATATCAATAGTTATATTTAAATATTATACAAAAAATATATATTTAATTAGATAGTATGCAAACATATCAATAGCTTATATATAATTAGTATGTAAAAGATATCAGATATAAAGTTATAGCAAAACGGTAAGAGTAACTTTTACTATCAATCATCCAGGTCACGGGTTCGAGCCACATAAATTGCATGGAATTTAGCTTGGGTGATGGGGTGACGTGACACCATCAAGTCGAAGGTGTCATTTCTTTTCATTGAATTTTTTCCGACGGCCATTACCGTCGGAAATAAAGGTAAGCCGTCGGAATTACTAGTAATTTTGACCACCTTCAATTAATATTACCACGGCATTTTAATTTTTTCCGACGGCCTTGACCGTCGGATATGGTAGTATTTGCGACGGCTCGTCGGTAAATGGTTATTTACCACAAGCGTATCTGTGACGGCCTCCGACAGCTTTTTCCAGTAAGAAAAGTGTATTTCTGACGGAAAAGACCATTTTTTTGTAGTGTTTGTAGGGTATCCAAAAGGAACCAAAGGATATTATTTCTATAGCCCTTCAGATCTTAAAGTATTTGTTTCGACAAATGTAAACTTTCTGGAAGAGAACTATATGAATAATTTTGTGCCTAAAAGTAGAATTATCCTGAATGAGCTTTCAGGAGATACAATTCCGCAAGAGGTTTCACAACCTAGCCCAATTGTAAGTTCCGCACCAACACAAGATCAACAGTCTACCATACCTCGTGGTAGTGGGAGGGTTAATAAACAACCTGAGAGATACATCGGTCTAGAAGAATCTGTAAAGAATCTCTCGGATGACGATGATCCTTACACGTACAAGGAAGCCATGGAAGATGTTGATTGTCGCCATTGTCAAAAGGCAATGCATTCCGAAATTGAATCTATGTTCAAAAATAAAGTCGGGTCTCTTGTGGACTTGCCTAAAGGGATAAAACCCATTGCTGCAAGTGGGTATACAAGAGGAAGAGAGGAATGGATGGAAAGGTGGAAACCTTTAAAGCTAGATTGGTAGCTAAATTTTACACACAGAAGGAAGGTATCGACTATGAGGAAACCTTCTCTCCTGTGGCCATGCTTAAATCCATTAGGATACTCTTATCCATTGCGGCATCTCTAGACTTAGAGATTTGGCAAATGGACGTCAAGACAGCTTTCCTTAATGGAAGTCTTGACAAAAGTATCTATATGGTGCAACCAGAAGGATTCATTGAAAAAGGCTAAGAGGAAAGGGTATGCAAGTTGCAAAGATCCATATATGGATTAAACAAGCATCCAGATCCTGGAACATAAGGTTCGATCAAGCTGTGAAAAGTTTTGGATTTATTCAAAACCTTGACAAACCCTGTGTGTACAAAAGGATTAAAGGTGACAAGTTGGTTTTCCTAGTTCTTTATGTTTGATGATATACTACTCATCGAAAATGATGTAGGTGTATTGACATCAGTAAAAGAATGGTTAGCAAAACAATTTGATATGAAGGACTTAGGAGAAGCAAGTTATATTCTTGGTATCCAAGTAATAAAGGATAGAAAGAATAGAATGATTACATTATCTCAAGCTTCATACATAGATAAAATCTTGTCTAGGTTCTCCATGCAAGATTCCAAGAAAGGTATGTTACCTTTCAGACATGGAATCAAACTTTCTAAGGAACAAGTTCCTAAGAATGAGCATGAAGAGCAATTCATGAGTAGGGTTCCATATGCCTCGGCAGTTGAAAGTCTCATGTATGCAATGCTCTGCACTAGACCAGATATTTGTTTTGCTGTTGGTATACTTAGCAGGTTTCAATCGAAACCTGGTCATGATTACTGGACGGCAGTCAACCATATTTTTCAAATATCTGAAGAGAACGAGAGATCATATGACTATATACTCTGGAGGGGATTTAATTCCCGTTGGGTATACAGATTCTGATTTCCAGTCGGATTCTGACTCCAGGAGATCCACATCAGGATCTGTGTTTACTCTTAGAGGAGGGGCAGTCATATGGATGAGTATCAAGCAATCATGTATTGCTGATTCCACCATGGAAGCTGAGTATGTTACAGCATGCGAAGCTGATAAAAAAGATGTCTGGCTCCGTCAATTCTTGATTGACTTGGAAGTGGTTCCTGATACGAATAAGCAGATTACTATCTATTGTGACAATAGTGGAGCAGTGGCTAATTCGAGAGAACCAAGAAGTCATAAGAAAGGCAAACACATTGAAAGAAAGTATCATCTTCTGGGGGAAATTGTGCATAGGGATGACATGACGATTACCAAGATCGCTTCAGCAGAAAATCTAGCGGATCCCTTCACAAAAGCTCTTCCACAGAAGAGTTTTGATGGGCATTTAGAGAACATGGGGATGAGAGATATGACACATTTGCTATAGAGCAAGTGGGATATTGTTAGGATTATGTTCAATAGCAAGAGTGTAATAATGTATTTGACAATCTTTTCATATTAATAAAGTGATTTCTAGTTTAACAAATCTTATAGCATTTATAGTTTAATTATTATAATTGTCAAAAGTAAATAATCATAAGGTCAAAAGACTATGAGAAAAGAAGAATTGTTCGTACATCTGGATATGTATGAGGTGGGCACAATTCTTTAGTTAGTCTTGAATAATATTCACAACTTAAGATAAAGGTTGGGCGCCTTTATCTTGTTAAAGTTGTAGATTCTTTTGCTAGCATTTGAGTGGGATCAAATGTGTTATGATGAGTCTAAAATCATCAAAGTGTGGCGTCTTTGGGCAAAAGAATCTTGTGCAATAGGTGCATTGAATATGATCATAGTGAAATACTTTATCCAGAACCGTCAATGGATAAAAGTCTTCACTTGAAGACAATCGAAGAGTCTATCTCAATCCTGAGATAAATGATGGACTTATGGTTGCAAGTGTTATCATTTGAGCTATCAATGAGTACGATTAATAACATAGTCTATCCTCGATAGTTTGGTGGTATTCATTTGTTAATCGATAGAGGACTTCATTTATAGATATGGACATCAGTGGCTCAATTTATTAAATGAGAGTAGAATATCATCATATGGATGTTTTGAGGTATTGGATATTAACTCTTAACGTTAAGTTTTCAATAGTGTCTATTGAAATATGGCTTCTGGTCAAATCAAAATATCCATGTTCAAAATGTGGTCATATGGGTAAATATGGTAACTTGGAGAGCTATAGGCGGTCTATGAGCTCTTGGGGATTACTAGTATTCTTCACGAGGATACACTATCTCCATTAAGATTGTCTAGGGTAAGAATGAGCAATATTAACTTATTCTATCTTTATTTAAGAGTTCAATTTTAGTTCTTTAATGGAATAAACTAAAATTAATAGATCGAACCTAAGTGAATCATATGTTAATTGTGTTTAGGTTATGTCTTGTGGAGCTTAAATTTAGATATCCCGCCAAGATCCCAAATTCACACGAACATGCATGGATCACTTGATATATTCTACCGGACCAATTTATAGGTCCATCTAGAATTGTATTAAGTCATGTGGACTTGTTTCTTTTAGTAAGAATGGGTCTAGTTCACATGTGGACTTTTTATTAAAGTCCAATGGATTTAATAAAATAGAAAAACAATATTGGCCATTATATATTGGCTTGGGTGGCAAGGGACTATTTATTAGTCTTATATATTGTTTTTATTTAATTATTTAATTAAATGGAAATTAATTAATTAATTATTTAATTAAAAGTCAAAATCTTTTTCCTAGTAGGAGATAATCTCCTAGATTCATATTATTGTTGGTTATATGATAAGTATCAAATACTATATTTGATAAGTAGATAAATAATAGGAATTTATTTATCTAGTCAAATTATGAAGTATTTGATTTCTATTAGGAAGTTTTTGATTTAGTCACAATTTAATTATTTTCAATAATTGGTTATTGAATAAATACACTATTTAAGTTGGATTAGGAGTCTTGGTGTGGAAAAAAAAATCTTTTTTGAAAAAAGATTTTTTATCACCAAGTAAATCCACCTAGAGATAGGATTCTTGACCACCAAGTAAATCCTCTTTAGGAAATGATTTTTATACCTATATATTATTAAATTCGGAATTAATTTTTAAAAGAAGAAAGAAAAAAAAAGTTTTTTTTTAGAGAAAGAATTTTTTATTCGCTTGCTTTTGAATAAAAAAAAACTTTCAACTCAAGAAAGGGGTGTATTGAATTCGACCAAAGAGAAGAGAAAAGGGGAACGTTTTTGTTTTCGAAAGTACACTAGTATCCTTTACATCAAAAAGGATTTTGTGTACAAAATCGAATCGGGTTCACGCGAGTTTCAATCAAATAGATTGATAATTCACAAGTAACCGGACGTTCTTGGGTTTTCTCTTGGAGGATTATTGTGACTAACAAAGAAGAAGATTTTGTTTGTTTCATCCTCAGGTATACAATTAAAGAAATGGAGTCCACACTCCTAGATGATTCACGTTCGTGATTGGATTGGAAGATCTTACGGATTCAATTCGATGCTAGTTCAATCGTCATGAGAAAAAGGTATGATACTTTTAATTATATGTCAATTAATATAGGGTTAAGGTTCTTTCGTTTAAAGGAAATTTTTTTAAAATATACCCACCATGTTTTTTGCTTCCGCCAGGTGTTTTTCCCTACAGCAGTACGACGCCGCGCATGCCAGAGAATGTTTGGCACGGTACATTGCACAAATTGATCAACCTATTAATTTTGGTGACTGTGTTTTTTTTCAAGAATTTATCACATCCGCATATAACCCCCAATTGCATATTGTTTCTAGAACCACCACTATGAACGATTTGATAAAATTATTTGAAACCCAACGAGATGACTTGACAGCTGAATTACAACATCTAACTGTTTCTATTGCATTAACTTCCAATATTTGGAACGCATGTTCCAAACAGGACTATTTATGCGTCACATGACACTATTTAGACTCTGATTGTAGGATACAAAAAAAAAAATCTTGGTTTTCGTCACCGTAGAAAATATTTTTGCTGTCATTCTTTTTGTTTTAGAAACTTATGAAATAACTCATCGCATCATTTCTATCACATTAGATAATGCATCGGCAAATACTAGGTCTATTGCATTGTTTACTGAAAGAAACATCCTGCAAGATGGGGGTTATTTCTTCCATCAACACTGTGCATGTCATATCATAAATTTAGTTGTGCAGTCTGGTTTGAAGGAAGTAAATGATCGTTTAGAACACATCAGAGATGCCATTTCTTGGATAGACAGCTCTAATCCAAGATTTCAAGAATTTAGCAGACACTGTACATTAAACGGTCTACGACTCCGACGATTCCAAACTGATATGCCGATAAGGTGGAACTCTACTTACTTAATGCTGCAGAATTGTTTGGAATATGATACAACTATTTCATGTTTTTATAACATGAAATTGGCCGAAAGTGGTCGTCCACCTGTTCAAGCACTGACCCCAGACGATTGGTATATGGCAAGGGTTTTTGTTGAATTTTTAAAGGTTTTTTACAATGTCACTGTAACTCTTTATGGGGTCTATTACCCCACATCTTCCCAGGCAATCCATCAGATTGTGGAAATGTCTGAACTGTTAAATACTTATAAGGAAGATAACATGCATGGCCCTGCAATTGTTGCCATAGAGACCAAGTTTAAAAAATAATGGTCTGAAATGCATTTCCTTTATGCCTTAGGTGTTATAGTAGATCCTAGAATTAAATTATCTGGTTTAGAATTTTTGCTTGAGTTTGTTGGTACTAATTTGTCATTAGATTATTCGGATCAGATTACTGACATTCGAAACAAGTTGTTCGAAGTTTTTAGTATTTATGAGCACAGGTTTGGCGGCGTTGACACGGAACCATCACCGAAACCGGACACACAGCCGTTGCAGACAAGTTGAAGCATTCTCAAACGCCGAAAAAAAGACAAATCAACAAGTTCTTCTTCTTCATCTACATGATCTGCTGCATCTTCTGGTGCGGAACTGAATAGGTTCCTTGAAGCACAATTTGATGCCGACGAAAACACGGAGAAGTTTGATCTGTTGTTATGGTGGAAGACCTATAGCTACAGGTATCCGGTCCTGTCACACCTAGCACGTGACATACTAGGTTATCCCCGTGTCCACTGTGTCTTCAGAACAGGCATTCAGCATGAGTGGACAAATTATTGAACCAAGAAGAAATTGTTTGACTCTAGAGATGGTAGAAGTATTAATATACGTTCGGGATTCGGAGCATGCTCGAAAGAATATGCAAAATTAAACGGTAGACGAACAATTTATTCAAAATTTCTCTAATTTATTTGTCGATGAGGGTTGCGGCAATAACCATGTCCAGAACTAGGTTGTACATGTATATTTATTTGTAATATAATTGCACTCTTTTTATCCCACTGGGTTTTATTGGTAAAGTTTTTAATGAGGCAATTATGTAAATATGTAATACTGAAAGACCGAAATAAATAAAGAATTCTTCATTTCATATTTTTATCTATTTTTATTTTCTTTAAGCTTTTATCTTTATTTATTCTTTGAATTTATTCATTAAATAAAATAATAAATCTATCTATTATAAATATTTTTTTATTATACCAAGATAATAATTAAGATAAACGAATTACAATTAGAAATACAAAAGTTAAAATGTTAAATTGTTAAATTAAAATATGTAAAAAATAAAATAAAATAAAAAATTGGGTCGGCCCCTTTGGCCTGCAAGCCAGACCCATGGACCGGAACGGCACGGGGGGGGCGCCGTGTCGGGCCCCCGTTTAGGAAAGCGGGTCGGACTTGGCACGGCACGGCACGTTTTCCTAAACAGGTCCAGTGAGCCTTGCCAAAATGGGTCGGGTCAGCCCCTTTTGTCACCACGAAACACGATTCGCAATATCTGTAAAAAAGACCCTTTTATTTCTACCTATGAAGTAAGAAAGTCCCAAATATTTCTCATGACATCTAACTACCCTAACCCCCAAAATAGCAGCCAGTCCCAAATATTTGTTTCTCTTTAAATATGATAAAATGTATCGTTACATATGTTAGTTACATTTTTCTTTTGTAAACTAAAAAAAATTAAATTTTTTTTATCGAATATGGATATAAACGGAGTGATGATGTATATCTCTATCTTAATTAGCGAATTATCCGAATCCCCCCGCTCACTTAGAAATAGGGATGGATGCGGGGATAAAGATATATATATATATATATATATATATATATATATATATATATATATCTCAAACGAATACAATGATAGATATTGGGGTATCCATACCCAATCTAATTTATTGTCATCCCTAACTATACTCATGTTTTCAACTATTTTTCTTTATTTAAAAAAATGCAATTACCAATTAGGTCTTCAACTTTTTTTTAAATTCCAAGTTGTTTACCACTTTTACAAAAGTGACAAAATCGGTCTTTACATTTTTCCCAAGTGTTAAATTAATCCCTCTAACTAAGTTCTGTCAGAGGTAAAATTGTATTTTACTCCTAAACTATATAATAATGACACATGTACGGTTTTTTTAACACACACATATATATAAATATATATACATATATATATTTGTACAATATTGAAAAAAAAAAAACAATCATATAAAAATAGTAAAAGACTAAACTAAGAATTAATAGTAACTTTATTTATAAAATAATGGTATAATTGATATTGACATATTGTCTTGTTAAAATATTTTTAGATATTTTATAAAATTGTAATTAAAAAATATGTAAATGGTGTTTCATTAATAATATTTTAGATTTTGTTGTAATTATAATTGTGAATTCAATATAGAAAAGACAAAACTATTTTGTTACAATATAACAAATAAAGAGTATTTACGTAATTTTACTAAAATTGATATATTTAACACTCACTTCAAAAAAAAAAAGAACTAATTTGACACATGAAAAAAATTTAAGAACCTATTTAGTCACTTATATACAAATTTAAAAAAAAAAAAGAAGTCTAAAATCTAATTAGTAATAGCATTTAAAAAATACTCATATCTTTAACTATATTTCTTTATTTAAATAAAATTTATTTTATAAAATATGATTTTTTTTTTATAAATTGAGTATATTAATAGTTTAAAAGGTGTATAAATAATAAAAATTATAGTAATATTTATAAAGGTGAGTGTGCTAAAAAAGTGACGTAGTAATAAATTTGATGCATCAATAACCGTACCAATAACATATCATTCACTTTAATTTTACTGGTTTAGACTGTTTGAAATGGATTGAATACGACCATTGTTCTGCAATAACTGTGCCGTGCTGGCTTTTTGGCCAAACATGCCAGCGAAGCACAGCCCGGCCCGTTTCTCGGCCGTGCCAAAAGCACGGACCGTGCCGGCTCCTTCCTACGCCTTTACTTCTCAATACAACTTTTAGTTGCGGCAATTTATTCAAACATTTGTCAGATTTATAATTACTTAAATAATTTAAATCGATGAATTATTGATTTAGATAATAATCACAACTCAATCTTCGAAGAGAAACCCATTTAAAAGATGAAAATAATAAATAAAAAATGTAGTCACCGATAGACGCAAACTGACTGAAAATGAGAGCAGATTGCCTGGAAGGTGACCTAAAGTTGATATAAGAGAAGGGTCTCTTAAAAAGGCTAAACCCTATGCCATTTCACTCTTCTCTCCCTTCTCGTCCGACCAACCACTAAAAATCGAATCTCTGGATAAGTTCAATGGAAATATCGAAAACATGACCAACTAGTCAGAAAATTTGAGATTGTGAGAAGTTCGGTAAGCAGATTTAGTCCAGAGAGAGAGGACAACCGGCCAGATAACTTCTCAAGGGTTTGATATAGCTACAGCCGCTTTGGCCAATTCAAGATCAAGGGTGTTTTTTTATCCATCAAACCCTTCTCTTGGTACAAAGTAGCATGGACTTTTAAAACCTTTAAACAACAAACCAAAATATCTCAAATCAAAAACAAGAAAAAAAACAAAAAACCACATAAAAAGAGAATCTGCAATCTAAGAAACCCAACTACAAAAATTAATCAAGTTAAAATTACAGTATGTGACAAGAGATGTGAGGAGCACTGTGAATTGTGAAACCCTAGCGGCTGGACTTCAATTATATAGAGAACTAAGTGAAGGGTTTCAGTGAGGAGGAAACATCTCAGCCGCACATCTTGTTGATGGTGGATGTAATTCGGTGTGGTGCAAGTTTCTGCCAAAAGATGCACCCGCATGAAGATAAAAGCATTTTAATGATTATTAAAAAACATAAGATGACATTATCAGATATAAAGCTCATTATAAATAAATAAATAATTCTCATTTTACAACCACCCAATTTGGTTTGGTTGTAAAAGTATTGATTCGGTCCCAACAAACCTGTTAAATTATTTGGGTGTGAAGCATTGAGATCATTTTTTTTAATATAGGATACACCCAAAACTATTTTTTTTTTGAAGAGGGATATTTTGTTTTTATTATTATTATTCAAAACAATGTGCATAAACCAATAAATTGTAATTTTTTTTTTTGAAATATTACAATAATTTAAAGGAGATTCGAACTCACAATTTTATGATGTAGGTGTGAGGGACATAACACTAAACCAACTTGTCTCTCAAGTTTTGTACTGTAATTCAAAATCAGGTTGTTACTTTCCCCAGTAATTGTTTTATTAAATAGTTTTGACTAAATGAAACATCATCGGTAAAATTCTTGTATAATTCCAATATGTTTTAATGATTTCAATAAACTATAAAACTGCTTATAGAAAAAAAAAAAATTGATTTTCATCTTAGCAGCTGGTTATGCACCAGTGATGTACTTGGTTTGTATTTAGAGGTTTTTACTTGTTAGTTTCTTTGGCTGCTAATTTATCTCCAATGTACTAGTAATAATTCACTTGTGAGCTATGGAAGAGAATAATAATTTTCCGAAACCGGTTCCACCATGCGAATCCTGGTGAAGAGTGGCCGGGTGCTCCTGTCAACTGGCCAAGAACTGGTGATACTTGGGGTTGGAAGGCAGGGAAGAAGAGCGAATCTGGATACTACCTCAAAAGAGTTTGTTTGTGCAAAGAAGTTAAAAACCAAATGCTAAGTTAAAAATTATATTCAATCTGAATTCCTTGGTGAAGATGAGTCAATGCCAATAGGGAACATTACAAATTACATTGAATCATTCCTTCGATGAAAAATATGTTCGAACATCATGAGAGCTCCACCCGTGGAAGACAATAAACGGGTTGAAGTTCAAACCAAGCTTTCTTCTTTGTTAGATATCGATTTACGTTCTTTTTTTTTTTTTTTTTTTTTGAAATGATCGATTTTCATTCTTTGGTAACATCTAAGAAGTACATTACATATATTGATTCACTCAAGGAACGGTTTATGGGATTGAAGGAAGAGTTGGCCAACCTGCAATCTCAAGAATCATAGTCATGACAAGGATTGAGAATTTGAAGAACACAATTGCTACAAGTTAGCAAGAAAAGGGCAGATGGGTGTTGATGCAATTGCTACAATTGTACATGAAGTGAAGATTCCGAAATCGAAAAAGGCCAAGGTTATGTCACTAGTGAAACAATGAAATGAAAGTAGAGACTGTGCATGCAGCATGCTAATCTTCAATGCCAAGCAGACTTCATGAGAAGTATTGAGGATTTGAGGAACGTGAAGGCCAAGATGACAACTGACAAGAATATGTTGGCTGATAAGATAATGAATTTAGTGCATGAAGTGCAGGTCGCAACTGCCGAGGCGCCAAAAATGAAAGATGGAAAAGACGATATTACATCATTCCACGAGAATTGGTACAAGAAAATTGTGTATATAAATTTTACATCATCCGATTATACAGTGCGGCCACTTTAAAGCCAGCAAGAAAAAAAAATTGTGAAAATTCGCAAATCTATAATCTTATGACCCACAACAAGAAATTATATATGTAAAATAGAACTTTGGATTCTAGTGTAGAGCTAGAACCTACCTGCATACATGTCAGACTCTTCTACAGAATATGCCCTGCAATGAAACGGGAAATCCAGTATCACCGAATTGACCGTTAAATGTTGGAGACTACTGTGTAGTATGAATGTTTGTCACTTTGTAGCCTTATTTAAATAGAGTATGTAACTAGGATATTAAAACTGGGCAAAAGTTATTTATCACTGACCTCAAAATCGACAGAAGAGTGGGGGATATTTAGCTCTGCTAGCATAACTCATCGGGATTTTCTTTGCTTCTGATGAGAGGAACACCATCTTCCCTAAAAATCATCCGCTCTTCACATAAAGCTGCCACAACCTCCACATATAACCGGTGCTCCTAAATAAATAAGAAAGATGTCAAGAACATGAGCCAAAGCTTAATAAAATTTCAAGATTCACTGCAATATAAGAACATTATCGGAAAGTTCCCGTCTCAAAGATTAGAACTTGGTATTTTTCACCATCTTAAAGTTCAAATGATTTGAAACGCCTCCTACGATATGAAACTTACTGCCAGGAACTCCAGTAAGAACTCTTGTTTCATGAACAAGGATACTGAAATCTCATTACCTCTAGAAGAACTCTTGCAGCCAGATCACCCGCTGTGTCATTCCAGAGCACAGGGACAACTCTTTGAGCAAGGATACGTCCCGTGTCATAATGTTCATCAACAAAGTGAATTGTTGGACCCGAGTATCTAACAACCACCACAAAACAACAAAAATGATATGAGGTATTTTTTATATATGTTTCTTCATAGACAAATATGAAGATAAAGAGCAGGATAGCATAACATTTTAGAAAACAAAGAAGAAATAAGATGTATGACATCGTAAGCTGCAATGTACCTAGCTCCAGAAGCAATGACTGCTTTATGCACCTTCATACCATAATAGCCTTTGCCTCCAAATGCAGGAAGAAGCGACGGATGGATATTTACTATGGATCTTGGAAAAGCTCGGACCAACTCCACAGGTATAAGTTTCAGATATCCAGCCAAAAGTACAAAGTCTACCTCCAATTTCCTGATCAATATAGAACAAAAAAATGTGAAATAAGTACGAACTCTATCCGAAACCTGAAAATAGTAAGAAATTTCTCTCAATTAATACTCTATATATCTCTTGGGTTAGAAAACTCAAAGCAATGCATTATATAAATTATGTATACTTCCTACTGTTTACTATTTTTTTTATAGACTGTTATGCTTCCCATGATTTTGGTATTTATTTTTCTAGATTTCTAAGACCTTAGTAAGTGAAGCTTACCGATTCATATGCAAAAATACATTTAAAAAGTATAATATTCATGATGCAAAGGTTTTTACCGATAAGTAAGGAAGATGAATCAAAGTGGTCTTTAGATAAGATTACCACAACTTAATCCAAAAAATTTCAGTTTCTCAACAAAAACTGGATCAAAAGTCATCTCAACCATTCAAAAGACTTCTCTACTATATTTTCCACATAGTTATGACTGTCAGGTGAAGAAGGATATCTTGCGACAGCGTTCATAATAGTTACAGGTGCACAATGTTTAAACGATCATACACCATTCACAAAAGACACTACTTCATCTTCTCCTTAATTGACTGCAAAGTAAACTATTACAACTAATTTAAGAGGAAACACCTAACCTAAGAGCAGCTACAAGGTCGACTGGAGATAGACCATCAGGTTCATCTTTACTCTTGGGGAACAAAATAACTGGGATGCCCTCATCTCTAGCGTACTTTGCACCTCCACAACCTGTCACATATAACAACAAAACAATGTATAAAAAACATAGTTACTCGAATTGAGCAGAGCTTCTTCGCAATCGATTAATAAACATTAAACAAAACCCACTCTCTGATCAGGAAACAACAAAATATAAAAGCACATAGTCACCGAATTTAGCATTCGACAGCAGACTAATCTCACAATTAACTCTATATCTCTAAATTCAATATATACTTAATGCTCGTAATTGGAAACTTAATAAAACTTCTTTCAACAGAATCATTAGATTTAAGGCTTAATCAACAACAATAAGGTCACAAGCATGCCTACAAGTTCAACATGATTTACCGTGCTTATTGGTGACCAAAACGGAGACATCTCCATGAACAGACCCGCCAACACATCCCTCGTGAATTGACCTAAAATTCGATCCTCCACCGGACACAAAAACTGCCAGCTTCTTCTTTACAATCCCATCTTTGCTGTCTTTCTCATCAGCATCAGCAACTACAACATCATCTTTTACTTTTTCAACACTATTTACACATTCTAATCTTCTAAAAGAAGACCGTACGCTTATTGAAGCGAAAACATTCTGGGTTTTGATAGGAACCCACTTGCGAGATTGACAAACAGACAAAGAGAAAAAAATTCTGGGTTTGTTCTGGATTGATGGAATTTGTGTGTCTGAGCAAGAGCGAGAAAGCAAGCTATTGGCTTCCATTGAAAAAGCAGAGACTTGATGATATCTGAAACAATGTATGTAGAAGAAAATAAAACATAACTACGAGTTTCAAATAATCAAGAATCCAATTTTTCCCCTTTTGTTTTCTATTATAATTCTTCTCAAGTAATTCAAGATATTTCAAAATCATCTTAAATAGGGAAAAAAAAACTTAAAATACCGGGTGACGGCGGCGGCTGCAAGGTGGCCACCGGAGATTTCGACTTGGGACGGCGGCGGGGGGTTTGTCTTAAAGTGAGAAACACTTGCAAGTTCAAACTGTAAACTGTGGGAATATCGAGACAAGTTTGAACATCGGTGAACACTTCAAGTTTGACTCTTTTGTTTCTTTGTTTGGTGATTATCAACTTAGTCCTCATACTTTTTAGAAATATGAAGTTTTTAACTTTAGTTGATTTTTTTGTTTCCTTAGTCCCTAAAGTTTCATAAATACTGTTCTTATACAGTATTTCAATTTTAAGTAACATTTTTAATTTTCAGATTTTTTTTTTGGTTTTTCGGATTGCCCCTGTTTCATTTTTTATTTGTTATTTTTTTGTTTTCCTCTAAATGACAGTTTTAGAGAGAATTAAGGATTATGTTTGGAATTGCTTTGCTGATAAAAAAAATCTACTTATTGTAAGACTCGGATTTTTGTTTCCATCTTTATTAGTATTAATAATATATATATATATATATATATATTCTATTATCAGTTCGTCCTAAGATTAAATATATCATGATATTGAATGTGAACCACTCATTTATGGAGGTGCTTTGACAAGTGCATACACACCAAGTCAAAGCGTGTAAAATGAGTGACTCATATTCAATGTCCTGATATATTTAATCTCAGGACGACCTGATAATAGAAAATCTGTATATATATATATATATATATATATATATATATATATATATAAACACATTCATTCAGTTTGTTTTTGTTAAGGCAATTAAATCATCCGATATTAAATCAGAGTATTTTGGTAATAAACCAGATCAATGATTGATTCTCCAACATTATTACAAGTCAATTCCATGATATTTGAAATAAGTCAATTTCCACATTTATAGTGATTTGAAATAAGTTAATTTCATATTTAAAGAGATTTGAATATTTTAACAAAATCAGTGGAATTGTATATCTTCATTATTTTTATAATTATTCATATATATATATATATATATATATATAGTAATATCAACGCTTTTAGAAAAAAAACTCTCATTTTTCTACACTTGTTTCCCTACCAAAAGATCATAGCAAAATAATAACAATGAATAGTATCAATTTCATTCTACATTTACTCTGAAACTCTTTGAAGGTACAAGTTTTTGAACTTTGTTTCATTTATAATTTTGATTAAAGCTTTAGTCTTTTTCATACTCTTTTGATTTTCTTTTAACACAAAACATTTCATCAACAAAATTTAGGCCTCAAACAATTGCTCAACTTTAGTTATTGGAGAAGTTTTAATGCATGAATTTTGGAGTGAATGAAATAGAATTATACATGAAGCTCTATAATTAATTGCTGGAATTTTGGAGTTCATTAAAGAGTTCAAGTTTGAGTGTTAGTGTAGGTTGAAATTGTGATCTATTTTAATACCGGTGAAGCAATTTACTGTGTTTTTTATTTTGAAATTTGGTATGAGAATAGTACACATATATATCTACTTATGTTATTGTTGAGAATCAGTGCCTTACCAAGACACACTGATTCAACACAGTATTTGTTCTGAACCTGCAAGCAATATATATATTTGCAACCAAGAAGTATTTAACAGATACTTTCTACACAATTAAATCAGTACCAACTATACTATACTGGAAACAACCTAAGAATATATAATTCCTTTATTTCCAGAATTAAAACTACCACACAACTTGTTCTAAAACAGATATAATATCTCAGCAAGATTCACGAGCTACTACTTAGAGCAAGATGCATGATAACAGAAACTTAGACATTCATATAACAACAACAATAATATTCTGATCAGTTTCTAAAAAAAACACCAGTAATACATATATGTATATATATTTGCCCAGATATATATATATATATATATCAAATATGCAAGAAATCAGGTTCAATCTAATACTCAAGACTTAGAAGCACAAAACAAGAAAAGAGATCACAAGAACAGAATATATGTATGCAGAATCAAGAAGTGAAGAAGAAGATCAGAAAACCAACACCAAAATTATCGTGGTTCAGCCACTAACGGCCTACATCCACGTTGAGCTCTTCACCGGAGCTCTCTCCACTATATCAAAGTCTTTTACAAACCAAATCAAAGACCTAGAGTACTCTCAACTACAACCCAAATCAATACACTCTGTTAATCACAACAAATATGTGCTCAAGAACCTCTCTAACAAGCCACTCCTCTCGATCTGTTAACAGATCTTACAATAAACCTCACACAGCCTCACACAACAGAAAATACTCACCAAATCTCTCAAAGAACACTAATCACACACCGATTATAGAGAGACAAACCTTGGATTCACCAAGTTACAAGAGAGATCAAGAGAAGGACTGACTTCAGAGGATTTTCGAGAGAGAGAAGAAAAACAATTTGAAACCCTAACCAGAATGAATTTCGTTTTTTGACCTTCTCTCTCTTGACTGCTTATATAGCCTCATCCACTGAGTCAGATGAGAAATCGGAAATTTCAATGAAAACTTGCCACATCGGATTGCCCCACGTGACCACATCAGAGCTGAAAACTTATCTTATCTCCAACTGAAAAAACGCACCGTATTGCAATAACTGAAGAGTATATTTCGTTTAAGCATTTGGGCTGCTGGTGATATGGCTTCTGATTTGGGCTGCGTCTGATTTGGGCTGCTTCAAGTTGGGCTAACATTTCCATAGTTATAATTTTCAGAATTTTTGGTGGTGTTAATCTTGGGGAGATTTTAATTCTAAATCGATTACATATGCAGATTTTCTGAATCATCAAATTGACCTTATTGTATTAGAGTAATTTTAAATTAAAATTGGGGAGGTATTTAAGTTTTATTTTTGGTATTATGGTTGTAGAGGACATAATTGAATCATTATATAAATTGTCATGAATTGTGGTATCATATAAGTATTTTAATTCTTTGATTATATTTGATGTTTAAGCCATGATATTTAGGATGACTGTTATGAGCTCTTGGTGTTGTAGGAATTGTATTTCTCAAACAGAGATAGGTAAAACTCTGAGTTTTGGTATAGGGTTAAAGTACCAATGTATTAGTCTATAAATAAGATTTCGGAATTTTTCGTGGTCGGTAAGATTGTTAAAATTGGATACAAAATATAATTGGAGGATCGAAATTTACGCTGTCAGGATTGACCCTTGTGTGTTTAGAAAATTATAGAGATTTATAGGTGTTTGATAAAATTATGATATTTTTAGGGGAGTTGGTAATCTTATTTTTGGATTTATTTACTAAGTTTTACAATTTTTTGAGGCCCTTAAGATTTTCGAATCACTAACATTTGAGCACTAAAATCTGTTTTTCTGAAATCTCTTCATGAAAATGAATAAAAAAATGTACTTACAAAGTTGAGTTAGATTTCTTTTATTTGGTTGGTTTAATTGAGAGATTATATTCTATATGTTTAGGTTCCTCTCGTGATTTCCCAATATCGTTAGTGAAACCTTAAACTATCTATCATCAGAGGTAAGTAGATTTTTTTTTTTGCATAGTATGTAATTGCACAAATATTTTCTTAGAAAACAAATTTATTTATCATATTGTTATGTTCTGAAATACTTTATTATATTCGTTTATATATGGTTATAAACTTGTTTTCCTACTTAGTCTTTACTTACATATTTGTTACCTAATTCTTTTTAAATAGGTTTTACCCTTACTAGAACTTTTTGCTTAAATGCTTAAAAGTTTAGTCCTTTTATGATTTAGTAATGTTTTAGTTCAACGTCGATAGTAAATGAAATGTGAAATGAAATGTTGATCACCGGTAATAATATAAATGCAGAGCGCGCGACAAGTGAAATGTTATGATTTTGGTCTTGTACCAATTTCTGAAATGTTATGATTTTGGTCTCGTACCAATTTCTGAAATGTAAATGGCCGGGTCACCGGGGGTATTGGTGACACGACTTGATTTGAGCTTATTTTTATGAAATGTTAGTAATCATTATCGTATGTTGAAAATGTTAGTTTTGCAAGTTTTACAAGTTTTACTTGTATTTAAAAATGTTACTTTTGCAATTTTAATTGTATATGAATATTTGAAAATTTAAGTACTCTTTAAACGTTATTGAAAATTTCATAAATGTTTTTCGATTACGTATTATGCAATACTTATTGAGTTGACAGCTCACCCCTTATCATTTAACATTTTGCAGACTAAGTATCTTAGAAGCTGAGCGCTAGGGCGATAGACTTTCAGGAGTTGGAAGTAATTGAGATTTTATGTAATGTTTTTTTTTCTTTGTTTTGTTATCTAGAATTTGAGTTTAGATGCTCGATATTGTTTTAATTTCCTTTTTAGTGTTTTGAACTTTATTATCGGATTTATTTGGAGATATTCAATGATTAGTAGTTTCTTTTGGGTGAAATAATTAATGATTTATGACTTAACATTCTGAATCAAAGTGTTTAATTACTCTTTGAGTTTTGGGGTGTTACACTTATAGCTTAACTTTAAAAATAATTAGCTTAACAAAAAAGTAGATAGTTGTTTATTAAACTAAAATTTAATATTGCTTTGCTTTTGAAAATGTGGAATATTTAACTGATGAAACGACAAAATTAGATGTCATTTTAATGTGTTTGTATTAACATTGTTAAGCAATTTTGTGCTTTTCAAATAGCTTTAGGCCTTTGGGGGAATGGACTCATTGCAGACGAGAGGCCCAAAACATACCCGACCCGTGACTTCGACCCGGTTTGCTTGAAACCATACTCGTCGCCGCCCCCCATGCCTAACCTCTGCTCGTTCAACTTCGTGCAGGTCACTGGAGGTAGACCGATCCACCGCATCTCCTTTGTTCAGTCCTTAAAGTTGACGTCTTCGATGTGCCCAACCATCCTCGTCTCTGGCTTTTGCCTCTGTCAGCTGCGGGTTCGAGTTCCTGGTGAAGAGCATCAGTAGTGGGGGAGATCTGGGAGAGAAGGTTGGCTTGGTGAGGTCAGCGACGTGGAGCTGATGGTGTCTTGTCGCACGAAGGCGGCGACTGCAAGGGAGGCGAGGCGGCGTCAGTGAAGGTGGTGGTCAGGGAGGGATCTCCTCCGGCCTCTAACTCTAGTGGTGGCCACCAATCCCAATCAATTTATTTTTATTTTATATTTTCATACTTTTACTTTTTATTTTTGTATTATATTATTAAATATAAGGATAATATTGTCTTTTATTAAAATAATGAGGGTATTCTAGACATTGCATAAACAATAAGCTAGCTTCTGCTTCAAAAAGCAACTCCCAACCAACTTCTCAAAAGCTGATTATTGAAGGAGCAAATTGTAAAATAAGCAATTTACCAACTTGAATCACTCAAATCAGACACCGAATGAGTGAGATATGGTGTTTGGAAGATGAGAAAATTATAGAGAAAATTTCAGCACAAGTTTTTCAAATTTTCTTCTTCAAATGAAATGTGAGAGGGAAAGTGAATTTAAATGAGGGATTTTTAAAACCAATTGAAGCAGCCAATGAGGATGTGCCACCTCAGCATCCTGTGGAGGCACGTGGCCTTCATAGGGGCAGATGGCACTCCTTCCCGTGGAGGCCACACACCTCCACGGGGAGGGGTGTATGGCACCTCTTCTTCCCTTCTCGTAACCCTCGCGTTCTTCTGCCGTTCTCCGGTCTCCGAACTCCGAATTTAAATCCATTTTCAGATTATGAACTGGGACTCCCTCACACACATGGAAGTTAACCAAACTTTCACAAAATATATGGAAATAGACTAGATAAACAAAGACGAAAACCATGCACGATAATGACACGGAAAATTTCGTTACTTCCAACTCGGAACTTGAAAACTAATGAATGAGTAACCGAAACAACTAGAACTCAATGAGAAATAATGTAAGCACAAATTTAAGTCTGATATCATACAAACACAAACAAACAAACACATGAACACACAAAGTATGCTGTTTTCTAGATATAGTCCTCGAACATGCAATTTTACAAAAGTTGTCAAATTAAATCTAATGCATGTGCATACAATAATATGTGTGTGTGTGTGTGTATATTATACCATTTGAGCACAATGATGCAAGGACACAAATGGATGCAATGTGTGTGTGTGTGTGTGTGTGTGTGTGTGTGTGTGTGTGTGTGTGTGTGTGTGTGTGTGTGTATGTGTGTGTGTGTGTGTGTGTGTGTGTGCGCGCGCACTCAGACCTTGCAAGAGGAAAAAGGTCTTGATATACCTTTGATATGCAATAAAGCTTATTCCTCTTGTAGTCATCACTTTGCTTGAAATGTTGTCCAACTTCCTTGAAGCTTGATAAACCATGAAACCTAGACAACTAATCAATACAAAGGAAAATGTCGTTTTGATATAGAATTATGTCAACACAAGACTCCAAAACCTAACATTAGTGATGTCAAAAGGATGTGAGAGAATGTTTTTGGGCGTGTCCAGCCCTCCTTAGATAATCAGAAGAAGATATATTTATAGGGTTTTCAAAATTAGGTCTGAAATGTTGATGTTGTGAGTTATGACGCACACAGTGCGCGGGTAGGGTATCCACGCAATAGCCCATGAACATGCACTTTGCTTCTGGTTCTTCCTCCAGTGAGCGAGTAGTGCGCGGGTAGGGACCCGCACAGTACCCGCGATCTGGGCATATCTTGATTTCTTCCTTCTTCTATGCGCGGTTGGTGCGCTAGTGTGCACTAGCGCAGTCTTGGAAAGTGTGCATGTATGCTGACCCACATAGTACTTGCGCACTAAAGCTTCCATTTCTTCCTTTTCTTCATTTGACTCATTTTGCGCATGAAAATCCTGTTTTCCGTCTCTAATACCTGAATTACATTGAATGTTTGCAAACACTAGAAAAGAACCTATTAGACACACATATACGCACGAGAACGAGACAAAGGACATAGATATAAGGACCAAAATATAGTAAATTTTGGCATGATCAATAACGTGTACTGTGCTGGACTAGGATTGTAGGCAATATGTATTTATACGTTGTAAGAAGACTTTTATCACACTTTATCAAACTTCACGACTCAAGAGCTAACATGTAATTAATATTAAGTTTTTTTTGTTATTCTTTTTGCTTTAATAATTATTATCTCTCTCATCCTTCTCCAAATGTTGGTCCAATCTCTTTATCAACATCAAGATTGATTTGAACAAAAAAAAATATCAAGAATTGATCTTCCAATTATGTATGTTTTTATGAATATTTTAAATTTAAATATATTTTTCGTATCAAAATTTTAGGATTACTATTATTTTTAGTTTATAAATTTTTAGGAGTAATCTAATTATCAGTTATTCTAATTTAAATGTACATTTGG
The DNA here is from genome assembly GCA_033220585.1 of Dipteronia sinensis. NCBI lineage: Eukaryota > Viridiplantae > Streptophyta > Magnoliopsida > Sapindales > Sapindaceae > Dipteronia > Dipteronia sinensis. Next base: position 44,294,680 of record CM065639.1, read on the forward strand.
CTTCACGTGTTTTGTAGAAGCTCTTTCAAGAGAAGCACATGCTTCTTGTTTCAAAGTCAAGAAGCTCTTATCTTATTTTACCCAAACAGCCGAAAAAGTTACTTCTGGGTCTCATTCCTTTGTATTCTAATATCATATTTGAAAGTTATAGCTTCATCAAGATCTAGCTGTCACATGCATTCTTTTTTTTATATTATTATTATTGTTCTGTTTCCATGATACCCAAATCACAAACTTTGTCACCGTTGTTTACACTAACGGAAAATGGAAGCATTCTGCAAAACCAAATAACAATGTTTGTAGGCAATGTTTCTCCAAGAACTACACATTGAGAAGAGCAAAGCAAACATGACTCATTAGCTATAAACAGTGTCTGATATTTCTCACGATATTCTCATGAAAATACCCAAGAAAAACAAACAAACCCAACATAGAATTTTTGAAATAAATATACAAAAACCTAGTTTTCCAAAACAAAAATATACGAAAACCTAAGAAAAATTAGAGATAAAAACAACACATAAAAATAAACTTAAATAGCTGACATTCAAACAAAAAATTAACCCACAGAAACACTCAGGGGTCGTTTGTTTTTTTCACTTATAACTTAATGGGTCTGAATTGAACCCATTAAGTTGTTTAGTTTGTTTTTTTAAGTGGTCAAACAACTTAAAAATATCAAAAAACAACTTAAAATAAAAAGTAAGAAATCCTGACTTTTAACTTAATTCAAAATCACTGGATTACAATTAAAATATTCTCTTCCAAGTCTATCCTCTAAAAAAAGATATATTTCCAAATTTATCTTAATTTAATATTGTGTAAAAAAATTTCTTTAAACATATTTCTTATTTTAAACATGTTTTAGAAAGAAAAAAAAACCCTAATTACTTCTCATAATGAAATTTTTCAAGGATTGAACAATTGAATTTCTCTCCAGCCAAATCCTGGTAAGAACTCTTTATTTATTTATTTTTATCTAACTATTCGTATAGTACTCAATAAATTTATCAATAATGGGTTCTCAAATGCCACATTCCCACCTTTTTGTCTTTCAAATGTCTTTATTATATTTTACTATGACACATGTCAAAACATTTTAATTAATTCGAGATGTGTTAGAAATTCGAAGTTTAATGCATTAAAGATTAAAATGCCCTTGGATCTGTTATCTTTGATTAACTAATAATTAACGAAAGAATTAAAATGATGTGTTTTGAAAAAATAAGAGACTAAAATGACTAATATGGTAAAAACGTTTAAAAATATGACAATTCACGAAAAAAGTAAGGATTTTAATGAAATTACAACATATGAATCCCTAGCCTCTTTCCAAAAAAAAAAAGAATAAACTTCATCAAAACCTTCATATGAGTACATGCATCCTTCGATCAATGAAATTAATAACGAAAATAATATGGAGCTCATAATTTGTTATTCAATTGTAAATCTTTACAAGATATCAAATGTTGTTTCGTAATTCATAAGTGTCTTAATATTTTTTTCGTTAGTGCATTATTTAAGCATATTTAATCCCTTTAAAAAAAAACTATGCTTAACCTTACACTTGTTTTTTTGCCAAAATAACCTTATACATTTTATGTATTACAATTGCGCACAATACCTAATTGATCGATCAGTGAACACACAAGTGAGTTGAACAAAAAACTAATAAATCTTCCCATTGAACTCTTGCTTTTCCATCTCAAAATATTATAATAATTTTGGATTTTGGGAAAGAAGACATACTCAAACCCACAACTTTATAATGTATGTGTGATGAACAAATAACTAAACCAATCTCATATTGTTAAAAATAATAATAATAATAACTGTCAACTTAGAAATGTTTCATAGTCTGAATAATGTAAAAGCCATAGATAACATTCCTTTGGTATATCAAAACAAAGTCAATGGTCACAAAGGACAATTTCCTTGAAATCTCAATGGAACTAATATAACACGAGGAATCATAGATTCATTCACTCATTTTTCTTACCGGTCACAAAGCACACATAATATGAATTATATGTTATAGTGGATCTCATTATTTACCAAGAATAATGTAAATGTCTAATAAAATAATATATCTACATATCTAAGTTTAGTCACTGGTCTAGCACTTAACTTGAATTTCTAGCACTTAACTTGAGATGTGTCAGAAATTTGAAGTTTAATGCAATAAAGACTAAAATGCCCTTGGATATATTGTCTTTGACTAACTGGTGACTAACGGAAGAATTAAAGTGATATATTTATAAAAAAAAAAGACTAAAGTGACTAATATGGTAAAGACGTTTAAAAAGGTGACAAATCATGAAAAAATAGAGACTTTAGTGAAATTACCCATTTATGAATCCCAAACCTCTTTAAAAAAAAAGTAAAAAAGAAAAAGAATAAGGCATGTCTGGTACCCTTTTTCAAGGGTGTTTTTGTTTTTGTTTTACAAAAACGATTTCGAATTCACGTTCGTTAACCATTTTTCATTTTGTTTTTAAAAAACAAAAACAAAATGGAAAACAAATCAGTATTAAAAGTGAAAAATTTGAAAAACAAGTTTTAGATGTTTTTCGTTTTGTTTTTCGTACATATATTTTTTCACACCTGCTGCTCATATTTTTCTTCTTTTCCACATTGTCTGCGACTTCTTCTTCTTCTCCTTCATCTCATCTTCTCTTCATCTCATCTTCTTCGTCCCTTCTTCTCTCCATCATCTCATCTTCCCTTCATCTTCTTCTTCGTTTCATCTTCTCCTTCTTCTCTTCATCTTCTTTTCTTCTTAGTGTCGCCGATCTGCTCCTCCAAGAGCAGATCGGCTCATATATATATATATATATATATATATATATTCCCTTTTTTCTTCATCTCTCAAATCTGCTTCTCTTCATTCTTTTTATTTTTTTTATTATCCAATAACTCATATATATATATATATATATATATTAACATAAAAATCTTGGATAACAGTTATTTTAAATTTAAAATCACAATAACTCATCAAAAAGATTTTATCCGATTATTATGAGTTATTGGATAATTATTTGGGATGAATTATTGACCTATCTTTTATTCAAATTAAAAAATTATAATATAAAAATTATACGATTTTTGATATTTTCGGTTAACCTACGAGACGCGTTTTTTGTTTGTTTTAATTTTCAGAATACAGCTTTCAGTATATGCTATCAGATGTGTTTTTGGATTTCGAAACTGAAACCAAAAACACTATTTTCATTTTTATTTTTATTTTTATTTTTGAAAAATAACAAATGAAAAACGTTACATAACGTGCCCTAAACTTCATCAAAACCTTCATATGAGTACATACATCCTTCGATCAATGAACAACTAAAAACTACAATAATATGGAGCTCGTAATGTGATAATCAAATGTAAATCTTTACAAGATATCAAATGTTGTTTCATAACTCATAAGTGTCCTAATATTTTATTCATTAGTGCAATATTTAAGCATATTTAATCCCTTTTAAAAAATAAACTATGCTTAACCTTACACATATTTTTCTTGGTAAAATAACCTTACACATTTTATGTATTACAAGTGATCGATCAGTGAACACACAAGTGAGATGAATAAAAAACTAATAAATCTTCCCATTGAACTCTTGCCTTTTCATCTCAAAATATTATAGTAATTTTGGATTTTGAGAAACGGGGACAGATACAAACCCATAACTTTATAATCTATGTGTGATGAGCAAACACCTGAGCCAATCTCATCTTATCAAAAAATAATAATAATAGCCACCAACTTAGGAATGTTTCATGGTCCGGATAATGTAAAAGTTATAGATAACACAACAAACAGCTAACATTCCTTTGTAATTTCAAAACAAAGTCAATGGTCACAAATGACACAATTTCTAGAATTTCCCTGAAATCTCAATGGAACTAATATAACGAGGAATCATAGATTCATTCACTCATTTTTCTTATCAGTCACAAAGCAAAAATAGTATGAATTATATGTTACAGTGGATCTCATTCTTTACCAAGAATAATGTATATGTCTAATAAAATGTTCTATCTACATATCTAAGTTTAGTCACTACTTTAGCACTTAACTTGAGTTTCTAAAAGCTCGTTTACTAGAAGCACCAATTAAAATCTCAAATTCGGCTAAATCAAGTATTCATGATAGTGGGGTATATATATCATAATCCGTTAAAGAATTCACTTAATTTTAAACCTCATTTTGGCATAGTCAAAGAGACGTGTAATGTAAATTTCATTACAATCTTCGTAACCCCAAAGACCTAGCATCGAAACGACCGAGTAAGGTGTCTGATCGCATGTAGAACGGTAGTTGCCTTCACTGAGATACTTGAGTTTCACCCCAACCCTGACTAGCTCCTATATCGTAGGGACATTGTCTTAAGTTGGATTCTAGACCTCACTGGTCTTGACATTCACCGGAAGCTAATCGAACCGTCACCTTTAGCAGTGTACCAATATATAAGTAATGTAGATAGCAAATCACCAAAATACCCCTTCGTTTGACTCCTCAATGTATGGCAATCTGTCCTCGAACTAGTCAATTCACCTCACCTAACAATGGCAACTCAGCGGGGTTCCTTACGAGGTTTGATTTACGATGTTGGATAAACGACGAAATTTAAATTTATATGTTATAAACATATGGGTAGGAGCACATGTTAACTACTATAAATTTACTATTACAAGAAACTCAATAAATGTATAGATATAGACAAGACAATTAATACAGTGATTATGTATTTATTGAGTTTCCTATTATAGTAAATTTATAGTTATTAGATCATCTCCAATGCAAATATACATTTGGAGAAAATTGAGTTCCACATAGGATAGATAGTTAAAAAGTTAGAAAAACTTTCTCTAATTCAATTATCTAATTTCAATATGGAGATGATTTGATAAAAAAAAAGTTAGAGAATATAGAGTTGAGTTTCTAATTCTAGAAACTTTCCTAGAAATGCTGACTAGGATTTTTAACTCTTTCCACCAATAATATTAAAGCTCATTTAATTGTAAAATAAAAGAAGAGAAAAAGAGTGGAATAATTTTTTTATTATGATTGATCATAAAATGGATGCATATTTGACTTTAGATAATTGCATTGGAGATGTGAATATGCACATAATGAATATAAATGCTTATGTGGCACAATTTAGAAACTCAAAAATGCATATTTGCATTAGAGATGCTTTTAACCTGTGCCCTTAGGTTAACACTGCCCTTAATATATATATTTTTAAAAATGAGAGCTTCTCCTTACAATCCACAATTTATCTATTTAAATTTCAATTTAATTTTTTATCAATGACAATTTTAATCTGAATTAAAATTACTAAACAAAACAAGAAAAATTCTAAAGACAAACTAATTAAATTATTAAAAAAACCCTCTCTCCTAAATTATTAGATTACATATTACGTATTAAACTCTCTCTCATAAATCAATTATTACTATATTAAACATTCTTTCCAAACTACCCTCTCTCCATTTTTCAAAAAGAAAAAATTCTTATCTCCATACTTTCTCAATCAATCTTTGATTAATAGTTAAAAAAATTATGAATATTTTGGTTTTTACTAAAGTAATATATATATATATATATATATATTAAAAAGTCAATACAAATACATTTAAAAAAAATAGATATATGAAAATTTGATTTGTTGTAACAAAGATTCGATTAAACTTATAATTTTTAAGACTAATGAAAGAATTAAAGTTCTCTCGACAATCACATACTACAAAAGTAACAAAAAACATTTTTATATTTCGAATATTTTTTTTAAAAGCGGGGTACTTGTTTTTAAGTTTTTTTTTTTTAATATGTACATATATACGATTCCTAAAAATCAAGCTTATTAGTAAGTTTTTTTTAACTGTTAGTCTTGCTTGACAAAGAATGAAGATAGAAAATTAGAGATATGTATTGGAGGATAAAGAGTTTAATATGGTAATTAAACATTTAGGAGATAACGCTTAATATGTACTATTTAATTTAATGATTTAGGAGAGATAATTTCTTTTAAAAAAAAATTTAATTCAAAAAAGATTACTCATCTGATGAATCCAAAGGCTACGATGGTTCGTCCTAACTTTTATTAAAATAAAATTGTATGTCTTTAGAAATTTATTTTTTAATATGGAGTGTCTTTAGAATAGAAGTGCTAAAAGATAAAAAAGATGATCTTAGAATAAAAGGAAGTGTCTTTATAATTTTTTTTTAAATTTAAATTTTGAGAATGAAGTGTTTTTAAAAAAGAAGTGTAAAAAGAAAAGAACGGGTTGTCAAAAGAATCTCTCTTTTAAAATTTAGGTAACATGTTTCTTCTGTAATTAATTTTTGTGAAAGGACAAAAGTGTCCTCGGATCCATTAACTATGAATATCAGTTCACTCACAAAATGACCATTTTGATATTTTCCTGCAAAATTAAAGGCCGAAGAAGCGAATATGTCAAATTCAATTAAAATAAAATTACTTTTCCTGAAATTTCCCCTTAAAAAATTTTAATGGGTGGACAAAAAGGGATCACTCTTATTTTTTTTTCACATGGCGCTTATCAATTTAGTCCCTAAGCTTTAGGGACTAAATTCCAGCCCAAATTAAAGCCCATGCAAAGTAAGGCCCAATAATTATATAATTGCAGCCAAAATTTGAATGGATTGATAAAACTGTCGTTAATTCTGAATTTTTTTTTTTTAAAGTTTTGAGCTCTAATGTTTTAAAACTTCTCTAGCACCTTCTCCAACTCGCAACTCGCTCCGATCACCGGACACGAACCACCTCGAAGCTTCTCTCTTCTTGGTTCGACTCAGGTTCGTTTTTTCAGTTACTGCGAATCAACTTTATTTCATTAATTTTTGAAAACCCTAGAATTTTTAAGTAGAATAGCGCGATATGTACATTCATATATTGCTTTTTTGTTGGTTTGTTTGTTAGATAGAATAAATATGAGAAATTGGCTTGATGTTTTTATTTATTTAATTTTCATGCATTTTATTGGGAAATGAAGCTCATATGGTCTTGTTACGTGGATTTGAATCAAGTTTTTATTTTTCAGTTAACTTTATTTATTCAGATAAATTAATGAACTGGGGTTGTTGTTATTTTGCTGTGAATTGGTCGAAATCTTGTCTATGCATTTGGTAATAAGCTAGCTAAATGGAACTCAATAATGGCGTGTTGTGAATAGGTGAAGTTTGGGAAAGAAGAGTTAAAGAAGATGACAGAAAAGAGAGAGAATGATGGTAGTGTGAAGGAGGATAGGTATCCGAAGGGGCTGATGGTAGTGGCAGAGGGGTCATCTCCGTCTCCCACTCGCCTTGGTTTTGAGAACCTGCTGCTACCGTTAGCAAATACGTACAGTGACGACGAGGAATACAATGGGAGGAGAAAGCAGCATGGTGTTCGTGGAGGAAATAATGGATCCAGGATGGAACGGAATGGTCATAATGTTGAAGAAGAAGATGATGGTGATGATGATGATGATGAGGGACATGATCAGGGAAAGCAATGCAGACTTATTGAAGTGCGGAGGGACTGCCCGTATCTTGATACTGTTAATCGCCAGGTACCCAGCTCTTCTCAAGGATTGTAAATAATGCGTTGTTGCGAATTCCTTTTGGTCTTGTTTTACATGTATGTGCTGTGTTATTCCAAGAAATGTCTAGTTTGTGCAGTGTATATGTAAATGGTATATGTTTGTTTATGTATACATCTTATTATTAATTAGAGTAAAAGATGTGTTTGATTTTTTATTTTTAGAATTTTTTTTTTCAGCAGTTGTTTTTGTTTTCAGGTGTTGGATTTTGATTTTGAGAAGTTTTGCTCTGTTTCTTTGTCAAACTTGAATGTTTATGCATGTTTGGTTTGTGGGAAGTATTATCAAGGAAGAGGACAGAAGTCCCATGCATATACTCATAGCTTGGAAGCAGGACACCATATCTATATCAATCTTCGAACAGAGAAGGTTTATTGCCTTCCCGACGGATATGAAGTTAGTGACACATCACTGGATGATATTAGGCATGTTTTAAACCCAAGGTACAGTCTTCATTTGCGTTTCCTCTTCTATTTCTCATCATTTTTACCCTTTGTTTTCTCTGCATGTGTGTTTGCCTAGGGGCATTTGAACATTACTATTCATGTGTATGCATTTCTTTTTATCATGTTGCACATTATTATGCATGCATGTGTCTGTTTCATGTTGTGCTCCAGATCTATTTTATTTGATGTCACATTTCATTCCCTGATTCTCCTTTTTAGCCATATTTATTTATGTTGAAGTATGTACTTTTGAGTACATACATGTTAATATTTTGAGCAATGTATATGCAGGTTTACCAAGGAACAAGTAGAACAGATTGACAAAAAGAAGATGTGGTCTAGGGCTCTGGATGGTTCAGATCACCTTCCGGGAATGATAGACACCTATGTACTTGCTCTTTAATAACACTGCCAAACAATCATTGCAATCACATTTAGATGTGCAATGGGATGTTGATTATTCCTAGTTTGAACTGTAATTTGATGTTTTTGGATAACTTTAGTTGGGTCTGAATAACATCAAGGAGACTGATTTTGTGAATGTCACAATTCAATCTTTAATGAGTGTAACTCCGTTAAGAAATTTCTTCGTTAAGAAATTTCTTCCTTCTCCGCGAAAATTATCAACACTGCAAATCTCCTCTTGTTCATCGATTTGGGGAACTCACCTGGAAGATTTGGCATGCGCGAAACTTTAAAGGACAAGTATGATTCTTGTTATAGTTACACTGAATTTATGGTTTGAAATTATATTCTGTTTTCTGACTTCCTTTGTGTCTACAGGTGAGCCCACATGAGTTTCTGCAAGCAGTTATGAAAGCCAGTAAAAAACGATTTCGAATAGGTGCACAGTCCAACCCTGTAGAATTCATGTCATGGCTTCTCAACACGCTGCATGCGGATCTTAGATCTGCGAAGAAAAATACTAGCATCATTGATGAGTGCTTACAGGTTTTTCTTTTGCCATCCTGATGTTCATTGTTTATAATATTGTTCATTGTTTCTACCATGTAGCTAACTTGTGCCTTAAACTGAATTATATTTGATAGGGGGAATTGGAGGTTGTGAAGGAGATTCCTAAAAATGCTATGACTGAGAAGAAAGAAATTGGTGATGACCAGAATGGTGGAAGGGAACATGGTAAAACTTCTAAAATGCCTTTTCTGATGCTTGGTCTGGATTTGCCACCGCCTCCCCTTTTCAAAGATGTGATGGAGAAAAATATTATACCCCAGGTATGAGATACACATAGTTTAGGTTGTTAAAATTAACAAATTGTTATGAATTATTTTGCTGATCATCTCATGTATGGATTGCGCCTTAATGCTTCTTTCAATTTCAATATCTTGATAGGTATTTTAATTGAAACTGTGGCAGAATTTTATGAATAGATTGTTCCTTCTTCAACATGAACAACATAACCTTAATGCATTAATTGATGATGAGAAATGTTAGATATAAATGTATACATTTTCCACTTATGTTGTATTTTCATTATTATAACAAAAACTCATATGCAGCGTGCTGTCTGACAATCATGTAATAATAAAATTCAGTTTTTACGTTGTACTACATAGACGAAAGTAAACACTAAGATCAATTAATAGCACTTGGATTGAGCTCCAGAATAATTGCTACTTCTGTGGGTGTAAACATGTTTGGTTTATTGTGCATACTCTGGTTATGAAGAAACCAAAAACCTGTCATTGCTTCTACTGCCACACGATAGTTCTCTTCTCATTTGATCTATAATGCTAGGTTTAGTTTCAAGGGAAAATTTCACATAAGTCCACTTTTTTTTTTGCGCTTGTCTCCTTCTTATGTCTTTACCTTTTTCATCACTCTAGTCCCAGTTTTTTTCCAAAGTCTATCACTTTGGTCCCTTGACTAAATATTTAACGGTCAACTATGCTTGAGTACTCATTGGATAGTCGATGGGCAGAATCCACCACGTTCTTCAATGCACCTTGCTTGAACAGTGGAAATTTCTGATGGAAGCCTCTCCTGGGCAGGCCTAGCCTTCGATCGATCTTTTGTTGGAGAAGGCTGTTAGTATTTTTTATTTTTACACGTCACATCTTTTATTTTATTTTTACACGTGGCAGTATATATGTGGATCTAATTTGCATTAAGACTAAAATACCCTTGGATCCATCAACTTTGACCAAACTTTGACTAATGGAAGGGCCAAAGTGATGGATTTGAAAAAAAAACAGGGACTAAAATGATGACAATGATAGACATTTAAAAACGTGACAAATCGTGAAAAAGGTGGGACTTATTTGAACATTTCCCTAGTTTCAATATTTCCCAGTTTTACATAAACCTTATGTGATATGGTGTATTGAGAATATTTGTAGTTGATGTACATACCACATAGTATTTGTCATTCGATCCACATCTGGTTGTTTGACATGAGAAATTTTTTTCGGCATTTGTACTTTTTTCTTCCGGAACAAATTGTAAATGTTGATACTTTGGCTAAAATAAATTTGTTTCTATGTCATTGTATGATAAATTTCAGAGTAGAGAAACAGGGAAGCTTTTGAATGGGAAAAGCAACTAGAGAAGTGAATTGTTTGTTTAGGTTTTAACATGTATTCTTCGGTAGTGTTTCTCTGGCTAATTTGTGGTTTTGTTCTAGGTACCATTATTTAATATACTGAAGAAGTTTGATGGGGAAACAGTGACTGGGGTTGTACGTCCTCACGTGGCAAGGATGAGATACCGCGTCACTAGAGTACCACAATATATAATTCTTCACATGCGGCGCTTCACAAACAATAACTTATTTGTAGAGAAGAATCCTACGTTGGGTAAGTTCTATATTCTTGGAAATGTTTGGGTGCTGATATGTGCTCAATATGCACAGGGGTCTCATGCAATCAGGAGCCATGCCATGCAAGTGATTCCATGCAACGAGCAGGAAGTGGAGAAGTGGAAAGATTTAGTCAAGCGAGACTTGGTCAGCAGTGTTAGTTGTTAGTTGTTATAATAAAGTAAGTGGGTGATTTCGTGGCCTTGTTTCACGCCATCATGCAGATATGTTGCAAGATGTGCACCACCCATTATGTCCATATTTCCCATTTCTTTAAGCAGTAGTGAATTAGTGTATTATTGGATGTTATCAGTTTGTAAGCCTATAAATTGGCAAAGAATGAATCGAATGATCATGAATGAAAAATATTGAAGACTAATTGTCTCCCCTTGTATCTCCTCTATTTCTCTCCCCTTTTAATTCTTTTAATGTATTTCAGGATTGAAGTACTTCTCCTAAATTCTTCTGTGTAAATTTCTAGGATTGGAAATATACATACTATCCTAAATTCTCCCTATGTATTTTCCAGGATCGGAAAAGTACATATCATATGCATGATGAATCTTGGTCTGAAAATTGGCCTGGTTTTACATTGCTAATTGATGTTATTTGTCCAGTCAACTTTCCTGTGAAGAATTTGGAATTGAAGGATTACATACCCTTGCCAACACCTAAAGAGAATGAAAGATTGCAATCCAAGTATGATCTGATTGCCAATATAGTTCACGATGGCAAACCTGAGGAGGGTTTTTGTGCAGCGGAAGTCAGAAGAACTATGGTAATACTTTTTCCGAACAATTTGATAGCTGTAAATGAGAATGAAACTGTTTTAACCGAGGCATCTTATTTCTATATTCAGTTATGAGATGCAGGATCTGCATGTTTCTGAAACACTTCCTCAAATGGTTGCACTCTCGGAGATTTATATGCAGATATACGAGCAGCAACAGTAGCATAGAAGAGACTAAGCTCCAGCGTTGAATGTGTATCGACTCCTCCAATTCCTTGTAATATGATTTCAAATTTGAATAGCTTTGAGGAAATATGAAGAGAAAGAAGAAAGTATGACCCATCTGAGCTGTAAGTGGAAGCAACCTCTCTGCATTAGCAGCTCTACAAAAAAGTCGAATTTTGATTAGAAATTCTGCACTAGTTTTTCTGCTTTGGGCATGATACGAGGGAAATTTAAATGACAATTCAAAATGCTGCTATTACATGAGTAAGGAAATGAAATCTTTTTGTGTATAATTGTTTATTTCTGTTAGCACAATAATTCGTATCTTGATTTTCTAATTAAATCAGAAGATTATACATCTTTGAAAGCTTTGAACAATTAGTTCATGAACCAGAAGGGCAAAATGCGTTGTGTCTCAGATTTTCTTATGTTTTCTTGAATTAATTCTCTCTGTGAGATAGTAAATAATTGAATAATATTCTCCCTTCCCCTTTGATTTTTTGGTTTGTGAGATGGCTCTGGTTAAATTATTATACAAATTAATTTATCTATAAATCAAGAGGGCTTCTTTAAATTTTTGATGTTGGTTTTGTGTGACTACTATCAACTTAATAACTTAGTTTTAATTACATCAAAAAACGTGTTTCGGATAAAAATATCTTTTAAGACAGAAAACACAACAAAAGATATAAAAAAAATCCAAATAGCCAGTGAGACCTAATAGCCTTTGGTTGAAATTTATTCACTTGGGTTGAGACATGTTAATTCTTGCGTTTTTTTCAATCCCTTAATCTTTAAGTGAAGGGAAATTTGGTCCCTTTTATTACTTTTGTGATATTAAAACCTACTAATTTGGTAACAATCCTACAGAGCCAGCACACATAAGTGATATTTAGGCGTATCATCACTCTATCAATAAGGACAAGAAAAAAAAACTGTTAAACTGAACCGAACCTATAATTTATCACAATAGAGATTAGATTGAAAAGAAAATGCTACAGTAGACTTAATGAATTACCATGTCATTGTATTTAAATAATTCATATACGTACATTATATAAAATCTACGGTCGAAAAGGTACCTAAAAGCACCGTTAGCAATATTGAAAAAAAGTAGAATTTTAAGATGGGTAATTTTTGTTTATTAAATATAACAAAAAAATGTCGATATTTTGATTAAATTTGTTTTAGTTAGTCGAAGTTTTGTTGTATATTAGTGCTTAATAATAAGCTTATCGCAACAGTCCTGGTTGAGAGACGTAGTAAACAAATGTCAACACACTTGTTTCTATTCATTTCATTTTAGTAAAAAAAATAAAAAACCCAACATCTCTCAATTCAAGAAGCAGAATGTCAGCATTTATTCCAAGAGAGTTAATCAAGAAAATATTCTTGGAACTCACTTTACCCACCTGGGCATCTCACCACCGGCCAATATTCAGACCATGCCCTTTGACGATGAAGAAGAATCCACAATAGCAGCAACTCTCTGTAACCCATTGAAACAATGTGTGGAAAAAACCGAAATCTTGGCTTCTTGTAATGGTGTACTCTGTCTTCACGACGATACGACTCGTCATTGTCGTCTTGTTTTCTGGAATCCGTAATCCGTTTACAAGAGAGTACAAGGTTTTAGACACTCTAGGGTACCGTTAGTGAAGTAGATGTTTACAGTCTCAAATTGACTTCTTGGAGGCGTATTAACGATTTCCCTTATAATGGCTACTCTCTGGAGGGTGTGGGTTGTTTTGTCGATAGGGGTTTAAATTGGTTGGTGAGTAATCTTTCAAAATCACTATCTGTTGTTTCGTATAATCTTGAGCTGGAGGAATTCAATGAGATAGCAGTTCCTGTTAGTGTGCATAGAGATGAAGACTGCAATGTGGATTTGCAAGCCTTGGATGGAAAGTTATATCTTTTGGAGGTTTATCATCCGATTTCTATCGATATATGGGTACTGGGAAATCATTTGATGAAGATGTATTCACTTTTGGAGAATGGAGTTTTAACGAATTTGATGGATATAAAGCTGTTATCTTGTTCCAAAAATGGTCAAAGAATTCTTTTGTCAGATAACAGAGATCTTATATGGTATGATCTGCAGGACAATACTAGTAAAAGAGTTACGGTTAGTGGCTTTCCTCCTCATCCACATTTTGGTGCTCATATGTGTTTTGAGTCTTTGGTTTCACTCGGGGATGATAGTCTATTCGATGGAAATTAAGAAGAAGAAACAAGAAAAGAGGTAAAATCATAAAGAACATATGCAATCAATTATAATCTATAGTTTGTCATCATGCATTTTTTTTTAGTTATTTAATGCAAAGTGTGATAATTTCAGGTTACTGTTGGAGGGATGATAGATTGATCATTGAAGGATACAGGTCATAAAATTTCATTTTCTGTTTCTGGATATAGAAGTTGTATATTCTTACATTCTTAACAGGGGTACAGTTTCATATACTTGGTAGAGATTCTTTATAGATGAAGCAAAGTCAGGATACAATTTAGTTTGATTCTTATAAATATTGTTGAAACTTGAATTACTTGCTAAGAATTGAACTGATATGTTGCCAAAGTAATTTTGTACGAGTTCAAGTTAAAACAAGGCAATTAGATGATGTTTTCTTCTACCAACATAAATCAAACTTAAATTTGTTCTTAATTGTCAAAACCAGATCATTTAGTAGCTGTTTTTATTGTGTGAATTGGAGATAGAGTAATGCTAGTGTAGCATTATTGCAAGGAAAAATCACTTATTCAATTCTTACTTCGTTTCGGTTAATATTTCCGGTCTATAAACAAGGAACCAGTGGGGACTTCGATAACCCCCAAAATTACAACCTTGTTTTTATTGCGGTTTTTTTTTTTACTTTGGGAAATTTCATTTTGAAAACAATTTAACAATTTTAAAATCTTATAAATATATTTTAGATAGATGGTGATCACCACTTAAATGTCTAAATTAAAAGAAGATAACACTAAGATGAGTAACATCATTCAATTACGAATGAAAATATCAAACATGTAGCATTTCATACGACAGTTTTGAAAGCATCAATGCATTGGATAAAACTTGTTCTAAATTGTGCTCCTAAAATGTAATATTTCCTATCTCACTGTCTTCTGCTATTGTTGCCTCTTATATATCTGCATATAAGCCTCAGACAATGCAACCATTTGAGGAAGGGTTTCCGAAACATGTAAATCATGAATCTCATACCTAAAAAAGAAAAAAAATATATTAAATACCTCAGTTCAAATGACCGTTTAATGTAACGTCATAAAGCACAATATGTAATGTTACATAATGACATTGTTATTTTTGAGAGAGTGTAACTTTGAAACATTATAGAAGCAACTCTGCAATAATTATTATATGTATGAAAGTTGTTAGAAATAAGTTTTACCATAGTTCTTCTGACTTGTGCTGCACAAAAACCCTGTAGAAACCCTTGTCAGGTTTACCATCATGAACGATATTGGCAATTAGATCATACTTGGATCGCAATCTTTCATTCCCAGCTTCAGGTGTTGGCAACGGTATGTAGTCCTTCAATTCCAAATTTTTAATAGGAAAGTTCACTGCAGCAGTAAAATCAGTCAGTGTGCAACCACCAGGCCAAGTTTCAAACCGGTCTTTACATAGATTCGCATCATAAATACAGAAACTGAACATTTCCAAGAAGATAGAAACTTACCCAAAGTGGGATTCTTTTCCACAAAAAAGTTATTTTTGGCGAAGCTTGCATGTGGAGTATCAAATATTGTGGTAATCTAGTCACACGGTATCTAATCCTTGCCACACAAGGATGAACAACGTCTGTCACTGTTTCCCCATCAAACTTCTTCAATATATTAAATAATGGAACCTGAAACATAAGCACATGTCAGCCAGAGAAACACTACTCGAACACCAGTCAGTGTACCACATCAATGTAATAGAAAACATTGAAACCAAACCTAGCAAGAGAATCATCATGTGCCAGCAAAATGCAAGTAAAGACTCTTGGTTTCTTCATACTAAAGCAACATTCTACAAGTTTCTCTTGCAATATTATCATGTCCACCTCCACCTCCACCTCCACCTCCACCTCCACCCTTTGTAATTTTTTGCACGCTATTTTGGTCATCTTCGTCTTCTTTCGTCCCAGTCTTGTTAGGAATCTCTTTCACAAACACCAATTCACCCTATTTTCACAATTAAGTTTTTAAGTCACAATTTTGCTATATGATAGAAACAAGCAACAATATTTCGAACAAAAACAAGTATGAAAAAATAAACCTGAAAGCACTCGTAGATGATGGTAGTATTTTTCTTTGAAGTTCTGAGATCTTTATGCAGCGTGTTAAGAAGCCATGACATGAATTCAAAAGGCTTGGACTGTGGATCTATTTGAAACCGCACCATAACTGCTTGCAGAAACTCATGGGGACTTACCTGTAGACAACAGATTTTCAAGACCAATAGTTTCAAGAACCATACTCTGTGTAATTATAAGTAGGATCATACCTGTCCTTTAAAGTTCCGAGCATGCCAAATCTTCTGCGTGAGTTCTCCAAATCGATGAACAAGTGGAGATTTGCAGTGTCGATAATTTTCACAGATAAGGAAGAAATTTCTAAACGGAGCAACTCTCATCAGAGATTGAATCGTGACATTCACAAAATCAGTATC
Source organism: Dipteronia sinensis (assembly GCA_033220585.1). Taxonomy (NCBI): domain Eukaryota; kingdom Viridiplantae; phylum Streptophyta; class Magnoliopsida; order Sapindales; family Sapindaceae; genus Dipteronia; species Dipteronia sinensis. The sequence continues at coordinate 44,311,194 of CM065639.1, forward strand.
CATGATGTTATTCAGACCCACCTAAAATTTTCCAAAATATAAAAATTTCAATTAACATCTCACAGAATATCTAAAGTTTATAATGATAAATTAACAGCATTAATGAACAAAGATGTGGGAAACCATTCCTGGAAGGTAATCTGAACCGTCCAAAGCCCTAGACCACAGCTTGTTTTTTTGTCAATTTGCTCTACTTGTTCTTTGGTAAACCTGCATATATACATATTAAACGTACTTATCCAATCAGGGAAACAAATTGTGACATTGAATTGAATGAAGCAGATGCATGAATAATAATGTGAAGAGGTAAAGTGCAGATAAAGACCATACCTTGGGTTTAGCACATGCCTAATGTCATCCAATGAAGGGTCATTAATTTCATATCCATCAGGAAGGCAATAAACCTTCTCTGTCTGAAGATTGATATAGATATGGTGTCCTGCTTCCAAGCTATGAGTGTAAGCATGGGATTTCTGTCCTCTTCCTTGATAATACTTGCCACAAACCAAACATGCATAAACATTGAAATCCGACAAAGAAACAGAGCAAAGCTTCCGAAAATCAAAATCCAACACCTGCAAAAACATAATAAAAAAAATCCAACTTCTTGCAATCATATCGATAATAAGATACATAGATACACAAACGTATATCCTAAATGGCAGGTTAGGTACCTGGCGATTAACAGTATCAAGATAAGGGCAGTCCTTCCTTACTTGAACTAGTCTGCTTCTTTTTACTTGACCGCCCCCATCTCCAACACCACCATTTTGTTCCCTCCTTCCATTGTCTTCCTCATCATCAGATGTATTTGATAAGGGTAACAGTGTATTCTCGAAACCAAGTTGGGCCACTCTCAGTCTCTTTGAGTACCCTTCCTCATTAAGGCAACCGTCATCATATTCCCTTTTTGTCATCTTCCAAATAAACTGTTCAGAGAACAACTGAGTTCCATTAGCTGGTTTATCAATGAATTCACAGCACATAACAAGCAGCTATGTTATTTAATCTGAATAAATATTACCAATTGATTTAATCTAAGTATGAAGCAATTGATTTACATTCTATCAAAGTCACAAAAATCATTTAAAATACAGGAAAGTAAGAAAAGACATCAACTTTAAACTAAACTCATGTGTTTTTGTTCTAACAAAATTTAACCATTTATCGATAAAAAGAAAATCACAAAATTTCAATTCCATGTACTCAATCAATAATTCAAGCTTTCTCCTGTTCCAAAATCATATAACAACTATTAACATGCAAGGAAAAAAAAAACTTACAATGGAGATGGATTTCAATCTTGGAGTGTGATCTGTGTGGTTGGCTCCCAATCTGTTTAAATCGGCAGTGATTGATTAGCAATAGGATTCTAAATACTTGGACTTGAACTTTAGTGCTTAGTGCTTAGTGCTTATTGCTGGGTGCTTATTTGGTTGAGCTTTCTACTGTCTCTAAGGACTACAAACGTGTTTTTTTAGAGTTGTTTGATTGGACTTTTACTTTTGAGATTGTCTATTTTAAATTGAGTAGATGCCAGTAGAGTAAAGTTTACCAACCAAATAGTTATATATTTTTTTTCAAAAACCTTATTTCTAATACAACTACTATAAATAGATCTTTTACGATTAGAGATTTTTCAAAAGTTAAACCAAACAAACTTTTAAACTAATCGAACAAAATTATGAAAATATAGTTTCCAATGCGACGTGTTTTCGGAAACTGTTTTTAACACTACGAACCCATACTAAAAAATAGACCCGCTAACAACATAATAGACCCACTAACAACTGAATGGAAATATGCAAAAATGTATGCCTATTTGGTTGATTAATTACATGCCTACTGGACCTCGTAAATAGTGGCACTTGTTATTCATTCCTAACCAAGTTTGACTTAATCTAACTAAAGGAAATTTTCATGACCACGACGACTTGCATGGGCGAGTAGGGGTCACTTCTTATTGAAATTCTAAAATTTTATAAATTTAATTCTGGTACAGTAGAATCCCTGTAAATTAATCTCCTGTAAATTAATAAAATTGAGTTAGTGTAAAAAATTAATAAACCCCTCTATCATAATAATTACTAATTTCTTTTTGAAACCCTGTGTAAAATTTCTGTCCCGACTGTCGCATAAATTAATAATTTTATAAAAATACAAAATATATTTCATAATAATCAAGAACTAGAAAAGTACTTCAAGATGCTTGTTTGCACAAAGCCACAATGTTTGATATTTTTGACTTCATCCTTCATCTTTTAAATTATCCTCTTGTTATAACTTATAACATAGAAGATAAAAAAGATAGAGTTTTTAGGAGCCGTTAAGAATAGAATTTTTATGTATATCTTGAGATCTTTCGTGTTATATACAACCAAAGAATATGTCTCACTATTTATAGGGTGAGTATCCTTGGTCTCTAAGTTATCACTTCCCAAAAGGAATTGGAAACTTTCTTAATAAATCTTTCCTAAACAAGGAATCCTGAAGAAAAAAAAACAGAGGAAATTTCCCTAAAGTAGAAAACCGACTAAACAAAGAATCTCGAAAATGAACCTTCCCTAAATAAAAAAAACCTACTTTCACATATTTTCTATGATAAAATAACACTTTACAGTGTAAAACCCTGCAAATTAATAACCCTTCTAAATTAATACTCAAGGATGGATCATAAGAATATTAATTTTGAGGGGTTCTACTGTATCGTGTCTCTCTCAAGAACAAATTGCATTTTACATTCAAAACAACTTTATCATTAATTGACACTCACCTTCCCTACCTTTAGTCATAGTTGGTCAAATTTAACTGTTGACCAGGGTTAATTGACCAAACTAAGGGTATTTTAGTCATTTGAAATATTTTTTTAAATATTTAAAAAATTAAATAAAAATTTTAAAATGAAGATTAATTGAAAAAAAATGTTTAAAAAACAGGATTGATTGAAAATTAAGATTTTTTTAACAAAAAATTAGAAAGGTTCAAATTACAAAAAAAAAATAAAAAATAAAACTGATGGACCATCTACGGAGATCTATCTAATTAAAAAAGAATCTGTCAAAAAAATAAAAAATGAAAATGAAAATGAAAAAAAACCGGTGGTCTAGGTCTCTCCAATGTCAGCGATAGAGAATGGGTCTTCTCTCAGACCATAAGATCCCACGGATGCACCACCCTTCTGAGCAACCACAACATCCCCAGGACAATCCACCATCAAAACACAACACACAAACACAATCATCAAAAGCCAACAAAACAAAATCCAACAAAACACAAACACAATCTATATACAATAGTTGTGGATTCAATTCCTTCATTCAAGTCCCATTTTGAAAAGTGATTGAGGAGGGCTCGGTTTGGGCAGAATTTGAGTCAATTTGGAACTAATCTTAGAGGTTTCTGATAATGATCTGATGAGAAATTGTTTTAGATCTCTTTTGGTTGGTTTGTGTGTGTATACAGATGGAGTTAGTGTGTTTGGTGGATTTGTTGGAAGTGGTTCGATTAAACACATAATCAACATGCATAGGCATATAATTAATCCGAAAATAACCTAAACATGTTTCTATATCATGATTAATCAAACCCTAAATACATGTTACTAAACCCATATCGATTCAAGAAAAATGGGAGATAATAGAAAGCGGAAGCGTACCTGAATTCATTTCCAAAGGATGGTGAACGGGTTGAGATCTTCCAAATTATCACAATTCTTGGGACACAAAAGTGTTCTTTGTTCTCTGTTGATGGGGATACAGAAAAGCCAAAAAGATTGTGTAATTTGGGGACCATAACCCTTAATATAATAAACATATTATCATATGTTTTGCTATTTCTAATTCTGCCCCTCATCAAATTAGAAATAGCACTCTGGTATCTACACATTAACTCCATGACAATTATACCCTTAAGCCTTACACTTTAAATCTTAATTAGATCACTTTAATTTAGGCTTAACCAAAAGATAGCAAACACATTTAATATTTACATGTGTGGCCCCATATGGTGGAATTTTTCCAACAATCTCCCACTGGGCCACATATGTAACTTTACAAATGTGTATGACTTTATGAGCTCCAAAATTTTGCTATCACAAATTTAGGGTATATCCGAACAATCTCGTCCATTGATTATACCGATATAGGATCAAAGCGGTTTTCGTCACATTTAGCGTGACTAAACCCATCAATGGTCACGTATACCAACATAACCAAATGACATAGATCAATCATGAGTGCGTAGCATGGAAATTACATGCAATGTGATCTATACATGTCTATTTCCAACTGGTCCTACTTTATTCTTTAGTGAGATCAAAACTTAACATAATGTAACAGAGTGAAATGAACTGAATACTTTATTTCTGATCAGAAAAATATGCAAATACATAAATGTATAAGTATGTCCTAAACCAAACATAAAGCACTAAAATACAACATGATACAAACTCCCACTATAATGTGATATCCTCACACAAAATAACACCCATATGAGCAGTGTGCTCATGAAAGACCTTGGGTGGTAATCCCTTTGTAAGCGGATCCGCTATCATGGAGTTTGTCCCAATGTGCTCTATGGATATCTGTCCACTCTGTACTCTCTCCTTCACAACAAGGAACTTAATGTCAATATACTTTGACCTAGATGAGCTCCTGTTGTTGTTAGAATATATCACTGCTGACTTATTGTCACAATACAGTTTGAGTGGTTTTTCAATACCCTCCAGAATGCGCAGCCCAGTGACAAAATTCCTGCAGCCATATTCCATGGTTGGATGCCTCATAGCATGCTACAAACTATACTGCCATGGTGGAAGAAGCTATGAGTGTCTGCTTGGCACTCCTCCAAGAAATAGCTCCACCAGCCAACAGGAATATGTAGCCTGATGTGGATCTCCTACTGTCTTGGCATCCAGCATAATCGGAGTCGGAATACCCAATGATCTCTAACTGATCCGATCTCCTATATGTGAGCATGTGATTTTTTTTTGTTCTCTACAAATACCTTATAACCCGTTTGGCTGCTATCCAATGATCCATTCCAGGGTTACTTAAATATCTGCCTAACATACCAACAATGTACGCAATATCCGAACGCGTACACACCTGAGCATAAATTAGACTTCCTACAGCTGATGCATAGGGAATCTTCTACATTTCCTTAACTTCAAGGTTATTTTTAGGGCACTGACTGAGATTGAACTTGTCTCCTTTATGTTCCACTTGCCTTTGTACTTCATAGAAATCAAGCTTTGCAAAAGCGTGCTTGTTTCTGCCTTATCGTTTTTGGCAAAACGTTTTTCAATTTCGGCCAGGAACTCTTTGGCTTTGGTTATCTTTTCAGATTACCGCACCCCTAAATGCCTCCGGAATGCCGCGCTTAATGATCATTAGACTCATGCGATTTGAACGATCCCACTTCTCAAAGTTCTTCCTGTCATCAGGAGAACTTGCATCCGTAAGAGAAGCAGACTGCTCAGTCCGAAGTGCAAGGTCTAGATCCATGCAGCCGAGAACAATAAGTACGTTCTCTTTCCAATCCTTAAAGTTGGTATCATTAAGCATGTGTATTAAGTTGATATTAGCAGATATAGTAGAAACACTAGCTTTAAAGAGAACAAACCAAACAAACATACTCACATTAATAACCAAATACAATAATCAACAAATTCAAATAATGGTAAGTCTCATCTCAAGATACCTAGCACAACATTAATATCAAGTCTTTGGACAGTAATATTAATTGTAAGTGGTACTTTTGTTGTAGTAATCAAACATTGACAATAATTCATGTCAAATAATAAATCTATCTTTGGATCGACTTATTATTCACATGTAAAACCTTATAATCGTCACATGTTTACTACCACAGGTGTGTGTGCAATTCGGCCAAGTATTAACCTTCCTTTGGGCCGGCTAATACCGGCATGAATTTACACACACAAACATCCAACATCCCTGATGAACAATCTACACAAGAGAGGTCACTTTGGCGACATCTTGTTTCAATTAGCTCATTTAGAATGTAAGACAACTTTATTTAACCATAAAAGGTATACCAAAATATTTGAATTTGTGTTGATTCTTAAGTTTTAAAAAATTACAAAAACGGCCCATGATTTTGTAAAATTACAGAAAGGCCCCTCAAGTTTTGAAAATTACAAAGTAACACAGTAGCTTTTCAGTAATTATAAATCCGCCCGAAAACTCTTTTGTAATTACATAATGGCCCAAAGTTTATCGAAATTACAAAATGTCCCCAAACTTTTTATATAATTAAAATTTGGCCCTAAAATATTTTCGAAATTGCAAACTGACCAAGTAAGTTTTGGTAATTATAAATTGGCCCATATTTTAGCAAAATCACAGTATGGCCCAGAATAATTACAGAACAGTCCCTCAAGAATATCAAATTCTCCAAAAGAGATCCAAAGCAAAATCAAGCCAAGAAACCCTAGGTTTCTTGCCGCCGCCGCCTTAGCCACCAGAACGTCACCATGAAGCAACGAATGGCGGCCAATCAGCAGCGCAAACCGTAACTCACGGATCCGGAGCGACGACCGGTGATCGACACCCAAAACTGATCGAGCGAACGGCGGCGCGACACCGAGAGGACGTCGATCTTACCAGATCGTGGTCGAGATCGTGATCACCGACAGGCGGTCATCATCCTCGCCGCTATGGTCGCGGGTTTCGCGTGACATCTAGCCGGAAAAGAGGCGTTGACCGAGAAGCAAAACCGGGTTTGGGTGAGAAAACCCATCGACCCAAAACTGTTTGTGGCTGGTGTGATCCGAGATCACAACGGGTCTGGGTATGAAAACCCATCGACCCAGAGGGGAAACAATATCAGATGATCAGATGATCTGATCCCAAGCTCCTTCATCAGATCAAAACGTGATCTGAATCCAACACCCATCACCTTCAACATCGGTTTAGAGACCGATCTTATTCCAGAATTTTTTTTTTATTTCTTAAAAATAAACTTAGAAACGAAATCTCAAATCTCAACAAAAATTTCTCAAGAATCGATTATGGGTGGCTTTGATACCACTTGCAAGTGGTTCGATTAAACACATAATCAACATGCATATGCATATAATTAATCCGAAAATAACCTAAACATGTTTCTATATCATGATTAATCAAACCCTAAATACATGTTACTAAACCCATATCGATTCAAGAAAAAAGGGAGATAATAGAAAGCGGAAGCGTACCTGAATCCATTGCCAAATGATGGTGAACGGGTTGAGATCTTCCAAATTATCACAATTCTTGGGACACAAAAGTGTTCTTTGTTCTCTGTTGATGGGGATACAGAAAAGCCAAAAAGATTGTGTAATTTGGGGACCATAACCCTTAATATAATAAACATATTATCATATGTTTTGCTATTTCTAATTCTGCCCCTCATCAAATTAGAAATAGCACTCTGGTAACTACACATTAACTCCATGACAATTATACCCTTAAGCCTTACACTTTAAATCTTAATTAGATCACTTTAATTTAGGCTTAACCAAAAGATAGCAAACACATTTAATATTTACATGTGTGGCCCCATATGGTGGAATTTTTCCAACATTTGTATGTGTGTTTTTGATGATTTTGGTGTGTTCGAAAATCAAAATGAAGAGATTGTATGGGTGCATGCAAGGTGTTTAATGATTTAAGGGAGAGAAGAGAAGAAGATTTGGATCATTGAGAGAGGAACGAAAGGAGACAAAACTGAGCGCTTCCTCCAGATGCGCCTGTGTAACGGGCAATCCAAATCCCCGCTTCACCGGCAACGCACTACCGCTGACTATCTAAAGGAAGAAGACAACCTGTATTTGAGGCCATTGTTGAGGTGGCCTCCAATCTTTTCTTTTTCATATTCACAACAGTACCCGTGAACAGTGTCAGTCGCGTCTGCTACAATGTACCTACAGTGCTGTCATGTCTTCTACTGTGCCGCTACAGTGCCATATACACTTCTCTATAAGGTTTCATGTATTCCGCATGAATATCTAAGGTTGGGGTTGCTGTTTTCTTTTCTAGGCAAGTTTGCTCGTTTGCTCGTGTTTCTGGTCGGGTCTTCGTGGATGGATTCATCGGCGTCTCTTATCTCCCTCTCCAGCGATTAGGGAGGCTTGTCTGGTCTTCCCGCAATTGTTCTCAATCGATTTTTCTATGGCTGTTTTGGTTTCTTGGTCGAGTTTCGCTTCATCGCTGGCCATGTCTATTTCTTTTATTTTTGGTTGTTATTTGCTTGGACTGGTCGCCTTTTTTTGGATTTGTTGGCTGTTGCTTTGGTTTGTATGGTGTTTCCGGTAGTGTTAGCTGGTTGGATTTTTGATCGGTTCTTGGTTCTGGTTTGGGCCGGTTTCGAACTTGTGGCTGGTTGTTGGTTGGCTTGTAGGTTTATTGTAGGTTTTTATGACTAGATTTTGGCCAATCTCGAGCTCCATGGATCTTATGTGCATGTAGGCTTATTTGTTCGTTGTTCCCTCGGAGGTGTCTAGGCATGTTACCACGACAGTGTCTCGATCCTCTAGTGTTGATGTTAGCTTGGTTCCGCCAGGTGCTTACTCTTTGCTTGGAAGCAAGACTGTCAGTGTAGATCCAGTTGTGGGCAATTTTTTGTCATCTTCCTCGTATAGGGGCTTTGTTTTTTATGTGGATCTTTTCAAAGCTCCATCGACTTGGGTTGATATCGTTTCGGGTCATTCGATTCCCTCGATTTCGGGTCTTTCTGCTTATTCAAAGAATGGTGGTTATGTGGCTATTCGGGTGGACCCCACAACCTATAAGTTCTGTTTGGAAGCTTGTAAATTCTCTCACATTGGCTGAGTAGTCCTTTCTAGCAATGAAAGGCACTGGAAGCTGGTTGATCTTAAGACCAAGCTTCAGTCTATTTGGAAGCTGAGTCCTGTTTGGCGGCTGATTTCTTTAGGCAAGGGTTACTTTCAAATTATGTTTAAATCTAATGCTGGCATGAATTTGGTGTGGGAAATGGGATCTCTTAATCTCAAACCGGGTTTATTCCGGCTCCAGCCTTAGGTGCCAGATTTTAATCCGGCTTTGCAGAAGTCTTCGAATGCTCAGGTATGGGTCTGTTTTTATGATCTATCATATGAGTATTGGCATCCGTAAATTATTTCAGATTTAGCTATAGATATCGGTGTGCCTTTACAGTTGGATAGGGCTAAGGTTGAGGGCGATTTCAAACATTTTACACGTGTTCAGGGTGGATATTGATGTATCGACTATGCCAGGGCCGGCCCATGTGCCCAGCAAACCCAACCATTTGCTGAGGCCCCCGATTGGCCCAATCAACTTCTTCATATTTTATAAAATCTGGGGCATCCACATCCAATCTATTTGGGGCCTCAGGAGTCAGGACCCAATCTATTTAAAGGTAAAGAGGCCCGATCTCATACATTTATTTTATTATTCACATTAGGCCCAACAAGTCAATTTAGCAGATTATATCAGACTTGTTGCTATTACTTGCTTACCTAGACTTATTGCTATTGATGACTTGTTGCTTCGTTGAATCTGTCATCTGTGCTTGTAATTTGTAAAGCATTCTCTACTTCGCTGAATCCTTTCTTGGCTTCTTCTTCAAACACTTAATCGCCGCCCTCTGCCTTTTTCTCTCTGTTGACACTCGACAAGCGCCTTCGTCTTCACAGGTTCCATTTTTTTTTTCATTTTTATTATCTGTCAACTATCTTCACTTCAATCTTCTTCATGCTTTCTTCTTTAATTAACTTAGTTTCCTATTTGATTAAGACTTTGATAGTTAAAACTTGTTAATTGCTTTATTTCCTTTATGTGTGTGACTGTGTGAGTGTGTCAGTGTGTGTTTTGTCTATGATTCCTAATTTCCTATGATTCAGAGATGATACTTCATCTTCGATTCTTGATTTCTTGTATGAGGTAATTAAAAAAGAAGATTACAATTTAGTGAATTTAGAAAGAAAATATATAGAAACCCAACTGGAAACAAGAGTACTTAATTGATATAAATTAAAAACTAAGGTAATTAGGCAATGTAACACAACTTTCACAAAGTAATTCAACTTATTTATTCAACAGCTTTTATTTTCAAAAACTGTGCTATTGTGTTTTTAGATTTAAGTTTTATCTAACATATTTTATAATATATATTTTTAGCTAATCTTGATTCTTGAATAGTTATGACGGGTCAACGAAAACATGACTCCAGAAGCCAAAAAAGAAAGATGAAAGAAAGAAGAGATATGGTGATGCAATCTTTTGTGGGTTCTATGGATAGGTACGTAAAAAGAAAACCTAATCAATCTGATAATGAGAATGAGAATGGGAATGAGAATGAGAATGAGAATGTGAATGTGAATATGAATATGAATGTGAATACTAGTCTGGATGATACTGATAATGCATATGATTTGAATGAGAATGAGAATGTGAATGTGAATACTAGTTTGAATGATATTGATAATGCACATGATTTGAATGAGAAAGAGAATGTGAATGTGAATACTAGTTTGGATGAGAATGATAATGCACATGATTTGAATGAGAATGAGCATGTTGATGGGTTGAACGAAAATATTGATGATTTGAATGATAATATAGAAGATTTGAATGAGAACGTAGATGACTTGAATGATCCTGGAAAATGGAAAATCAATATATCTAAAAAAGAACGAGATTTGATAGTAGAAATGGGTTCGCTAAGAGTTACTAATTTCGTATATCCCGCTGAAAATAATAGAAGTTTTAACGATAAATATTGCACTCGCTCTTTAGCAAATGGGGAGAATCACGATATGCCTTGGCTAGTGTATTCACAACTACAAAAGTAAAGTCTTTTGTTTTTGTTGTGTATTGTTCAAGAAAGGGTTTTCAAGTCCTTTAACTAGTGCACATCAAAGGTATAACGATTGGCGTAATATGTATGGTAGACTAATGGAGCATAAAAAGAGTAGTAGTCATATGCTTAGCATGAAAGCTTGGAAGGAGGCAAAATTGCGATTGAAAAAAATGTAACAATTGATGTACATGCATCATTAGTGTGCTTGCATCATTTTTAGGATTGCAAACTAGAATTCAAGTGACATGTGTATATTGATTCAATTCTAGTTTCCATAGGATATATTGATCATATATATTATGTTGTGTGTGTTTGTATCATTGGCATTCACTTAGATCACATGCGTTGTGAAGATGTTGGAAGTCTCATTTCTTAGAGTGATTTTTTGATTTGAGCATTAGAAGTCTTGGCTAGAGACATGAGGCCTTAGATAGCTTAGCATTGGAAGTCTTGGCTAGGATCGGGGTGATCCGACTAGCTAAGCGTGGAAGTCTCATATTGGAGAGTGATTCTTCAATTTGAGCATGGAAGTCACATTTTGGAGAGTGATTCTTCAATTTTTACATGGAAGTCCTGACTAGAATCTGGGTGATCCGGAGAGTTAAGCAAGGAGGCATCTCTTTCATTGTGTAGGGTTGAAGGGTAGATTTCTAGGTGAAGTGGTCACTTGAGAGATTGATTGTATCTTTTTATCTTACTAGTGAAAAGTGTTTGCCGGTGGTTGTGGAATCAACCCTTGGATGTTTCCTCTTCGGAGGTTTTACCACGTAAAAATCATGTGTTGATTTTCTCTATCATTATCTCTTGATATTTGTGTATGTGTTGATATATATCTTACTTTGTGTATGTGTTGATATATATCTTACTTTGTATTTTTCACTATCTTAATCCTTAGATAAATAATGTACCATATGTATTATGAGTTGTAACGTTTGAGCTATCAGTGGGTACGGCCACAGGATAACGATTTAATATTGATAGTTTGGCGTTATTGATTCATATGTCATAGCAAACATATATTTATAGATATAGATATCATGGTTCTTATAATCAAATAAGAGTAAATACCACCTTATGGGTCTTACGGGGACTTGGATAATAAATCTTGGTACAGAGTATTTAATAAGGAGTTATTGAATCATGATTTATGATAAATCAAAATTATCCATTAAACGTAAAGACGGTCCTAAGGAATAAAATAATTAATAATGCAACAGCCAAAAGGCATTTTAATTATTGGTATTTTTCATGAGGATACACATTTCACACAACTGCTTCAGGTAAAAATATATAATATATTTTATTTTAATTTAAGAGTGTAATTTCAGTTTTTTAGTGGATTAAACTGAAATTTATATATTTGGACTCAATTGATTAAGAGTTAATTGGTACTTGAGCCAAATATATTAGAGCTTGTGATTAAATAACCCGTGAATCCCCAAACTTCACAAGTTAAATTAGATCATCCAAAAGAAATCTATTGGGCTCAAATGTCGGGTTCCAAGACAAAGACTCATCTTACTTCTTTTATTTTATTTCCCATTAGGAACGGAAAATAAATCAAAATAGGATTTTGATGGAAAAATAAATAAAATAAAATAAAAAAGGAAAAGACTTCTAAAAAGATTAGACTTATTAAATCACAATATGAATTGTGATACTTGTGTCCTATGAGAAAACAAATTATTCTTTTTTAAACCTATAAATAGGTGGCTTAAGAGAAAGAATAGATTTACACCAAGCTTTCATTCTTATTGGTGTTGACACAAGCTTGAAAGTAAGTTGTAAGTTTCAAATTCGATTTGAGCTTTTAATCTTTTTCTTTAAGTCTTTTAGGTGGATTTACACCTTGGTTCAAAGAAAAATGAGTCCACACTCCTAGGTGATTCGATATTGTGCTAAATGCAAAAAATTTACGAAGACTAAACTACAAAGGTAATCTCTAAATTAATTCAATTTGCATTATATTAAGAATACAATCGGACGGTATTTTGAAATTTTTTTAAGTTCTGCAAATACATGTACTTTTAAAACCCTATTTTTCCACCCGGGCTCCTTCAACGGTCTCCGATGACTAGTGTCTTTTACTGAAATTGTCGTGGGATCGGGGACAAGACCACGAGGCGTGTTCTCAAGGAGTTGTGTTATTTGCATGGACCTGCTTTGGTTTGTATTGTTGAGCCTATTATGGCTTTTATTTTTATTTCTACCGGTTTCCGATTATCTCTAATAATGGTGGTTTGATTCCGACAATCTAGGTTTTCGCTGGTAATTCTTTCGCTGATGCTCAAATAGTCTTTTCCATGAGCATCGGCTTACTGTTTCGCTTTCGATCAATTCTCAGTTACATTGGTACACTATCGTTTATACGAGTCCTTCGGCGATTGTTCGTCGTTCGCTTTGGCAATCACTTCGGGATTTGGTTGGTTCCGTTTCTTCCTCTTGGTTAGGGGTTGGGGATTTTAATGTTGTTTTAGGAGCTCATGAAACTTTGGGTTCTTGCTCTCCGACTCGGAGTTCTTCTGAGGATTTCAGTTCGGTTATTGAGGACTGTGATTTGGTAGGTATGCATTCATATGGTGCTCGGTTCAGTTGGGTTAGGGGTAGGGGTGTGTAGGATCCAGTCTAACCCAATATGATCCATTGGACCCAATCCAATCCAATAGATTGGAACAGATTTAAGGACTTGAATGGATCAGATCAGATCCTAAAATATTAAATCCATTGGATTGGATCAGATCTTGGATTTCTATATGATAATCTATCAATCTGATAAAAATATAATACTTAATTTATATTGAGCTAATTTATTTTGTTTTATATAGATGAACATTGAACAAATTTTGGGTGCTATTGTATTTTTTAAAAACTCTTGAATGATTTTATTTATGTTTTTTGTTTGGAACTTCTGTTCAATGTTTTTAATTTGTTAGAACTTTTTAAACTTTAAAGTGTACAATTATATATTGGCTTTATGTTAATTATTAGTTTGTTATTTTTTTTTGAAGTAATATATGAATTAATAATTTGATTTTGTTAATTTTAGGAATGTTATAAATTTATAAGAATTGCTTTATATGAATTTGAACCATTGGATTGGATCGAATTGGATTTAAGTATTTTGCAATTGGATCGGATCATATTAGTATCTAATTGTAATCAGATCGGATCAGATCTGATTTTGCTCAAAGATTGGATCAGATCAGATTGTAATTTATTTTATCGAATCGGATCTTAGACTTGGAAAATCCAATGGATTCGATCCGCCTCACACCCTTAGTTAGGGGGTCGTAGTTCCCACACTAGAGTGGAGAGGAGATTAGACAGAGTTTTGGTTTCGGAGGGTTGTACTTCCTGTTGGCGGGAAATTTCTTATGTGGCTCTTCCTCGTAATTTTTCTGATCATTTCCCGTTGTTGATTTGGTTGTCAGATTTTAAGGTCTCTAGTCCTAGGCCTTTCCGTTTTCAGAGCATGTGGTAAGAGCACCACTATTTTATGACTATTGTTCGCAGCTTTTGGAGTTCCCTTGCTGTGGGTAGCCCTCCCTAGGTAGTTATCAACAAGCTGAGGAGTTTGAAAAAAATGCTATCAAGACTTGGAATTGGAAGGTTTTCGGTGATCTTAACTCTGATATAGCTGGGATATCAGCAGAGATTTAGTCTATTCAGCTTTAGGTGTCTAACCTGGGTTTTTCTAAGGAGCTTTTTCTAGTCGAGTTGTGTGTTCATCATGAGATGGATGTGTTGTTACACAAACATGCATGCTTTTTTCGAGATCGTTTCAAATTTAAGTGGCTGTGTGATGGGGACCGGAATTCCTCTTTCTTTCATGCCTCTATCAAACGTAGAATGTACCGTAATACCTTTTCAACTCTCTTGATTAATGGGGTCATATCATCAGATTTTATTCGGACCTCTTCTGCTCTGATATTTCTCAAGTGGAGATGGATTTTTTGATTGTGGATGATGTGATTCATTCTATGGTGTCTGAGGAAAAGAATGCTTTCTTGATTGGCGTTCCCTCTGCGGATGATATTCATGATACTGTTTTCGCTATGGATGCCGCTTCTGCCCCTTAGTCGGACAGATTTTCTAGTTGCTTTTATTAGAGATGTTGGGATGTTGTGAGCAGGGATATGGTTCTTGTTGTTCAGGACTTTTTCCACACATGAGCTATTTTTCCGGGTCTCAATTATAGCTTTATTGTTCTTCTTCCAAAACTGAAAGATTCGATTTTTATTGATCAGTTTCGCCCAATTGTGCTTAATAACGTTTTGTTAAAAATCTCTTCCAAGATTTTGGCTAATCGGTAGCTCAGATTGCGGCTAGGATTGTTTCCCCTGATCAGTTCGGATTCGTTCGAGACCGACACATTGAGGATTGTATTGCTTTGGCTTTTTACTATGTGAATGTGTTGCATAAGAAGTGTTATGGGGGCAATTTGGCTATGAAGATTTTATATCTGTAAGATTTTTGATACTCTTGACTGGTCTTTCCTTGGTAGAATGTTGTAGGCTTTTGGGTTTTCTCCAGTTTTTATGGACTAGATTGACATCATTCTGAATCCGTCTTGGCTTTCAGTGCTAATCAATGGGGTTCTAGAGGGTTATTTTCGTTGTTCTAGAGGGGACGTCAGGGAGATCCTTTATCCCCTCTTCTGTTTGGGATTGTGGAGGACTTCCATAGTAGACTTTTAACGATAATGGTAGATTCCTCTCAGATTTTGCCAATTTCTTCTCTTAGGGGTTTTTTTAGCTCCGGCGCATTTACTTTATGCAAATGATTTTCTAATTTTTTGCAGGGATACAATTCGGAACTTGAAGAATATCATGCATGTATTTGGGGTTTATGGTGACATCTTAGGTGAGTTGGTTAATTGAGGTAAATCTTCCATCTTCTTTGGCTCTTCTGTTTCTTCATCCAGGATCGGTCGCTTGCAGCCTTTTGTTGGTATGTAGATTGGGTAGCTACTTTTCTCTTATTTGGGGTCCAGTTGTTTCAGGGTAAGCCTAGGAAGGCTGTGTTATAGCCTATTGCGGATAAGATCTTATCTAAATTCGCTAAGTGGAAGGGTAAAACCCTTTCCTTAGCTGATCGTGCTACTCTGATCAGGCCGGTCATCAATTGTTCTTTTGTTCATTCTTTCATGATTTACAAGTGGCATTCTTCGTTGTTGTAGCTTATTAATCGCATGTTGAGGAACTTTTTGTGGACAGGGTCTTGTGAGGAGACCAAGTTGGTCCAGGTTGCTTGGGATCATTGTTTTAGGCCTTACTCTTCAAGAGGCCTTGGTTTGATAGACCTCAGGTTGTTGAATGACTCAATTTTACAGAAGTTCACTTTAAAGTTTATGACTTCTGCTGGTTTTGCTTACTCGTTTCTTCAAGAGAGGTATCTCAGGCAGCTTCAAAAACCTCAAAGAGGGTATGTCACTTCTTCGATATGGTCTTCTCTTCGGGCTAATTATTCTACTCATCTTAAAGAAGGTATTTGGCTAATTGGCAAGAACTCTCAACATGATTTCTGGCCTGATAATTGGCTAGGGGTTCCTATATTGGAGCTTTTGAGGATTCCAGGTTACTTGGCTAGCCCTCTCTAGACAATGGTCTCTGATTTTATTAAGGATAGTAGGTGGGTTCTTAACAATTGTTTCTGAGCCCGCTTCCCGGACCTTTGTTTTCTGATTGGTCGTATAACGATTGCTCATTTCACGGACTCTCTAGTTTAGGCTCATTCTCGGGATGGTCGAGTTTCTAGCAAGGCATCTTACTCTCGGTTCATTCGTGACTCTCCTCAGGTCCCTTGGTGGAGAGATGTTTGGTCTCGTTCTATTCCGCTTTCCCGTTCAACGTTGACCTGGTGTCTTTTGTTTAATAGGCTCCCCACGGAAGATCACTTATTTAGGTCTGGATTTCAGTTGGCTTCCCGGTGCAGTGATTGTAGGGTTAGTAGTGAGTTAGCTGATCATCTTTTCCTCCAATGACCCTAGCGGTTGCTCTTTGGGAGGCTGTTTTCTCAGCTTTCCAGCGGCGTGTTTCTACCGACTCTTGGAATTCTTTTTTCTTATAGGCCATGTTAGTTTCATTTAGTGATCAGATCAGGGTTTTATGGAAGGCAACTATCCATGCAGTGGTTTGGAATGTGTGGTTTGCCCGTAATCAGTGGATCTTTAAAGATGAGTCAGTGAATTTCAGGTCTGCTCTTTCTCTGGTTTGGCGTGCAGGTTTCTGATGCCAATCACCTGGAGATTGGTTGTATGCATAATTATATAGATGGTCTTATGATTTTTCAACAGTTCGGTCTACGTGGTCATCCTGCTAGGGCCCGAGTTATCAAGAGTGTGATTTGGTCACCTCCAGCTCCTAGTTGGATCAAAGTCAATACGGATGGTGCCGCCTTTAGTTCTCCGGGAGTTGGAGGTTGTGGGGGGAGTCTTTCGTAATTGTAGGGCTTTTGTGAAGGTTTGTTTTGCTATCCCTCTTTGTCAGGTGTTGGCGTTTGAGGTTGAGCTTCTTGTGGCTTTTTTGGCCGTTAATTTTGCTTAGAAGTATGTGTGGTGTCAGATCTGGCTTGATAGTGATTCTTCTTATGTGGTTCATCTGCTCTCTTTTCGCTCTGAGCAGGTTCCTTGGCGGGTTTGTCAGGCGTGGCAACATTGTATTTTTCGGATTTCAATGATGGATTTTCAGGTGTCCCATATTTTCAGTGTGGGGAATCAAGTTGTAGATGCCATGTCTAAACATGCTTTGGAGCTGGAGGCAGATTCTTGGTGGTTCTCCACTCCACCGTTCTATTCCTCGTTGGTTGACAATGACAGCATGAGTTGAGAGTTTTTTCGGTTTTCTTGATGCTTTATGTTCTTTTTGGTATGGTCTGCTTGCCGCTTTTTGTTTGAGACCGTTTTCCTCCTGGTTTTTATGCTTATCATGTTGTTGTTACTCTTTATTTTTTTCTATTATCATTTATATATATGGATACTGCCTATAGGTTTTTCAGCACATGATCGCTTGTGATTCTTTTTGACCTTAGATTCGTCCAATTTTATCAAAAAAAAAATTAATTCATTTTTTATTCTTTGTTACTCTGATCTCCACCCTTTAAAAAATCTTGTTTTTTATTACTTTTTAATTGTCTGTTTTTTTTATCATTTTTTTAATAGTTTACATTATTTTGTAGGTTTTTTATTTATTAAATCTTTTTTAATTTTGGCGTATCCGTGGTATTCCGTCTTTTACTATTTTTTAACGGTCAAGCCTCAAACTAAACGGTTAAACCCTAACTGTAAGGGAGATTAGTATCAATTTATGATAAAGTGATTTCTGAGTGTAAAAGGTCAAACCTCAAGGGAGTTTAGTGTAACTAGCCCCTCTCACAAATTTAACAATTCATTGTATTTTTATATTTAAACGAGGAAAATGCATATGTGACATGTCAGCGCAATATATATAAATATAGGGTAAAATTTATAAGTAACCATAAAATTAGCGGCTTTTCTAAATATATCTACGATTAGAATTTTGATTGTTTCTAGCAAACAATTCACTATTAGGACAAAAGTGCCTTTCAGTTAAAATGAATAAAAACACAAAAAGGAAAAAAAGAAAAACAAAAGAAAAAAATGAAAAAAGAAATAAGAAAATTAAAATTAAAAAAGCAAAACTAGAAGTAAAGAAACTTTGTTTCAGTGTTTGAAATAACAAAGAGGGTGACCAGGAAGACCTGACGACGACCAAGCAAGCAAGACCAGACGGTGACCAAGCAGACATCGACCGGACGACGACGACGAAAAATAGACGAGCAAGACTTGATCCTGACCTGTGAGACGACGGAGACATGGCCCCGGCGTAGAGACCAGTGAGAGACTACAGAGACAGACCACCGGAGAGAGACAAGAGGCGACCGACTTTGATTTGATTCACCATAGTGAAACACGGCTGCGTGGGAGAATTTAAAAGGTTTGCAGTCACCGTACATATGATTTTAGGTTTTTTATTAAAAACAAATTGTGGTTGGTGAGGGTTGTTTTTTAATTTGATTTCGATTTTGATATCAATTTCGATATTGATTTCGAATTCGATTTGAATTGAATTTGATTTTGATTTTGATTTGGATTTTGAGTTCGAGTTGAGTTGAAATCTTATAGGCTATTCTATCTTGATTTTTCTGTCTGTTGAATTGAAAGTGTTTTCCAATTTCCTACTACAAAATCATGGCTTGCATAATTGGTAATGACTGGTGTGTGTAATTGGTTATGACTGGTGTGTAGACTAATTTCCA
The DNA here is from genome assembly GCA_033220585.1 of Dipteronia sinensis. Lineage (NCBI taxonomy): Eukaryota > Viridiplantae > Streptophyta > Magnoliopsida > Sapindales > Sapindaceae > Dipteronia > Dipteronia sinensis. Next base: position 44,330,316 of record CM065639.1, read on the forward strand.
GGTTTGAATTTATTACTTGTTTTGCATTAGTTGTTGGTACTTTTGTTTATGTCATTTCAATTGTTGAATTTTATTTCCTTTTCTTTATCATGTAGGTTTTAGGTTCGGGACAAAGAGATAAATGGGTTTAGAATCAACAACTTTTGGCATCTTAAATGGACCTGCAACTTCGACATGCATTGTTGAGTTCTTGTTTTGGGTATTATTGTGGTGGAATTTAACAGAACAATATTGAGTTTGTCTATGATTTTGCAGCATAATTCTTTTGACATGGTGTTCCAATAACACTGATGTGTTTAACTGATCACTAATACTGGTGTGTTTAATCGTTCAATACGGGTGTGTTTAATTTCTCAGAATTGGTGGGTTTAATTTATAAATAACACAGGTGTGTTTTATTGATCGATATGCAGTGTGTTTAATTTTTCAACACTTGTGTGTTTAATTTTTCATGACATAACTTGTTTCATCACAATTTCAACACAAGTCTTTCAACAAAATGCAAAATCCTGACTAAGCAAGCTAGGTGAATCAGTGAATCAACCATACAAGCAACTCAATCCAATAATATGGCTCATCCTTACACGCTGTATGACAAACTTCGTTACATGAAAAAAAAAATTGTAAGGTGAATCAGCTGAATCGGTGAATCAACCATGCAAGCAAGGTGAATCAGTGAATCGACCATACAAAAATCTAGTAATAGTAGCATGAGCCATAGAATCAGTGAATCAACCATACAAGCAAGGTGTTTGGTTTAATTTTCAAATAGTGTTAAATTTCTGGTAATAGTAGAATGAGCCATATTATTCCGAAATTGTAAATCAAATATCTGATAATGGTAGCATGAGCCATATTATTCCAAAATTGTATGTCAAATAGCTGATGATAGTAGCATGAGCCATATTATTATGAAATTGTATGTCAAATATATGGTAATATTAGCATGAGCCATATTATTCCAAAATTGTATGCCAAATATCTGATAATAGTAGCACGAGCCATATTAGCGGGTAAGGACAAGTAAAACAGTTCTTGAAATAAAATTTCAACATAGTTTATAAAATTCAACTAAATCCATACCAATTTCAACATAATCCTTACTAGCGCAACCACGATTTAGATCCATGATAAGTTAAAAAACAATGGTAATCACAAATTCATGAAATAACCTGATTCATCACAATTTCAACACTAGTTTTTTCAACAATATGCAAAATCATTACTAACAGCTCATGAAATCCAATTTCAACATAATTCCAACACAGTTCATGATATTCAACTAAATCCATACAAATTTAAACATAATCCTTACTAACACAAACATAATTTAGAGGTCATGATTGCCTGGATCCGTAGGGTCATCGTATGGCCATGTTGGACACGTCCTTATATTGTGTCCTTCTTGTCCACATGACTCGCATTTACGACGTCGGGGTGGTGGTGGATCTGTTTGTGGGTCCGGAACATTGCCTTGCTGATCGACCGAGGGGTTTGGACATTTTTTCTGTTGTGGCCAGATTTCTTGCACATGGTATAGTACCTACTCATATGACCATGCTCTCCTGCAGATGGAACCTTATTCTTTCTCGGCCTACCGGCTTGAGCTCTCCACTCTGGTGGAAGAACAACTTCAGAACGTACTTCTTCAGGAGTATTCCATTCGCTTAGGTGTCCAATGGGAAAGATGACACTGGTATAGGTTTCCAACCAGGTGTTTGTTATGTAGAAATCAGAACTGAAGTCGACAAATTTCTTTTTACAAAACCTACAAACACAGTCAAACAAATATCATTATGTTTATTCCATACACAACTCAGCATACGTCGAATTCCTACTCACTTTGACAAACTCTGTTTCACCAACCTCGTAAAAGTTCCCCACCCATTTGCCACCATAAGTGATTACCAATTTCGTTGGGTCCGTACCTGCATGTGTATAATAAAAATCTCACATTTAGATTTCAGTTTATTAAACCAGTCACATTAAACAAGGTGTAACCAATTAAACACACTGGGGCAAACCAATTAAACACACCGGGCAAATCTATTAAACACACCAAGGCAAACCAATTACACACATTGGGGCAAACCAATTAAACAAACCGAGGTACTCCAATTAAATACACCGGGGGTACTCCAATTAAACACACTAGGGCAATCCAATTAAACAAACCAAGACTCAATAATTAAACACACCATGCCTCATTAATTAAACACACCGGGGCAAACCTATTAAACACACCGTGGCAAACCAATTACACATACCGGGGTGCGTCAATTAAACATACCAATGCAAACCATCTTCAACCTAAATACATCAACAAATCTACAACTGAAACAAATCAAATAAGGGTTTTAAATACGTACCTCAGCAAGAACGACCTGATTCATCCATATTCATCATGAAATTCGAACCTAGATTCTTGACAAACGAAGCCAAACCCGTGACAAACACCGCTGAATCTATGACAAGCGAAGCCAAATCCAGCAGTAACAAAGAGAGGTATAATTTCAAACAATGGTTTCAAATACAGAGATGTTGTTTCCAACAATAATGGTTTCAAATATAAATGAGTTCTTTAAAGAGAAGAAATTTTGTTTCAAGCTGAGATTAAAGAGAGATATAATTTAAGACAAAAATATGGGAGAAATTTTCAGCAAACCTTATTTGGTAGAGAGAGAGACTGTATCTGGTGGAGAGAGACTAAAGAGAAAGAAAATGTGATTTAAGACAAAAATATAAAAGTAAAGAAAATATTGAGAAATAAAGAAAATTGAAAAATGAGGGTTATTTTAGTCTCTACAGTAGATTCTTTGACATAAACAGTCATCTTACTAATTCTGGACAAATTTAGAAAAGCCTCTAATTATTTGGTTAAAAATGGCTATTTCCTCATATATACATATATATATATATATATAAATAAAGAAAATGGACTTGTAACCTGTCAACACGATATATATATATATATATATATATATATATATATATATATATATATATATATATATATATATAAATATATTTATTTATATATATATATCTATATATATATATATATATATATAAAAGGAAAATGCACATGTAACCTGTCAACACAATATATATATATATATATATGAAACTTTTCATATCCCCACCAACATATATTGAACTTTTTCTATTAGCACCCCTTATTTTAATACAATTAGCACATTTGATGAAATTGGATGCAATTGAATGTGTTTCGATGATATTTTTTTATATGTTTCCTAGGAAAATTAAAATATACGATTGGTAAAAATTTGAAATTTTTTTAGATTCGATAACTATTTTTTTTTCTTCTGATTTTCTATTATTTTTAAATGTTTTATCTTCACAAAAAGTTAGAAAAAACTAGTTCTTGTACCCGAAAAATTTTCAATTTTTTTTCGACAAATGTATTTATCATCTATACAAAAAATCACATCAAGATTCAATAAATTTTATCAAAGGTGTTTAAAGGTACATCGTAAAAAGTTCTTATTGGAATATATATATATATATATATATATATATATATATATAACAAAATATAATGATAAATTAAAAAGGAAGAGATGGATCTCCAAAGTTGTCGGATGGTGGAGGTCAAATTCAAAAAAAAAAAATCAAAAAAAATAAAAAGAACTAAGATACAATCTCCAATCCATGAAGATCTCCAATTCTCCAAAGATTTGGCCTCCCCAGCACGGACGGAGGAGGCAACCGACACTTGAAGGCCTAATGGTTGCGAACTCATGTCGGTTATCACTAACATTAGTAACTCATTTTAAGACAAAAGTAATTTTGCACGTTATTTAAGCTAAAAGGGTTGTATTGTTATAATGTATCTAAGACCATCTCCAATCCAAATAGTATTTTTGGTGCAACTTGATATTAAAATAGTGTAATTTTTACACTATTTCATCATTTCATCTCCAATCTATTGTACCAAATTTAACACTAAAAAAAATATTCATTTGAATATTCCCTTTCTTTTCATTTTTTTTATTATTATCTGTCAACTAATACTAATCTCCAACTAATCAAAACCCAATTTACAATTAAAAAAAATTTAAAAAAAGGTTTTTTACGCTAAATGAATAGTGTCACGCCAGATATTACGTGACACTGTTCACTTACACAAATTTACTGCAAGAGATGGTGCAGGGTTGGAGACATTTTTTACTGCAAATATGAAGATGGTGCGGTGTTTGGTATAGGGTTGGAGATGCTTTAATGGTTATCGGTTGGTGATTCATTTTTCTAAATTTTTACATATATTTTTAGAACAAAATTTGCACAATTTAGCACCAAATTTATTATATGTGAAATTGTGTAATTTTAACACGTTTAAAATCCTTTTCAGAAAAAAAAAAAGGTTTTAAATTACAAAATCTCTTTATTATTATTGTTATTATTATTATTATTGTTTGAATTATTTGTTAAAACTATTTCATTTGGGCCAATAAAGTTACACTGTGCTGGGAGGAATTCCACTGAATCACTGATCAATACAATGTGCACTTAAACAACAAAAATCACCAAATCTAAAAATCAGTCGACTATTTTGGACGGCCCTGATTGGCTCACTCACAATAGTATAAATATTATTCCCACTATTCAATTCCTCCCCAAACGCGGAAACTACAAAAAGCAAAATCATCATATAAAAAAAATACACGTCTTTCCTCTTCTTGTGAACCGAGTCACAACACAAACCGACTCAGTCCAATCCGCCACCGAGTCGGAAGATTTAAACTAATAAAAACATCTTCACATAAAAATGGAGGGAGTCGGGGCCCGACTGGGGCGGTCCTCGACCCGGTACGGTCCGACTACGGTGTTCAGTGGCCCCGTCAGGAAGTGGAAGAAGAGATGGATCCACGTTTCTCCGTCCAACAACAACAACAATCACTCGAATCAAAATCACCACCACCACAACAACAATAACGTCGTCAATGGTTCAACTGCTAACGGAAATAACGGCTCGCATCTGCTGCTCTACAAGTGGACACCGTTGATTCAGAAAGACGGCAGCAACAATAACAGTAACGGCAATGTTAACAGCAACGGAGAGAAGAGTTCTGCCAAGGACGATACGACGCCGGAGGAGGAGCCGCCTCGGAGAAAATTCAAATACATTCCGGTATTTTTTTAATGCTAAATTTTGTTTTTGTTTTCTGGGGTTTCTTTGAATTTTGTTTTTCTAGGTGGGTTTTTTTTATATATATAATTTTGCTAATCGGGTTGGATTGCTTGTGGTTTTGAAAATTGCTTGATTTGGGGGTCGAAAAAGATTCTTTTTTTTTTCTTTTGTGTGTGTAAACAGTGGTTTAGGGTTCCACTGTGTGAGTTTAGATCAAGAAAAGCGAGAGTGAGCTCAGTTTTGTTGATTGAATGTTGAAGAAAAGAAAAGAAATATATTTGTGGGATTACGGGAGAGTAATGTGGGTGGTTGATAATGAGAAATTTTCGAGTTGTGACTTGTGAAATAGGTTTAGTGTTGTAGATTGGAAGAATGATATCGAAGACTAGGGCATTGATATGGTTAGAAGATCTGTTTGAGACTTGACAAAGGAGTCATCATTAGGAAGACAAAACGTCTTGGATCGGTTTGGGTAGTCAGTAATTTATCATTCAAAGCAATTGTGTTTTCAATGGAACTAGATGTATTTTGCTAATAAGACATTGTTTATTTAGTGGCACTTGGTTGAATTTAATGACACTATTTTGAACAATATAATCAATGTTTTAAAATGCACGAGGTTGCTAAGGCGTGCTTTGAGGTGCTTCCTCAGTTCGAATTTTAAAACATTGAATATTATGTTGTGTTAGGTGTTAATTTAGATGCATTGAATTTTGACTTCAATCAAAATCAATGTTTTAAAATTCGAACTGAGGGCTTGACTCAGCTGCCTCATGGCCAAAAGCTCCTTGAGTCGACCGCCTCTACTTAACTAGCTTGAACTTGCCTCAGTGCACTTTTTGCCTTGAGGCGGTGCAAAGCCTTATTGTGCACAGATTTAAAATTTTTTTTAAAATAAAAACCCACTATACAACCCGAAAAAGCCAACTTTAACTTTATAACAGAATGTCGGTACTTTCTGCAGAAATGATAGTTTCTTCAATATTTAGTGGTCATTTATCACTAGGATGACATTTGGATCCATATTTCAAGCCAGTAAACATCATTTTTTATTGTCATGCACATTGTTTTTGACATCTTTATGTTAGTAATGTTGATTGCGGATTATTTATTAAATGTTATGGTTGATTTTCTATTTTATTATTATTTTTTAAATGCTGTATTATTTATCATTTTCAAATCGAGGCAACCGCCTCATCCCCTCACCTCGCGAGGACAGAACCGCCTTGCCTATTTTAAAACATTGACCAAAATTTTGAAGACGCCAGCATCTGCCCTAGACTCTCTATTCTTCAATTAATAGACTCTAGAGATGATATTTGACATGTTTCCTCCACGATAATTGAATCCCACTTTGATGTGTCTTTGCTGATGGACTATGAATCTATGATGGTAAACCCATGATAATGTAGTAATATGATGTCCATGTTGAAGGACTTGAGATTACTCTTTGTAAGAAATAGCATCTTGTAAGGTTTTATTATTCCAATTCTTCTTCATGATTATGTGATCTCGTCTATATGAACCTGAGAACGTGTCTGCCTTTAGTGAAACTTGTTGCTTTAATGTGTTTTGAGTTACTTTTTTGGTGAAAAATATGTTGTACAAATTTGTGAGGCAACACCAGCGTTGGTATAGTTTGCATGGATGCTTTGAAATAGGTTGAGTGAAGACATTTGTTGTTTTTGTTTGTTGAGTGACACATTTGTTGTTTTTGTTTTTCATTTCCTGCGTAGTTAGTGGTGCTCTGTGGATAAATGATGTTCTTGGCTGTTTGACAATGCAGATTGCTGTGCTAGAGGAACAGAAGAAAGCCTCAGAAATTGAGGCTGCAGAAAATCCTGGCAACGAAGCTAAACCTGCTGATACTGAAGCAAATACAGCGGAGCCAATTCCCAGGACTGGTGGTTTTGGTGAAAAGCCTGACATTAATGATGTACCTATGGAAGAAAATCAGGTGAACCAATGTTTTTCTCTTTTTCCTTTCAATTGTTTTGGTTTTGAGTGGTTCAAGTATTTTAGTTATAACAACTGCCATTCATACAGACCAATTTGTACTGAAAGCTTATGTGGACTCATGCGTAAGGGTAATCGCTCTCATTTGCTTTGAAACTGAAAGTGAGTTGTGTCATGTCTGCATACAAACTTCCCTGTGCTGATCTTCCACTTACATACATGTTTTATACTGATAAAAAAGCAGTATGCCCATTAGAATGCAATTAGTGAAAAGGGAGAATTCATGTTCTCTTTGTCAGCCTTGTAAAGACAGATTATCTAACTTTCTACCAAGAAATTCTGTGTTGTCTATTAATTGCTTCCACATAAGTAGTAAGCTTTCAGGTCTGTGTCTTGCCATAAGCTTGCATCTAATGTTGTCTTGAACTATAATTTCTGTCTCAGGACGATGGTCAAATAGTACGACAAGATTTAAACGAAAGCACGTTGGATTTGAGTTTAGGTTTGAAGGCACATGATGGTGACTCTGACTCAAAAACAGACCAGACCAGAGATGGGAAGTTGGAAAGATTGAACTCGAATAGGTAGAGGACATTTTTCGGATATAATTTAATGCAGAGAAGATATGAAGAAAATGGCCTTTCTGTTTGTGCCTGATTAGAGATCCAATTTTTCCCTGGCCTCTGATCTAGCCTCAGATCAACGTAGGACAACTTATTTGAGTGGCTTCTGCTTGTACTTTTAGTCTTTCAATTTGATGCTCCCTTTGCTGAGCTGATTGCAATTTGTACTAATTATTTGGAACTACACGATCTATTTTTTTATTGAACGATTGATTTCTTTTGGGACCTTATTTCAATTGGACTTGCTGGACATACTGTAGTTGCATAAACTTTTTTATGAATTGTTACAAATTTTAGGTATATGATTGGAATAGGATCGATATTGTAAAATTTTACTCTAAATGTTTGATAAAGATATGCTCAACTGTGAATTGTGTGATTTCATTCCCTGCCAGTAGCTCAGTACAAGATGGTTGCTCAGTTTTTAAAGATTTTGAGGGCAAAAAAAGTTGGCATACAACTTCATCGATCTGACTGTTTACTTGTTCAAATCTATGATTGGTTACTAATAACCAAAAAATGTCAACCAAATTCTGTTCAATGATAAAAGAAATCAGTTCCAGATACTGTGGGTGGTATTCAAAATAACCAACTCACCATCGATGGCTGCAGAGAGTATGTGAGATGAGGCATTGCAGAGAAAAGAATGAAATAAAGAGTAGAATCATCTAACTCAAATTTTATTAGCCAATAAATAGTACTTTGCCATCAAGCTATCAATTTTTGTTTTATTAAAAAAAATCTTTACAAGCACAATGACAATTAACAGTTGGACACAAATTTTCCACAATTGAACTTGAATTGAAAAATTTTAAGCCTTAAAAGAAGGCAGGCATCAATGATATGTTGAGCTTGAATCAACTGCAATGCGAAGAGGCAACACAATTATGAGTAAGGTGAAGTCACCGGTTGTTGATAACACTTGGATGCATGAAATTACGAAATTATCATATCATTCTTTTGCAATAGCTGGCTCCTCCTCAGAAAAGTAATCATGCCTGAAAAATGAGACAAATATTACCATGTGTGTGTAACGGAAACTCAAGGTAGATGGAAATGATAGTCTTGTAACAACACCACAAACATTACAGCAAGAAAATCTGCAAAAACTTTCTCATTAGACCTCTCCAAATCCACCATCATCTAACTTAAAAATTTGATTTGCCAGCCACGTTTTAATTAAGGATGCACAAAATAAACTAATTTACCTCCTATAACATGAGATGCATATCATAATCTTATAAATGCCAAATAGAAAAATGGTAAAAAAAAAAAAAAATTTGTTGTACTTACTTTACTTTGCGTGAAAGTTGGTACATTCCTGTAGCAGCCATTACGAGGTTTACACTAAATAGATTCCAGTTTTTCTGTATTGAAGAATGAAAGACAACCAAGAATTAATATGAAGCCAAACCTCATCCAAAGAGCAGAATCAGGAGAAACAGAGAAACTTCATACGAGAAAAGGAATCTAACAAAAAGAAAAAGGGAATTAGAAAGTGAAATAAAATAATTTGCTAATTTCCGTATCTGTTTTAGTTCCCTGTTAGCGTGCAAAATTGGAATGTTACAGATTAAATAGATCACAAAATACATCCACATTCCAAATGTTTTGAGCAATCAATGATCATCTACATCCTCTCTGTTGATACAACAAATTCAGGAAATCATAACTTGAAAAAAGCTAATAGTCTCTCAATAAAACATTGTCTCTTCTCAGCTGCTTACCCAGTTTGAAGGACGCACTCAAAGCTAAGATATAATGTAGCTGTTTATAAGAGACTAAACATATCAAACAGATAATCACACCATCTATAGAGGATGTAGAAATAAACAAACAAATGATGCCAAGTACAACCATGAGTTTAGGATTGATCAGATAGGTCAATCACAAGACTACAATTGTTTGAAGTTCTTCTCTTAAGGAGCTAAAACAGAACTAGAATATGTATTTACAAAATCATTATTCCATTAGCTATCTCATCTACTAATCAAACTTACCGGGGTGATTACAATGCTGTACCGTGACCAGATGACTCCAGTGCATGTAACCGCTGGGTACCACACGCCAGAAGTGAGAAAAATTGTAAGAATACTAAATACTAAGTAATATGAAGAATGAAATGTTTCCCAATAAAGAAGAAAAAACACATAGACACATACCTAATTGCTGGGGATAAGAAAGCTTTTCGGGTGGTTTAGAGAAGTCGGCAACATTTGCTATGCTGATGCCCCATTTAAAAGTTGGTGCCCAAAAGTGAACTACAATGACATTGTTAATGTTAGCTTATGCACACATTAAGAATTGACAAAACGAAAACATATTTATCAACCTTGATTATCGGGTTGACTTAATTTACGCAAAAACACTCACTCTATCTACGTTATACACGATCAACCCACATCGACTAACAAACAATTCCCACCTCATTCTCACTATTTTGTGCCACTTCGAATTACTTGAACATGAAGTATTGTAACCTCCAGTACTCACCTAATTTGTTTCGTATTCCACAGGAGCGAAACCAAAAGTATCAGACGCATCGATGAGAAAGAACAAATTATCAGATTTATTATATTTTCACTAATATTTGAACATCCGGTGATAAATCACACAAGTTTCACATTTGAATCCAATTCAGAGAACAAAATCATTACAAATATCAGCTATAAATTCAAAGAATTGATTAAATCAAAACTCAGAGTCACAACCATTGTACGCGAGTCGCAACCTTTAATAAAATTCAGCTAAAATAATTTCAGCTTTAAAAAAGGATCTCATCGCAAGAAATAATAATAAAACAGATGTATAGCGAGAAAAGGTGAGTCGACTCACTGGTTTTGGGACCGGCTGGGTGGTTCCAGAGAGCTTGAAGCTTTGAAGATGCCATGAACTCAACTCTGTGTCTTGTCTTCTGTTTTCGTTTGGTGGGTTTGGTTTGGTCTGGTCCCGTATCTGCTGGAGCGTTTGGTTTAATTGGTCCACGCGAACCACGCTAAAGGAAAATTCACCAGTCACCTCTCGCCACGTGAGCACCAAGCGGAGATTCTACGCACCGTTTTCATACCAAAATTACCTGGCGAATCTGAAAGAAAAACGTGGCCGTTTTATTGAGAAATCACTAGGGATGAAAATGTAATGGGTCAAATGGGGATGCGGAGGTTCCGCAGGACCCCTTAAATGACCTGTCTCCTGTGGTCAATCTGAAGTAAGTTAGAGTCGGTTAGCAACCAATTATAACCGACTTCAGCTTAATAACCGGAAATGGCCCGTAATCGAATGTTTATTCTTATTCAAGGAATGGTAAAATTATAAATGGATACAAATATTTGCATAAAACGCTCTATTTGTAGCAGAGATTGAAACTATTAAACCGGAGAACGGTGGTATTTATACCCTTAAAAATTATATATACATTCCTCTAGTAAAAACACCTCATTAATTTTTTTAAAAAACTATAATTTGTTAATAAACTTCACTTAATGATAAAAATACCATTTATTCATTTCTATTATATTGTATTGTTTAACTGCACCCTCAACTACACCTATTTTATTATCTAATTAATCTTATTATTATTTAAAATTTTATTATTTTATTTCTTGTTTTTCAAAAAAATAATAATTCTAACTCTAAAATACAGAAATTATAACAAATGGGTTTGGGTTTGAATTAATTTTATTTACAATATTTTATACATAAAGTTTCATTGAAAAAAGTTACAGATATTCGTAGTGTATAATGGGGAAAATGAATAAAATAATCCATTTTATTAAAGCTTATTAAACAGCCATCCAGTAAATAAATTTTTTTTTTAAAAGGGGCAATTGCCCAGAAATCATGCAACGCACAGGCTAAGCAAACAATTACAGTAATGTTTTTTGCTATGTATGTGTTTTGCCATTGTAATATACAGGCACAGAGAAAATACAGATCGATAGTGATGAGAAAAATCAATATAATTTTTTTTCTCTATTCTTTATCTAATAGGGTGGGTTCTTACGGTGTGGATTGAGTAGACTTTTCAAGTTCGTAATTGTTTGCTGGTCTGTTCTACAATCCATAGACAATTTTAAATTTCCAATTTGTATTTAAAAGTAGTATTTAAAAAATAAATTAGGGTTTGAGAAAATAGAAAGGGTTTTAGGATATAAAAAACTGATTAATAATTTTTGGGAGTTACAAACTATTTAGTCATTTTTGTCATTTTAATCAAAGTTAATATTGAATTTTTGAAAATGTATTAATTTAGAGTGTACATACAATTTTTAAGGGGTGCAAATATCGTCACTCTAAATCAATGCTAGGACGAGGATGAATACCATACTTATATTCATTTTATATTTAGGGATGTGGATGATGTCGGGATGGATATGATCTATGGATAACCATCCCACATGGACATCGTTGTCAATTTTAATATCTAATAAATATAACGAATATATGTCTTATTGTGTTATTGTTAACTTTAATTATATAAATTACTTATCGAATATGAGTTTGGACATAGCAAAAATGGATATAGCTACCTTGATTTTGGGATATCCGGATTTACCCATCTACTTAAAGACGTGTATGGATACGGAGATGATATTGGGGTATACTTGAATCCACTTCATTGTCGTGTTAAAACTTAGGGGTTGTTTGTTTGTTTATTTGTTTGTTTTTTGTCTGAAAACTGAACAATTCTGAATTTTATTGAAGACTGAATATAAACTAAAACCTAAATAACATGTTTGGTTTTATTTTTCTCACCTCTAAATATAGTGTTAACTAATTTGTTTTTTAAATATATAGTAGATTCTCCATAAATTAATAATCTACTTAAATTACAAATATAATTTACTATCATATTTCTTGAAATACGAGTCTATTGTTGCTTGTTTTTTTTCTTGAAATTCAAAACTAGTCGAATCTCATCTCTAATTTTTCTTAATGCACCTAGAAGTTATGGAGTTAAATTCTCAAATTGCAACAAAAAATTATGAAGTGGTGTTGATGTTTTGAATGCTTCTTTACGTGTAATAAGCTCCATAGAAGTTTTATCATCCTCAGCTTCGTCATCAGCATGATTCTCAATGATATTATCAACAATTTCTTCTAGACATAAAACCTCTAAACTTGCACCAGTTTCACCGGAATAATCCAAGAAGTAATTTACATCCATTTCATCACGGTAACCCAATCCTTTGATTATTGTCCCAAATTCACAAATGCCACCTTGTCCATCTAAGGATTCATCAAAGTTGAGGCCATGTCTTTCACAAAACGAATTTTACAATAACGAAAACAATTTGTAATTGTCTTTACTTGAACATCTACTATCCAAGCTGAAATTGCAATATTGATGGCATCCAAAACATTTACTTTTTTATGGATTTGTTTGCCCTAAATCATAGCCCTTCAAAATATTATGATAAAATATTCTATGATAATGCATCTTGAAAGCTCTTATTATCCCGGCATCACATGGTTGGATTTTTGATATCATGTTGGGTGGAAAACAAAAGTTCAACATTTGGTAATTGTTCAATATTTTTTGGATGGGCTGGACAATTAACTATATCCATTAGTATCTTTCTCCCATTCATTTTTTTGTTAAGCCAACGAACATATTCCTCAAAAGCCACCCAGTCATCCATGGTATTTTGATGGCACGATATTGACAATTCAAGCTATTCATGTTTACACTCTTGAAGCAACGAGGTTTTGCTTACTTTCCAATGATTTGTAGATGATTTTTTTTTTTCGAGTCATCTTCGATACAACAAACAACAACCGTGAGTCTTTATTTGTATTGTTTTTCCCATTTAAGTTGCATTGTTACAAGAGAATGATCATTTTGTAACTTATAAAATAATCATGTTCCATCCATATTGAAAACATCTTTCATGGAAAACTGATTTACTATTCCCTTGTGGACTCCAATTTCTTCCCCATGTCTTGTGGGATAGCCAAAAATCGACCTGGGCCCAATGGTTAGTCCCAAACCAGAAAATTACTCATGGTTTCGAATCAAGCCCAAAACGATCAAGATTCAACTAGAGTCCAACCTTCTTCTTCTACCTGATTCAGTCTTATATTGACTGAGTCAAACAGTTATCAGGTAGAGATAAGTGCTTGATAAGATTGAATTCAAATGAGATTTTAGTCCCACGAATCCTTATCAAGGGCAGAAAATCGTGGGATCATTATCATTATCATCCAACAACAACTCAGAAGACAACACTATAAATAAAGCTATAAGTGCGAGACTAAGATTTTGTAACTAAATATTCACTTAACTCATCAAGTGCTTGACAAGGTCCCAAATCATCCAACTCAATCTATAGCCAGCCATCCGACGAGGTTCATCATCATACTCTCATTAATTTGCTTTGAATCTATGTAAACGATTTCAATTAAGCCAGGGTTTGAGTTTATCATTGCTTTATTATTTTTCTCTATCGATCAATCGCTAACTTGACAGTCAGTGACTGCTTGGTTGGCACAACCCAGGTCACCCAATCACTTCTTTCTGTTTTCTTTGCTCTCCACACGAGTTACAGGTGCCCAATCCAAACAATTATAGATCTGATTGGCTACATCTTGTATAGGGATGGCCACTTTGTACCCGACCCGACCCAATCCGAGCTTGTTAGGTTTAAGATTTGTGTTGGTTTGATTCCATAACAAAACGCTTTTTGTTTGTATTGCTTAATTTATTAGGTGGTTCGTTATTGGATAAAGCCTCAAAGAAGGAAAGCAACTTCGCATGCATAGTTCGTCTTCAAGAGGAAAGATGCTTACTTGGATGCTAAGGTATTGAGATTCTTTCTTCTTTTGCAAGGCGTAAGCGCACACACACACATTGCATACATTTGTTTCCCTACATCGTTGCACTTTGTATAACACATTCACACACATAATGAAGTATGCACATGCATTAGATTTAATTTGACAACTTTTGTAAAATTGCATGTTCTAGGACTATCTCTAGGAAATGACATACTTGTGTGTTTTTGTGTTTGTTTGTTTGTATTTTTGTGATATCCAACTTGATAATGTTCTCATATTGTTCCATATTGAGTTCCGATCATTTCGGTTACTCATTCATAAGTTTTCGAGTTTCGAGTTGGAAGTTACGAAACTTTCTGTGTCTTTGTCATGCATGGTTTTCGTCTTTATTTATCGTGTCGGTTTCCATAACTTTTTTGTGAAAGTCTTGATGATGTCCATGTGTGTGAGGGAGTTCCAGTTCTTAATTCGAAAACGGATTCTGTTATTGGTAGAATTCGAAAAGATGACATGTCAGCATAAGCGCCATATTTCGTGGAAATTAAGTGAGGACATGTCAATGAATGTTAATTAGGTCGAGCCAACCTAAGATGACCATAATATGACCCCCATAATATCTGGTCAGGGTTACTAAGATGGTCAAGTTAAAAGTACTTAGCCAAAGTAATTGTGTTGATCAAAATAAAGAAGATGGTCAGGGGTACCCAAAATGGTCGGGTTATAGTTACCCGATCGGGTTTAAATCCCTGGTCGGGGGTAAAAGAAATCTGGTCAGGTTTGGAAAACGGTTAGCTGAGCGACACGTGGACAACATTGAGACACACTCAGAATTATGACGCGTCAATAGCATGGAATTCAATGCAATCACGACTCTAATACGCAGAGGAAGAACCTTACTCAAATAAAATGTCTAGAAGCATATTCTGATGAGGAAACAAATTTCCTCAAAGATATCAGAGTCCAGAATAGGCAGAAGACTCGATGTGTTTAAAACACAAACAGTGCAAAACGGGAATTAAGATAAGATGACTCCAATAAGTCAGAATTTCATTAAACCTTTTCCACAATCTTCTTTTACTTTTACTCCAATAATTAAGGTTCTATGCATGTATAAATAGACCCTAAAAACACCCAAAAGGGGTTGAATGAACCATTAGATACTCAAGAGAGCGAGAGAGGCTGAGGTTGTAACAATTTCTTCATAGTGAATTACTTTCTCGTTGTCACCGGCAACCGTGGGTTTTTCCCTTCTGGGTTTTCCAAGTAAAATCCTGTTTGCATGATCTCAATTATTTCTTTTTGATTCATTACACAATTATCAATTCAACATACTTTGTATGACGTGTGATTGAATTTACATAATCCCAAAAATCACCGTCAATAGATTCGAAATCGGATTTCGGAGGCCGAAATACGGTCGAAGAACTCGAGTGGTGCGCGAGGGAAGAGGGATGGTAAAAGTGCCATTTGTACCCCTTCCCCATGAAGGCGCGTGGGCTTCACGGGAAGTGATGCCCTATGCCCACGTGGAGGCCACGCACCTCCACTGGAGGCTGAGGTGGCAGCCCTTCATGGTTGTTAGAGTCCCTTTCCTCTCCAACTCATTTCCCTCCATTTATATTCAAATTTCGTGCAAAAATTTTCAACAACTTTTGCATTTTTGTTTTAGTCACATCTCTCTCAAATCAACTCCGATTTTAGATTTTCAAAAGCCACAATTTTTGGTCTTGAAGATAAGAACAAGTCTCAAGCATTTTTAGAGTCAAATGATGTCTATAATTGTCGTTGTGATCTGATCTTCATTCGTGTGTTCATCATTTGTAAGTGAATCATCTTCTTTCCATTTTTCTTTTATGATCAATTTGATATATCTTCTTATTTGATTAAAGAAAAATGTTTAGAATGATTTTGATTCAACTTTTGGCCTTGTTTGAGTGATTTTCAAAATTAGCTCTATATAACAGCCCTAAACGAAGTGACGTCGTTTTGAAAAGTAAGGCTGAAACATGACAATGCACGGGTACTGTGCTGGTACTGTACGGATAAGTGACTCGCGCACTACCTATGCAAAAGAGACCCAAGAACCAACTAGGCTATAGTGTGCGGGTACTGCGGGGGTAGGGACTCATGCACCACCCGCACAAACACAGATCCGATGTAACCAGGCTTCAATACGCGGGTACTGCACGGGTAAGGTACCCATGCACCACTTGCGCAACAGAGACCAGGAAGAGGTCTCTCATCACGTTAAGACAAGCACACCATCGTGCATGTGCAGATGTTTCCAATCAAACATCAGGAAATGAATTATACCATACAAAACCACACTTAAGTCTAACAACATGGTGCATGTGTGAGAAATGTAAGAAAAAACACACATGAGCAACAAAGAACAAATGCATGTAAGTGTGTGTGTGCAACTATTCTCTTCAAGAGTCAAGTCAAGTGATTTATCTTTCGCTCTTACTCTTGAAGTCACAGAGATGCTTGGAAGCTTGCCATCGAAAGCCTAAGCTACTCAGTACTAAAACATTCCCAAATGTGGATTGTCATGAAATAAGTCAATCATAAAAATAAGGTTCTTACAGTTTACTTGGTCACATTAAGCTCTTTGATGTACTTAAGCTTCTTGGCCTTCATGATTGCCAACTCATCTTCCTTGCCTTTAATCATTTCCTTCAAGAAAGACAAATTATTAGCAAAATCATTCTTCTTTTCTTGACATTTGATCACTTCAACTTCCTTCAAGGCTTCATCTATTTCCTTCTCAGGGGCTTGAACTCTAGCCGTCAAGTTGAAGTTGGTGGTCTTTTACTCGCAATTCTCTTCATTAAGTTGCATAGCCAAGTGATCATGTTTAGCTTTATTATCCTTTGAGAAAACCGTTTCTTCTTCAAATTGTCCTACATGTGAAGTCGTTTCGTATATGTAGTTACCTACACATCCATCACTTTTCAAGGACTTTAACTCTTTATCATCTTCGCTTTTATCACTAACATTCTTTTCAAGCTTATCAACAAAATTGTTAGTACACAAATGAAATGTAGAACAAGAACATTCATTTCAAGAATAGCTTGGAGTTTATCCCATGCCACTTTTGCCATATTAGTATCTTTAATAAGAGAGAGATGTTTATAACTTACACCGCTATTAATGACATAGAGAACTAAAAAATTCAACTCTATAAATAAACCTTATTCATACTCCGTGAATATTTTGGTTTTAAAGTGACTACTCTATCACATACAAAACTTGGAGAAGTGTATCCTTTCTTAACAATCAACCAAGCTTGCTCATCATTAAACCTAATGTAGTCTTTCATGAGCACTTTCCACAAAACATAATTTCACCCAACTAATAAAGGAGGACAACCATTACAAACATTATCAGACTTAAGGTTGTTATCCATAGTTTGTAAATAACCTTGTAAAATCTCGAATCACACTAATTTCCTTAAGTGACCCACTCTGATACCAACTGTAAGTTCCTACAAGGTTTTGAACTAAACAACTTAAAGGGGGTGAATAGGTTAATACTCTATTTCTAAAACTTTTTCGAGACATTTGTCGAACACTAAATGAGCATACAATTTAACCTTTAATATGTGAGTTATTAAAATAACACCAATCACTTATAAGCACATTTCACTACCCTTAGTCTATAAACACAAACATACACATGCAAACAAATATGAAACAACCAAACCATACATGTAACAAGTAAATCAAACATGTAATGATCTTATTGAGAGTTTATCATTTTCTTTTTATTACTCAAACCACAAAGTATCTCATATACAAGTATTATCAATATAAGCTCAATTTACAAGTTGTACTTTGAATATCACAATTTTATTCTTTTAAGCAAAGCTTTACAACTTGGAATAAATTCTTACAAAATATACAATATAGCTCAAATATTCAAATATAAAGGAGTTTGAATTAGAGACATTGAACACATGATTTTTACGTGGTACACCTCCGAAGAGAAAATTTCTACGAGTTGATTCCACAACCACGGCAACACCATTATCCATTAGTTGAATATGTGTACACCCTCAAGTGATCAATCTCCATGATCTACTACTATTGGCATGTTTTACACTATTCTACCCGTAGGCCTTTTACTAATGGTAGCTTGCCCACTCAACCTAAAGCCCACAAGACCTTATTGAGATTTTGAGCCTAATCCAAGGCATCTAAGTGTGATCTAAGTGTTCATGACAAACACAAGCAAAGTAGAATACAAGATCAAATTATCCTATGGTAACTAGATGCAATATAAGCACAAATCAAAAGATAATCTAGTTAAAAATAAGTTAGATCTGTTATAGGCATAATCATAAAATATCTTAGCTTAAATCATGAGTTGTTTCATAAAATAAAGCAAAAAAAGAACAATATAGCTTTAAGTCAAAGTAGAAACACCAATCCATGTAATCTAGGTCAACATATAATGAAATCAAATTAACAAATACAAGATATCATACAATCAAGTCAAAGAGACATGAGAGAATAAGAGATACCTTGAAAAGTGAAGAAGACCTCCACAAATCAGAGTGAAACTATTTTGTCACCTAGATTTTTGACTTTGAAAAAGATTGTTCTTAAATCTACAATGAAAGATGAAACTCTCACTTTTTGAATCACTCAAATCAGAGTTCTAGCAAATGAGGAATCTTCCTTTTAAAAATGGTGCGCATGCTAGAATTTTAAAGGGGACGAAAATAACAACGAAGGAAAGGCTACACCACGCAAGATAAGCTGCGCATATGCATAGCGTAGTCCCAGTGCGTTACCTACGCACATGCACTTGGCATGGTTGGTTGGCATACAGCCTACGACAAGCCTACACGTATTAGGCTTGGCTTTGGCACATGGCATACACCATGCCTACGCACCCCAATTGCTTTGGTGTAGCTTCCATGTCGTGCCTACGTTAGCAGAGAAAGATGCTTGGCAGCTTGGCACACCCTAGCCTTCTCCAAGGCTTTTTCTCCTACGTGGGCTGCGAGAGTGTTTTGGCGCACCCTAGCTCTTGCCAAGGCTATTTTGTCCACACCAAGATCATTTTCACCCAAAAACACTCGGAAAGCGATTCCGACCAACCCGTAACTCGAAAACCAAATTCGGTTTCCGACAAACACTCCGAATGTTCCAACAGTCTCAAAAAATATACAAAACATTTTAAATTTTCAAAATTACCCCAAATCATAAAATGATCCGGAAACGTTCAAAAACATTCGAAACCACATAGATAAGTCTCTGAATCGTTCAGAACTCATCTAGGAATAAATCCACACATAGTTAGACAGTAAAATACGAAAAAAAAAATCTTGGATATATAATTTCCATAATGAGATTACCAATTAAGAAATAAAAACAACCAAATATAGAAATTTCCAAACGTGTAAAACATACAATAAAATGCACAACCACATTCAAGAATGTCATTCCTTAATTCTAATTCCTAGAACATGTTTCTAAATGTATGAACATGCAAAGTAAATGTGTGTGCCACATAGAGTTTTGCACAACGATATAAGGACACAAATGTATGATATGTGTGTGTGCACCTATGTCTTATAAGAGGATTAAGGTCTCATTTTTACCTTTGCTAGTAAATGAAGTGCCACCTCTTGAAGACTTGTTTGCGCGATAAGTTGCCTTCCATCTTTGAAGCTTGAACCAACACGAGCAATCCTAGCAACAAATCGTTACAAACATAATGTGTTTTTGATGCAGAACAATGGCAACACAAAAAAACTAAGCCTAACACAATAAGCTCAAGCATATCAGAATTGGAAGACAGATATGGATGAATATTACAAAGCCTTAATGAAAAAAATGACTTGGACATTGGTTCCTCATGACTCAAACTTCAACATTGTAGGGAACAAATGAGTTTTCAAACTCAAATACAATCCATATGGAACTGTCCAGCGTTACATGCAAGGTTAGTTGCAAAACGTTTTTATCAAAATCCTAGTGTTGACTTCTTTGGAACTTTCAGTCCAGTAGTTAAAGCTTCTACAATTCAAATAGTTCTCTCTTTAGCAGTAACTTTTGACTGGAGTATTATGCAGCTTGATATAAACAATGCATTTTTATATGGCAAGCTTGAAGAAACTGTTTACATGCAACAACCAGATGGCTATGAAGATCAAAATCATCCAGATCATGTGTGTAAGCTTGACAAGGCTCTATATGGACTAAAACAAGCACTAAGCGCTTAAGGGGTTTTAGAATTCAAAATCAGATACCTCTTCGTTCTTCTTCCAACAAAATCAAAAAGTAGTGCTAGTTATCATCTATGTTGATGATATTGTAAGCATTGGCAATGATAACTCTCTGCTTGAAAAGTTCACAAATGACTTCTACTTATGTTTCTTTTTAAAAGATATGGGATAGCTTCATTACTTTCTTAGCATATAAACATATAGAGATTCAACAAGGCTCTACTTGACTCAAAGCAAATATGCAGCAGATCTTTTAAGAAAGTTAGAGTTAGAACATCTAAAGCCATGTATTACACCAATGAGTGTTGGTAAACCTCTGACTACTACAAATGGCAAGGCTATTGAGAATCCAAAGACTTATAGAAGTGCTCTTGGATCCATTCAGTAGTTACTTCTTACTAGGCCCTACTTAGCTTATGCAATAAACAAGCTTAGTCAATTTTAGCAATCCCTTATAGATCTGCATTGGCAATCATTGAAAAGAGTGATTCGCTTTGTTAAAGTAACTCTAGATCAAGGAATTCACATTCAAGCTACATCTAGACTGACAATCATTGGCTACTCAAATACTCATTGGGCTTGTTCTTCAAATAATAAGCGATATGTAGGTGTCTGTTGTGTTTACTTGGGTGATAATCTGGTGTCCTAGACTTCTAAGAAACAACAAGTTGTATCTCAGTCCTCTACATAATCAAAATATCGTGCTTTAGCTCATGTCACTGCAGAGATTATATGGATTCAATCTTTACTGCAAGGACTACAAGTTCCATTACCTGTAACACCAATTACCTAATGTGATAACCAAAGCGCAACAACTATAGCTACTAATCTAGTTTATCATGCTCACGCCAAACACATTCAGATTGATCTTCATTTTGTTAGAGATCAAGTTATCAACGAGAAGCTTCAGATTCAATATGTCCTCTTTTCAGATCAACTTGCAGATTACTTCACCAAACCTTTGTCTCATACTAGATTTCACTTCCTGATTAGCAAACCCGGGGTGTGTAAGAACCTCATTTTTATGATTGGCTTATTTCATGACAAACCATATTTGAGGATATTTTGTAATGGGTAGTTTAGGCTTTCGATGGTAAGCTTCCAAGCAATTATATGACTTCAAAAGCAAGTGCGAAAGGTAAATCACTTGACTTGACTCTTGAAGAGAATTAGTTGCACATACACACACACACACACACACACACACACACACACACACACACACACACACACACACACACACACACACACACACACACACACACATTACTCATGAAGACTTTATATCTTGCATTTATGTTTTGAACTTCCTTATGTGTGCTTTCTTTACACCTCTCACACGTACACCTTGTTGTTAGTTCTAAGTGTGGTTGTGTTCTCTGTAATTCGTTTCCCGATGCTTGATCGGAAACGTTCGCGCATGCATGTTGGTTTGTCTTTCTTAGCTTGATGAGGGAGTGTCCCAGTGCGCGGGTTCATATGCATGGGTCCCTACCCGTGCACTGACCATCAAAGTTCCCTACTGGATTTTCATCTCACAGTGCGCGGGTCCATACCCGTGCACTTACCAACGCAGTGGTTCTGATGGTTAGTTCATTGTCTCCGGTGTGCGGTTACTGTGTGGTTAATGTGCGGGTCTCTACCCGTATAGTCTTCAGAGGGAGCTTTGTGCGGGTGTTGCGCGGGTGGACTACCCGAGAATTGTGGTCTTTTCAACTGCTTTTACTGAATTTTTCCAAAACGACGTAGCTTTCCTTTGATCTCTGTAAGGACCTCTATTTATGATTGGCTTATTTTATGACAAACCACATTGGGATCACTTTGTAATGGGTAGCTTAGGTCTCAAATTGTGACTCATCTTCAACAAGCTTCCAAGATACCAACGTGCTTCCAAGATACCAACGTGCTTCAAGAGAGGTAGTTTACTTGACTTGACTCTTAATTGAAGAGACTTAGTTGCACACACTCACTAGCTTGCATTAGATATCATATCTTGCATTGTATCTAAATTGATAACATGTCCTGCATTTTCATTGTGCTTCGTTTTGTGTCCATTTCACTTACTTTACACTTGCACAATATTCATGTAAGATAGACATTTTTCTTGAATGTGAACAAGAGATTTTTCCCTTTAGTGTGGCCTAGACTGCTTGCACCGCGGCACACAGAGCGATATTCTCCAGTGTGCTATGCGCAGTGTGGACCGCGGTTGGTGCATATGCCAGCACAGAGGTCTATACAGCGGTCCATTCCAGAAGACCATTTCTTATGTTGCGCGGTATGTACCGCGATCTGGACATCTGCCTGTACCGCGGTACAGAGAGTGGTTTTGATAGGATTTTGTTTTCCAAGTTCAAAACGACGTAGTTTTATCTAGGGCTTATATATATATATATATGTTCTTTTCTCTCTCATTTCGTTTTTAGAGCTTCAAGAATCAATTTTTAGTGAGAGGAAATATCCTTTAGAGAGAGAAGCTCCAAGACTTGTTCTTACCTCTCCACACCTGTAACCCACCATTCATTCATGAATCAAACATCTTCTAGCTTCATCTAGGGTGTTTTCTTGCTTGGGTCTTCATCATTAAATTGACTTGGTATGTTAAACAAAAATATCTTCTTTGTTATTTGTTTATACTTTCCAAGATGATGTTTATATTGCATTTATTAGTTGATTAAATGCTAGGACTTAGTTTTTGCATCTACTTATGAGTTCCTTTACATGATTGGGTTTGCATTGTGATAGCTTGCATTTAGGACATATTTGCCCTTCTAGCTAAATCTATATGCTTTGCATTTAGATATTATTGTTTATGACGTATTGATTGCATTTGTTGATTGCATTTGTTAATTGCATTTAGTGTCCTTGCCATGATTAATGACAACTTGTGTTGATATTGCTTTGTTTGATGACTAGATTGTAGACTTGCATATCTATATCTAGTTAAGTCTCTATGTGCATTCATATAGACATTGATATCTAGGATTTGTACTTATTGACATCTTTAAATCTCTAGATAAACATTTAGTGTTGCCTAGCATTAACTGCATTTTAGGATATATTTATATATTCACATAGGTTGTTAATCTCTTCTTAAGAGTTAAGTCTTGTAACTACAAGGTGCAGTGCACAAGCAAGTGAAGTCTTGCAACCAAGGTGTGGTTGGCAAGCAAAGTGATCAAAGATTCAATATAAAGGCTCGTTGGGTAGTAGTGACCGAGAATAGTATGACTAGAGGTCAACCTAGGCTGTAAACATCATTACAATAGTGGATTTGAGGATCGGTGTGGCTAGAAGGATAACCCGTGGTTTTTTCCTTGTTGAAAGGTTTCCAAGTAAAAATCAAGTGTCTTTTTATTTCCGCATTTATACTTGATTTATATGTTTGTTTATGGGGTGAATTCTTTAATATTGAATAATCAAGAAAAATTGGTAATTAACTTGATTAAAACCTATTCACCCCCCTCTAGGTTGTTAGACACACGCTTGAGCAGTATTTTCAATCTCATATATATATATGTTGTCTTCTCCTTTGGTCGTTTGTGTGAGTTCAGAATTCATATCTTGAGAGAGAGAGAGAGAGAGAGAGAGTAAACTTTAAAAGAGAGACTCTCAAGAACTCACCTTTACTCTCCAAACCTAAAAACCCATCATTCATTCATGAATCAAACATCATCTAGCTTCATATAGGATGTGTTATATAGGATGTGCTCTAGCATGAGTCTTCATCATTGAGTTGACTTGGTAAGTTGAACAAAAACCCATCTTTGTTAATTGTTCATACTTTCCCAGATTGTGTTTTGATTGCATTTATTAGTTGATTAAATGTTAAGACTCTATTTATTGCATCATTTTATGAGTTCCTTTGTATGATTGAGTTTGTATTGTGATAGCTTGCACTTATGACATTATTGCTCTCTAGCTAAGTCTTTATGTCTTGCATTTAGACATTATTGATTATGACTCATTGATTGCATTCATTAATTGCATATTTATTGTCCTTGTCATGTTGTGTGAAAACTTATGTTGATTTGGCCATGTTTGATGACTAGATTTTAGACTTGCACATCTTTATCTAGTTAAGTCTTTATGAGCATTCATATAGGCATATTGATATCTAGGATTGTTGTTTGTTGCCATCATTAAATCCCTACATAAACATTCAGTGTAGCCTAGCATTACTTGCATGTTTGAATATTTTTACGTATTCATATAGGTTGTTTATCTCTTCCTTGAGAGTTAAGTATTGTGACTACGGATGCGTAATGCATAAGCAAATTGGTCTAGAATCACTATAAAAGGCTTGCGGGTAGTAGTGGATGGTTAGTGAGCGAGAATGGTGTGACTAGAGGTCAACCTAGGTTTTAAACATCATTACATATAGTGGATCTGAGGACCGGTGTGTGGCTAGAAGGATAGCCCGTGATTTTTGCCAAGTTGGAGGGTTTCTCACAGTAAATCAATCGACGTGTTATTTATTATTGTTTTCTGCATTTTAAATTGTCGATTGATTGCTTGTTTTGTTTAGACAATTTTAAATATTGACTAATCAAGACAATTTGGTAATTAACTTGATTAAAACTTATTCACCCCCCTCTAGGTTAGTTTAGACACACATTGTTTATTTTCAGAGTGTAAAAGTCCCCTACTCATTTGAGAGGGGTAGTTAAAGTATAGTACTATAAGACAAATTTCTTCCTAGGGTTATGCATATGTACACGTGTAACTCTTTTATTTGTATAGCTTGCACTATATAATGTAATCTTTCTCCCTCTGCTCATCACTGAGGCATTTTATGCAAAAGCATTTATTCCAAGTTTTTCTTTTTGCAATCAAAGACCATCTAAATAAAACATTTAGTTCCATAATTATTTATGTTATTGGCATTTGTATCACATTTGAAAAATAATAATAAAGATTCGGTTTTGAAATCATAGGTCTTTAATTACGTAGACATCTTTTTTGTTAATGGACTTTCATCTATGTTTTGAAAATGGGAAGAACCGAACGGTGTTGGTTGATTGTTCAGGTTTGTGAGTTTAGTGGAGTTTTTTAGTTTGAAATATGTTGTCAACTTGTGAGCATACAGACTACTATTATTGGTTTTATTTAAAGATTTTTGGTGTTTTTCCAGTTTATTGGATGGTAAGTTAACTTCTTTTACTTCTAGGATTTTACAGATATAACATCCAAGAATTTAGCTACTGCACATTAACAGTATAGTTGCTGGGTAGTGAGTTAATTGTGTTTTTATTTTTATAACCTTTGAATTATTATCCAATGATTAAAAACGTAACTATACAGTACTTGCATTGTAACTCAACAATTTTATAAGTTTGCTCTAGTTTTATATATTAATGTATAACTTGAACTCTAAAATTCTGTAAATTCATTGATCTTGTATAAGAAATTTTACTTGAATTTCACATACCTAGAGTAAAACCGGTATCAAAACCCTATGGTTTTTTTGTTAATATTGTTAACGTCGTTAAATTAATTAATCAATTTCACTAACTATTTTTTTGTTGCTACATATTTGTGTTTGATACAAATCGTATTATTATTGTTGATCTAGAAGACGTTGGATGAAATTTTTTATTGAAAGCTTTGATGTTTAAACTATTTTGGTGAAGATGTTGGATGGGTTTGATTGATAATGTAAATGTTGAATGTATTTTCTTTAAGTTATTTTGGGATTTGTACATTATGTATGAATTTAATGTTTATTAAATGAGTAATAATATTTACACCCTTTAAAAATTATATGTACACTTAAATTAATATGTTTTAAAAAATCTAATGCCCCTTGAGTTTTTATGTATGAGTTGCCCAAACTTGACCCGTGCCCAAAGTGGATATATGAGAGGGCTGTAGCCCGGGCAGCTCTCTAGTGAAAAAAAATTCATTATAAATGGTTAATTACATAAATGACCTCTTAAATATAATATTATAGCCTTATAGGAATCTGATATTTTTGTCTAAATTTAATAAAATATAAATATTTTATTATTCAAAGTAAATTGTAAGAATATATATAATATTATGGCTTCTGACATTATAGAATTAATTTATTTGTAAATTTAAATAATTATTTTTGAACTATAAGTTTAGATAATTGTTTAGGCCTAAATTTTATAATATATTTTATATTGAATTAGTGTCATCTTATTATTAAAAAAATAAACAAATGCTTTCATCAAAAATTATATAAAAGGTTTTTTATTATATAATAATGGCCCGCATAGTCTTGTGCTGATTTTATTATATTAGTGTGCATTGAGGAAGAAAATTACAAGAATTTTCTCTATAGTGCACACCAAATTTAATAAATTTATTAGTGTGAACTGACTTTATAATGTTAATGCATACTGAGGAGAAAAAAGACTTAATTATATATATAATTTAGTCTGAACGTCAAATATTTCCTAAGTCTGCCCCTACCCGTGCCCAGGTTTTCGATTCCAACCAAGTTTAACACAAAGTACAAGTTCAATAAACAAAATTGTACATATGCTCCTTAAAAAGGGATAATTTCACTAAAGTGTCTATTTGTTTCGATTTGTCGCCTATTTAAACGTCTTTGTCATATTAGCAACTTTAATCCTTTCTTATTCTAAAATACATCACTTTAGTCCATTTAACCAAATTACTAACAGTTAACTAGTCACTAAATATATAAAAGGTCAATTTTACCCCTTAAGGTTTTTTTTGTTATTACATTATAATTTTCCAAAATTTCTTTTAAATACTATTTATATTTTAATATTAAATTATAACCAAATTAAGAAAAAACAATTATTTCTTAAAAAAGACAGGATTGTTTCATCCACGAAAAAGATTATTTTCACGATGATAAAATTATTTTCTTCCGTCTAAATTAGATGATAAAGTTCTCAGGAAAAAAGAAGATTTAAAAAAAATTTAATATTGAAACACCTGAAACAGAGCTCAACTCAACTGAACTTCATGATATCAAGCTAAAACATGATGAGATTGCGACATGTCAGCTTAGATTTTTATGGTTTTTTGTTTTTTTTTTGGTCCTGAAATCCAACAAAAAAATGAAAAAAAAAATCACACCACTTTAGGTGGTGGAGGCATGTTGTGATCGAGATTGAGATCGATCGGTCTTCTTGGCTGCTGCTAACCGCGATCGTAATCGACGTCGATGGAGGACGAGTCGGAGTTGCTCTGATCCCCGCTGGCGCTATCGAACCTAAGCGACTCGTGAGGGTCACCGAAGAACACGTCGAAGAACAGAACCGAACGTGATACTGCGCCGGAGGCGTAGAGAGAACCACTGACTCCGACGCCCAGATAGTTGGCGTAGCTGTTGAGAGCGGACTGTTGACAGTGATAAGAAGATGAAGATGAAGATGCTGGGCAGTCAAAAGATGAACTTTAGTTGACAATAAATCAAACCACACAATCACCTAAGAGTAGGATTAGTCTTGTTAAAAAGATAGAGATCTGGAAATTTCCAGATCCAAAAAAATTATTAAAATATTTTTTGTTTTTCTGTGTTTTAATATTTAAATTAATAATTTGCTCATAATAAAACAAATATCTTTTTTTTAAGAAAATAATTTTTTTTCTTAATTTGATTATAATTTAATATTAAAATATAAAAAGTATTTGAAAGAAATTTTGGAAAATTATAATGTAATAACAAAAAAACTTTAAGGGACAAAATTGACCTTTTATATATTTAATTATAGTTGACTATTAGTAAATTGGTCAAATGGACTAAAGAGATGTATTTTAGAAAAAGAAGGGATTAGAGATACTAATATGACAAATACATTTAAATAGATGACAATTCGAAAAAAAAAATAGAGACTTTACTGAAATTACCCCCCTTAAAAATTGTATGTACACTCATTTCATAATCGCACCCATCAAAATTTAAAAAAAAAATTAGTTTGTGAGATTTTTTCTTTACAATCCAAAATTTTCTTTTGACATTCATTTTTTTTATAAAAGAAACTCCATTATAAAAACTTAAAAATTAAAAAAAAATTTAAAGACATTATTTTGTTCTAAAATTGCCATTTTTATCTTTTGATACTTCTCTATTTTAAAGACAATCCATTTTAAAACATTAATTAAATTTATAAAGGCTCTTCATTTTATTTTAAAATTTAAATTAATCAAAACACAACTACAAAACATAAAAAAGTATTATCGGATTGTCAAAAAAACAAAGAAAAGAAAAGAAGTATCATCAGAAAACGGAGATGCAATACAACTAGCCAAACTATCAAACCAGGCTGACTTTTAAATAGGATTATGTTAAATATATGATAGTTCTTGTTTTCAGATGATGCTTCTTTATGTTTTGTAGTTGTGTTTTGAACCTTTATAAATTTAATTTAATGTTTTAAAAAGAAGTGTCTTTAAAATAGAGGGGTGTTAAAAGATAAAAATGATAATTTTGGAATAAAATAATGTTTTTTTAGAATTTGTTTTTTTAAATTTAAGTTTTTTATGATGGAGTCCATTAGAAATGAGTATTAAAAGAAAGTTTTGGATTCTAAAGAGAAAATCTCGCACACTAATTTATTTTTTAAAAGGATGTACAAACAGTTTTTAAGTAGTGTATATTCAATTTTGTTTATTAAACTTGTTCTTTATATTAAACTTGTATGTTGGTCATTTAGGTTGGGTTTGGGTTGGAATCGTAAACCTGGGCACGGGTAAAGTTTGGGCAACTCGCTCAAACCGTTATTCAGGCATGTCAATTCGAACTCGATTCTACCCATTGACATCCCTAAGTCTCCACCCCAATCAGTTTTCGGTTTGGGTTTGAAACAAAAATCCCCCATTCTAGGTATGGGTTTGGGACAACTCACTCAAATCGGGTTTCGGGTTTGGGCATGCCGATCCAGCTCTGATCCAACCCGTCACCAGCTTTAAAATGACCCAATAATCTAATTAGAACTTATTTATTTTTTCTTGAATGTAATCTAATTAGAACTCTTGAGTGTGTAACTAAACTATAGCACAGCAAACTTTCAGTGTCTTCACTCGATGGACTCGCAGAGCCAAACCACTTCGCTGCAGCGGCTTCAAAATGTCGAGAAGGTGATTTTAATCTCAAATTCTATTTTTGTGTTAAATTATCTGAGAAAGAAATTGAAAAACTCGTCTTTGATTTGTTGCAGAGAGTCGTTAGGGTTTTGGAGCTTGCAGGAGGTGTCATGGACGAGCTGGCAAACCCAACCGGTCCCAGAAAAGAGTTCATAAACAATCATTGTCGCGAGTTCATGCAAAAAATCAAGGTCCGTTCATTTTCGCCAGAAATTTTGCACATCGCATGCATGTTATCGAATCTCCTTGATTTTTTTTTTGAAATTGATTTGATTCGTGTTGATTAAAATTTAGGAGTAAATAGAAATGATTTGAGATAATTGAAGCGGATTTGACTAATAGTTGTGATGATCGTGCTTGCTAGTGTATACATTTTCAAGCTTGATCATGGAGACTGATTTGATTATGATTGGATCTAGGAGAAAGATTTTTGGAGGACTGAGAAATTTGACCGTTTTTTTTTTCCTTTGATAAAATCAGGACATACAAATGACATTGCGGGATGAGATCAAGAGTGCATGCGAGTACCGTCCATTTGAGAAGTGTGATTACAGTTCAAGAATATCGAACGAGATATGTTGCAAGAAACTGGAATACGTTCTTTCACAGTTGGATGAGATGAAGCAGACCATTGATGAATATCATGAAACGGCTTGAAGCTGCATATGATATAGCAATTGTATGCGACTTGTTTACATATGTATATTCGTTTTGTTATTGATAATGAGTCATTTATATAAGCTTTGGATTATCATGTTTGTCATCCATTGTGCAGGAACGAGAAGAATCTGGACTTCAGCTCTGAAGGTTTGAAATTTGTAAGGATGCAAAGATGGTTCTTGTTGATTTATGTGAACTTTGTTATTAAGATCTGGAGGATGGTATGCAATATATTGTGTTGTCGAGGGGTCATTTTGTTTGTATTGTAAGTTGCTCTAGATATGTAGGACAACACTTTGATTTTTTACACTCAGCAACTTAGGGTTTTCATTGCTAGTGATTCTTAATCTATGTTGCAATACCCTTTCATGCTTTCTCTCATTCTTATGTTTGTATTGTTAACTGGAAGAGCATAGTTAGGTGCTATTGTCAATCTGTTTACGTAAGATCGTGTATGGTGATCGATGGAGTCTGAATAAAATCATTCTCTTGGTATTGAGCTCAAATAGTGTTCACTGCCATTTCTGCAATCATGATGCGAGTTCTCACAACCTCTCTGGTAAGGGTTAAATGGTTTAGGTTGACAGTTTGCACTCTTGCTGGGCATCGGTTTGCCACCGTGTAGAGTCTATATTGAGTTGTTTCTGCATTCGTAGCCATTCCTGCAGATGACAAATGTTGTTTATGGAGGTGGAGATGCTGGATATATCATATATCCATCCAAATCGATACTTACTCCCTTGATAATAGCATGGCTATGTAATCCGGTTGAAGCTGCATGTGATAGCATTTACAGTTGAATTGCTGGTATACGAAATATGATTGTTATTATACATAATGTTTGTCTAACTCAAATACTGAGGTGGTTGTTGATAGTGTAGAGACTCATGTCGCAGTCCTAGATATTGTAACGCTTTCAAGTCTAATCGCTAATTTTACCATGATCTCCATGTTTATGCAAAATCTTTGTTTCTTCGCTCACTTTTTTTCCTCTGAAATGCTTCTGATTACTCACCGCATTAGATGGTAATTGAATTATAATCTGCTTTGATCCAATAGCACTTTATAACTTTATGTTGCTGTTGCTGCTAATATCTTGAGTGTTCTACACAATAATAAGCTGGAATCACGGGGCTATTTGCATTTCTCATTTCACTGGCTTGTTTGTATTCGAGACCCATTTACAATTTTGACCGTTTGACAAGATACTTGTTAGGCTCTTCCACTATAATTTTAGATTATCTTGTAATCTAAGTTTCCAACATCATGGTATGATTGGTATCTCTGTGTATTTTAATACATGCATCTATGCATTTATTCTGTAATTGAAACAAGACTTTCCATTACAAGTTTTCGAAAACGAAGAGTATAGCAATGATGGTATATATGTTTATATGATTGCCTAGAAAGTCATTGTATTGGTTTATTTCATATTGCTTTTGGAGTTGGAGGCACAAGATCACCTTCATTTGTTTTTTTTTTTTTTTTTTTAAAGAGCCTTCATTTGGTGTCCGGACATCTTCTATAGCGCCACCTGGTCCACCACCACTAGGGTTGGGCACTTGACCTGACCCAACCTGAAATTGGCGGGTTGGGTCGGGTTAGGGGTAGAAAATCAATTAAAACAGGTTAAAAATATACAACCCGAAATTATGTCGAGTTGGGTCGAGTTTTTATTGCCAACCCGCAACTTGACCCGACAAAAAATAACCTGCAGCAAAACTCTTCTCATTTTCAAGCCCTAAAATCTATCACTCTTTTCACCTTTCTCCCACCAGCCGTAGCCCGTAGCCGCATTTCTCTTCTCCAAGTCGACTCTGTTCATCAGTTCTCCAAGTTGGTGTCATTCTTCAATTCTCCTTGCTGGTGCCGCTCTTCTGTCTTACACGCTCTTTGTTCTTCTGGTATGAATTTTGAATGTACAGTTCATGTATATATATATATATATATATATATATATGTTAAATCTTTGTCACTGATTTTCTTTCGTTGTACTGTTTATGTATATATCTAAACAACTTTAAATTGTAAGCCGATTTGATGATGGGTTTTTGGTTTTATATATTATTGAGCTTTAAAGTTGCGTTTTCTTTTTCCTCTTGTCTCCTAATTTCATGTATAAATTGTGTAATATATGTAATTTGGTGATGGATTTTGAATTGGTGTGTTAGTTGTTGTATTTAATGTTAAGGAATCAGAATCGTATGGTGACTTTAGTTTTGCATGAGAAGCTGGGAGCTGATGGAGACTTGTATAAGTCTCATGAAATGGACAGTTTGTTTCTTTTGAATGTGAGGGATTTTTGTGCATATGACTGCTTGTATTAGCTTGATTATGGTTATATGCATGTTTATTTTGAGTATTATATATATACATATATGAGTTCGTGTGTTGTTGTGTCGGTGTTGTATATTCTATACTGTCAAGTGGATCTAATCTTGTTTACTCAAACATTGCATTGGATGAATTATATTAAGAGAAAGCTTCATTGAACAAAGATCTGCCACAACTAAGAAACATGTGTATTTCATTTTTAATGTTTTTAAAGTATTGAAGGGGTTTATATATATATATATATATATATATATATATATATATATATACACACATCTAGGGATTTTGCGATTTTAACTCAAATACAATGTAATTTGCTTGAATTATTTGATTTAGATCGACTTGAATTATTTGATTTAGATCGATTCCTTTATATTTAGTTTTATGTATGTACTGTTACTAATTATTTAATCTCTTAATTTCTAAGAAACGTGTATGTATATATGTATCCTTTTGTAGATGGATGAACAAACTCCAATGGGAAAATATTTTGATGCGGTTCAAGGAAAAATGTTTAGACCAAGCTTAAGGAGAAATTGGAATTTATGTGTTATTTTTCCTTACTTTTTGTTTGTGTTTATGGAAGTACATTTCAATTTATTTTATGTTTATATGGGATGCTTGAATTATATGTGAAGATAATATTACTAGGATTGATATTTGATGGAATTTTTAATATTTTCACTAATATATGATATAATTTATATGTAATTGATTTTTTTGTATTGTAATGACCAACCCGATCAACCTAACCCAACCCGACAATATTGGGTTGGGTTGAGTTGAAAATTAATGTTAGATTGGGTTGGGTTGGGTTGAATTTTTCCAACTCGAAATGTGATTGGGTTGGAAAAATTCCTATCCAATCCAACCCGAAAACATCCACCCCTACACCTATGCATCGTTGTGACTTCCGTGATCTCTTTGCCAAGGGTTAGAGGAACTAGTCTAACATGCTGAACCCCTGAACCGTGTCCCACTGGCAATGTTTATGGGATCGTTGTCCCTTGTGTTCGTAGTTTCTAACAAGAGGAATGCAGTCTGCAGCGCTGATTATCGACCGGCCATTTTTTGCTATAGTGCTTACTTGATATGTGAAAGCTTTTTTATTTTTTTATTTTTAAAAAAACAGTGAAAGCTGGTATTTAAAGTGCAAAATTTTGTTTATTTACAAGGCAATTGCAATGAATTTAAAACTTCATTTATTCTTTTGATTTAAACCGGATTGAGACGTTGTTCAGTTGCTTTCTTTGAAGTTTTTAAAGCTTTTGGCCTTCATTAAGACATTAATGCACAATAAGTTTGAAGGATTACTTTTTTATTTAAAAATTAAATGGTTTTATATAAATATATTCTAAAATCCCATGTTCTAAAATCTATATAACTTTGAAATGTTCACATAACTACATGGATTCCTCCACTAATGTTTAAAAAAAAATCTAACACCAATCGGCCAGAAATTAACTAAACACAGTCTTATTATAGAGGAAGATCTTCCCACATTTTACGATTTCATGGAACCACTTAAGGTGGAGTGGTTGTGCCATGTGATGTTAAATACCAAATCATAAACTAACAAGGAATATTGATTCATAATTTAGGAAAAAGTTTCGAAACTTGTGTTAGAATTGAAAGTTTTTAAAATGACGTAAAGTCTTCTTTTTATTTTTATTTTTATTATTTTTTAAATGTTAAGCTATTTTTTAAGACTAAACCTGAAAATTACTACTCAACCAAGTACGAATCTTATTTTTCAAGTTTTTTTGTATTTTTTTATTTATAAAAAAATTTATATGTAAATTCTGAAACAAAGCATTTAAATTTTATTTAGCATTAATTTCTTAAAAGTTTTTGTTAAAGTTGTAATGATCCAAATTTACTGCCTGTCATATTTAAATCATTAGAGCATCTCCAATGTAAATATATATTTTTAAGTTACTAAATAGTGTCACATCAGCATTTTTAATCATTATGGACCCACTTTTGAAAAACATTTAGAGAAATGCATATTCACATCTCCAATGCAATTATCTAAAGTCAAATATGCATATATTTTACGACCAATCATAATAAAACAATTATTTCATTCTCTCTCATCTTTTATTTTACAATTAAACGAGCTTTAATATTATTGGTGGAAAGAGTTAGAAATCCTAGTCAGCATTTATATGAGAGTTTCTAGAATTAGAAACCCAACTCCATATTCTCTAACTTTTTTTTGCCACATCATCTCCATATTGAAGTTAGATAATTGTATTAGAGAGAGTTTTTCTAACTTTTTAACTATCTATTCTATGTGGCACTCAATTTTCTCCAAATGTATATTTGTATTGGAGATGCTCTTAAATTTCAATCGACTAAAAGCATCTCTAATGGTATAAGTAAATTTAGATCATCAAAAGTTGTCACCACAGCATTTGAGGATTGTTTTCAAGGATTGCTAAATTTAATGATTGTGTAATCTACGATGATACATTTTATCTAAATCAAAAATCTAATCCCGTCATATTTTTTATTTTTCTCATTCATTTTTATTTAAAGGGTAAAAAAAATAAAAATAAAAAAACTATAGAGACAAGAGAAGGTATTGATCCATGCGTAAAAAAGAAACGAATTTTACCTAATTGAAATTTTTGGGGTCGAAACAATAATGAGATACAAGGTGATCAGAGAAAAAAAAGAAAATAAAAAGCCATAGATGAGAGCAAATGAATAAAATTACAACAACATTTATTTTGGGTTAAGTTTGTATTTGATGATTGAAAGTCAATCTTCAAATTTGATTATTGGAGAGGCAATTTGATTATTGATAACTTATATTGCTAAATTTTAGTGACTCTGTTGAACAGTGTTTTTTGGATAAATAATCAAATTTTGATTACTCTCCTACTTTTGAGGATACCATTGGAAATGCTCTAACTAGTACGGTTGGAGCTATCGGCATAGGAGCTAGAAGTCTAGAACAATCATAATATTAATATGAGATATTATCATTTGAGTCCTAACGTTTTTTTGAATTATCTCTTTTTTACTCACTTATTAATTTTTCACTGGATTGATTCATATGTTTTCAAAAATCACTCAATTTGGTCCCTCTGTAAGTCAACCGCTAGTCAAAGTTAACAATTTCAAGGGTAATTCCGTCTTTAAACAAATAGATGCCACGTGTCAACACCAAACAATAAATAACAAAAAAATTTAATATTTATATCATATAACAAAAAATAAATAAAAGAAAAAACGTTATAAATCTCGACCGTCCAAATCTTAGATGGACGATGGAGATCAATTTAAATAATAAAACTGTTTTTTTTAAAGGTAGATTGATCACTACCGTCAATCTCAGATATGGATGGTGGTGATCAAATTAAAAAAAAATTGGAAAAAGAAAAAGAAAAAAAAAATGAAAAATGAAAATGAAAAGAAAAACGAGATCCATCTGGATAAAAAAAAAACCCCAAAAAAAAAAACACGTTGGATCTCCTCATCGACGGTGGAAAACCATCACTGATCCATCTGGATCTCTTTTAAGAGAGGCTGACGACCGGTTCAGGTATGAGACTCCGGTTGGATAACATGGGCCCACAACCGGGGTCAAGGAAGAGAGCAAAGAGAAAAGGTAGATGTCCAATTTGTCTACTTTCGACTCTCTATGATCTTTTGAAATACAAATCCTTGTGATAAAATTTGATCTCCTTGTAAGTTTTAACTTTTCTTGAACCAAGGATCGCTGAATAAAAAAGAACCAGTGATCGATGCTCGTTTGTAGGCACAAACATGCCGATTCTTGAACTATTGGATCAATTTCAACACACCTCACCATCAACAAAACAGAAAAAGCAGAGTCTCTGTTCGTGCATGGATCGAAAAAACAGAGGGTCAATTTTTTTTTGCAGATCTTGGTATATTATTTCAACTCATCAAGTGAATTATTATCTTTTTTTTTTGATGCTATCAACTCCATCAGAGATTGATTGATATATCATTATTCAGATTCGAAATGTAATTACAAAATTGAACAGAGCAGCAAGCAAAACACACGAGTCTTTTTTTTTCGTCAGAGTGTGTAAAAGAAGGAAAACTAGCTAACATTTTTTTAAATTAATTTTTGGGTTCTTTTAGTTTCTTCATTTTCTTATTACATGTTTTATTTTAGAATATACGCATCAATCATATCAGATTATCAGATCTCAAGCGTTTTAATTTTGATTTTGATTTTTGATTTTTGTTTTATCTCTTATTGCCAGTTCTGTGTTCTTCTTTTTGTCCTATTTTGTTTGAACAAATCTGTTCCACAAGTGAGTTTACTTTTTTTTTTTGGATTCTTAAGTTAATTTGTGGATTTATTTTGGTTTATGGTTTATGTTTTGGAATTCAATTTGTCTTTGGGATGGAAAGATATTTGAGTTTGTGAAGTTGGGATACTGTTTTGGTGATGATATTGTTGTTTGTAATACTCAAAAACAATCTGGTCCGAATCTGCAAGAAAACAGAAAGTGAAAACCACAGAACAACACGTTAGAAAACGGTTTTTTGGGAAATCGAGGCCCGTGTTTCACACGGTGTCCTTAAGACAATTTCGCCGTATAACACCGTATGTGTATAGCGATTGTCTCCCAGGATACAACGATTCAACAGTGATCGTGCATAGCACAAACACTCTCGGCGAACTCAAATCAAGTCCGAACTTACCAAGAACTGAAACAAAGAAGAGACAGAGAAGCAAAACAATTGATTTCGTGATATGCAGTCTGTATTCAGAATGTGTTTTCTGATGAATAGATTAGGGTTTTAATAAAACCGAAATCAAGAGGATTGTTTAGGAAATACTTGTCAATTACGTTTTCATTGAAAAGGATATTAATTAAAAATCAATCTCCAAGAGATTTATTTCTAATTAATCACCGATTCTATTTACTTAGTGATCAAGTAAGTATCTAGAATCCAAAACGGAATTTCCTTATCATTATACGTTTAATTTAGGGAAAATTAAATTAATTTCTTTCCATATCAATATAAACATTGACTTAGAAAAAATAAATTCCAAGCAGTAGCAAAAGGTCGTTTGTCCTATGATAGCCCAATCGGAGCGGCATTCGTGTACGCGGGTCGCGCCCACACACAAGTCATGCAATCCGAAGGTTCGGGGTCGATGATTTACACCCCCCCCCCCGCGCAAGAGAGAGCCTTTATGCTACACATGTTGATAAGTAGCTATCACACATTTACTTATATATTGCTTATCAATGCTTTACCCAACCAATGTGGGATGCATATTTTACTGGCTGACTTGTGTGTGGGATCTGGCTATACATGTCTGTTTGGAGGATTTCCATCATATTTTACGCTATACATGTATAGCCAGATCCACCATGATAGCGCCCACACACAAGTAATGCTTTACCCCACCCTTTGAACCTTCCCTCGTAAAGGTATACTTACTTTACTGGCTGATCAGTAGATATGATATCCTTGAACTGTTCTGCCGTTTTATGTAAACGATAGCGTACCTCACAAAGGCATCTTCTAGACTCGATTTGGTTCTCATTATTATGTTCGTTTTGGCCATGAACATGCGCCTGGTTCTGTGAGAGTTTCTGGAGAATATAGCCCTTCACTATTCTCTTTTAGAAGCGGCCCGACTTCTCTCTCACATAGGTGATTTCTTAATTAAGAGTAACCCGTATTACTCTGCTCAGATTTCCACAGCTCAGAATTCTGACGCATAAGAATCATTAAAAACATAGTTTAGCCTATTTCCCTACGGGCATCACTGTTTCATCACAGGAATGGACTGGAGGGTAACCCCTACAGTGATCTAACTAAGTCTTACAACTTGGTTGTCCCATTGAACCTAGATCTTGGGATCTCCAGTCTACTAGGCTGGGTTTCCATTATATAGACTTTTATTTCATGGGCTTTAGTCCCATTCCCCTCGATGATATCTCAACTAGTTCTCTATTTAACCCTTTGGTTAGCGGATCCGCAATGTTATCTTTTGACTTCACGTAGTCAATGGAGATAACTCCAGTTGAGAGTAGCTGTCTAATGGTATTATGTCTTCGACGTATGTGTCTAGACTTCCCATTATACATGTTGCTCTGTGCTCTACCAATTGTTGATTGACTATCACAGTGGATGCAAATTGCTGGCACAGGCTTTGGCCATCTTGGAATATCCTCTAAGAATTGGTGTATCCATTCAGCCTCCTCACCACATTTATCTAAGGCAATAAACTCAGATTCCATGGTGGATCTGGCTATACATGTCTGTTTGGAGGATTTCCAGGATACAACCGCACCTCCTAGTGTGAACACATACCCACTAGTAGATTTTGAATCTTTCATATCAGATATCCAGTTTGCATCTGTGTATCCTTCTAGGACAGCAGGATATCTGGTATAATGCAGTCCATAATTACGAGTGAATCGTAAATACCTCAGTACTCTTACTATTCCTTTCCAGTGATCGTTTCCTGGATTACTCGTGTATCTACTTAATTTGCTGACTGCATTAGCTATGTCTGGTCTTGTACAACTTGTTAAGTACATCAGACTTCCTATCACTCTAGAATATTCTAGTTGAGAGACGCTCTCACCCTTATTCTTGGATAGGTGTAGATTTGTATCTACTGGTGTTCTGGAAATTCCAGAATCATTTTTGTTGAATTTCTCAAGAATCATATCAACGTAGTGTGACTGACTTAGAATAAGCCCGTTCGATGTTCTTGAGATTTTCATTCCCAACATCACATCAGCCGGTCCCATATCCTTCATATCAAATCTTGATTTTAACATATCCTTGGTAGATTTGATCATCTTATCATCACTACCAACAATGAGCATGTCATCAACGTAAAGACACACAATGACATAGCCATTTGTTGCGTCTTTGACATAAACACATTTGTCACATTCGTTGATTTTAAAACCATTTGACATCATAGCATTGTCAAATTTCTCAT
Organism: Dipteronia sinensis; assembly: GCA_033220585.1. Classification (NCBI taxonomy): domain Eukaryota; kingdom Viridiplantae; phylum Streptophyta; class Magnoliopsida; order Sapindales; family Sapindaceae; genus Dipteronia; species Dipteronia sinensis. The sequence continues at coordinate 44,370,110 of CM065639.1, forward strand.
GCCATTGTTTTGGTGCTTGCTTTAGACCGTATAAAGACTTCACCAGTTTACAGACTTTCTTTCCTTGTCCTGGAGCGGAAAACCCCTCAGGTTGTTCCATGTAGATCTCTTCATCTAGATCTCCATTTAAGAAAGCTGTTTTCACATCCATTTGATGTACTTCAAGATTTCGCAAAGCTGCGATTGCAAGTATCATCCTAATGTAGGTTATTCTCGTCACAGGAGAATACGTATCAAAGTAATCTAGGCCTTCTCGTTGATTGTAACTTTTAATTACAAGTCTGGCCTTATACTTATCAATTGATCCATCTGCTTTCATTTTCCTCTTGAAAATCCATTTGGACCCTAGCGGTTTACATCCCGGAGGAAGATCCACTAATTCCCAAGTATGATTTTGAAAGATGGATTCAATTTCACTCTTGATAGCTTCTTTCCACAAGAGTCCTTCTGAAGAGCTTACTGCTTCTTTGAAGGTTCGAGGTTCACCTTCTAGCAAATATGTCAGAAAATCTGGACCAAAAGATGTTTCTGTCCTAGCTCTTTCGCTACGTCTTGGTTCATCCTCGACTTCATTTTCTTGTTCTTGGTCCTCACAACTATCAGCATGTGTTCGTTTCGACGAACTTGCTTCATCATTGGATTTACATGGAAATACATGTTCAAAGAACGATGCATTTCTAGATTCCATAATCGTATTTTTGTGTATATCAAAGATGTCAGATTTGTACACCAAAAATCGATAAGCACTACTGTTATGTGCATATCCAATGAAAATGCAATCAACAGTTTTTGGACCTATTTTCACCTTCTTAGGTGTAGGTACAGCCACTTTGGCAAGACACCCCCACATTCGCAAGAATTTATAGGAAGGCTTTCTTCCTTTCCATAATTCATAAGGGGTCTTGTCTACTTTATTTCGGGGTACCTTATTTAAAAGGTAATTGCTAGACAATATAGCTTCGCCCCACATGTTCTGAGACAATCCAGAACTTAGCAACATTGCATTCATCATTTCTTTCAAGGTACGATTTTTCCGTTCAGCAACTCCGTTTTACTGAGGGGAATATGGTGCAGTGGTTTGATGTATAATTCCATGTTTAGCACAGAATTCACCAAATGGTGCTTCATACTCACCACCTCGGTCACTTCTCAGTACCTTGATTTTCTTGTTGAGTTGATTCTCAACTTCAGTTTTATAGAGAATAAACTTCTCTATAGCTTCATCTTTGCTTTTTAACAAATAAACATAGCAATATTTAGTGCTATCATCAATAAATGTGATGAAATATTTGTTGCCACCTCTTGTTTGAGCAAATTTTAAATCACATATATCACTGTGAATTAAATCAAGTGGTTCAGATTTTCTTTCAATAGTTTGAAATGATGACCTTGTTAGTTTTGCTTCAACGCAAACTTCACACTTATGTTTGGGATCAATATTAAACGTGAGAATATGATTTAAGTTAATTAGTCTACGTAAAGTATCATAATTAACGTGTCCTAGTCTATCATGCCATAAATTGGAAGACTCAAACAAATAAACTGAAGAATTATCTTTATTGAATGTTCTTTTCACAACAGATACATTAAGCTTAAAAAGCCCTTCAGTTACATATCCCCTACCCACATAAGTTCCCTGCTTGGTTAACACTACTTTGTCTGATTCAAACACCATCTTGAACCCATGCTGATTGAGCAACGAACCGGACACTAAGTTCTTGCGGATATCAGGTACATACAGCACGTTGTTCAAGCTCAGGGTTATACCAGAGGTCATCTTGAGAATGACTTGACCATATCCCTTAACATCGGATGTGGCTGAGTTGCCCATGTATAACTTTTCCTCGTTCTCCACTGCTTCAAACGTATTGAACATCTCCCTGTCAGAGCATATATGGCTAGTGGCCCCAGTATCTAACCACCACTCTCTCGGGTTTGACCCGATCAGGATTGCTTCTGTCACAACTGTAGAAAGATTAATCTCTGAGACATCTTTAGAAATCCCAGCAACCACGTTTGCCTCGTGATTCTTCTTCTTCTTTGGCAACCTGCACTCAGAAGATTTGTGGCCCATTTTGTCACAGTTGAAGCACTTCCTTTGGAACTTTGGCTTCTTGGAGACTCTTTCTTTTGGACCCAATTTGGATCCTTTCCCAAGCTTGTTCTTCTTAAGTTTAGAACTTTGCCCATGTTCCACTACATTAGTCTTTGCTTCACCCAGACTAACATCCTTTTTGTCATACTTCCTGTGATCTTCTTCAATACGAAGTTTGACAATGAGATCCTCGATCTTCATCTCCTTTCGCTTGTGTTTGAGATAGTTCTTGAAATCCTTCCATGAGGGAGGTAACTTCTCAATAATGGCAGCCACCTGGAAGGTTTCACTTAGAATCATCCCTTTAGCATGAATTTCGTGCAGAATCACCTGAAGCTCTTGGACTTGACTTATGACTATCTTGGAGTCTCCCATCTTGTAATCAAGAAACCGGCCCACAAAAAAACTTCTTGGATCCAGCATCTTCAGTTTTGCATTTCCGGTCTAACGACTCCCACAGTTCCTTGGCTATTTTCTTTGAAGTATATACACTATACAACGAATCTGACAGCCCCGTTCAGTATGTAGTTTCGGCACAGAAAATCCGAATGGTTCCATGCATCTATAGCATTTCATACCTGAACATCTCGCTCTTCACCACTATTGGGTTTAAGAGCTTCTTCAGTCAAGAACCTGGCTAGGTTCAGCGTTGTCAAATAAAACAGCATCGTTTGCTGCCAACGCTTGAAGTTCGGTCCACTGAACTTATTAGGCTTCTCCATGTGGTTCATCGGTAATGGAACCGAATTCACGAAGGGATTTGCCATCGGAACATTCCCTTGACTCACATACTGGCCCATCACCAGATCTGGCATGTTCCTCACGAAAGAACTGATGTCCGGAGTCGTTGTGGCCACACTTGGCAACACAATAGGCACTTTACCCACAAACAGAGAATTCACAGCTAAAGTGTCTAATCCCACACTCGGATTAGCATTCGAAGTCTGCAGTGGAACACTCGAGTTCACATTTGACTTGTCTGCCATAATATCTGAAACAAAACACAAGTGTTTTAGAATCACAAAATTAGTGAACCAAAATTGATTCAAGATTTCACAATAGAAATCACAATCAGTGTCTGGTATTACAGACCCGATTACCAAGTTGAAATCACGATTGATTTCCAAATCAGTGTCTGATAAACAGACCCGATTTTCCAAAAGGAATATGTATTTATTTGAAATCAGTGTCTGGAATACAGACCCAATTTCCACAGTTATTATTTTAATAAAAACCGAAACCGTGTTGTTAATTTAAAACAAGTTCTTCACAATCTGTCACTAGATCAGAAACCAGAAAATTTGTAGAAGAAAACAATTTGATTAAAAAAAGAAGAAAATTGTCTTAAGATTGTTGTTTGTAATACTCAAAAATAATCTGGTCCGAATCTGGAAGAAAACAGAAAGTGAAAACCACAGAACAACACGTTAGAAAACGGTTTTTTGGGAAATCGAGGCCCGTGTTTCACACGGTGTCCTTAAGACAATTTCGCCGTATAACACCGTATGTGTATAGCGATTGTCTCCCAGGATACAACGATTCAACAGTGATCGTGCATAGCACAAACACTCTCGGCGAACTCAAATCAAGTCCGAACTTACCAAGAACTGAAACAAAGAAGAGACAGAGAAGCAAAACAATTGATTTCGTGATATGCAGTCTGTATTCAGAATGTGTTTTCTGATGAATAGATTAGGGTTTTAATAAAACCGAAATCAAGAGGATTGTTTAGGAAATACTTGTCAATTACGTTTTCATTGAAAAGGATATTAATTAAAAATCAATCTCCAAGAGATTTATTTCTAATTAATCACCGATTCTATTTACTTAGTGATCAAGTAAGTATCTAGAATCCAAAACGGAATTTCCTTATCATTATACGTTTAATTTAGGGAAAATTAAATTAATTTCTTTCCATATCAATATAAACATTGACTTAGAAAAAATAAATTCCAAGCAGTAGCAAAAGGTCGTTTGTCCTATGATAGCCCAATCGGAGCGGCATTCGTGTACGCGGGTCGCGCCCACACACAAGTCATGCAATCTGAAGGTTCGGGGTCGCGCCCACACATAAGAGCCTTTATGCTACACATGTTGATAAGTAGCTATCACACATTTACTTATATATTGCTTATCAATGCTTTACCCAACCAATGTGGAATGCATATTTTCCCTACACAATGGGCACTCTTTGAAACCCAATTTCTCATTCACCCATTAGTCGATTTGTGAGTTTGAGTATACCACTTCGAACCTCTCACGGAGGAGAATTCGAATATACATTGATCTTCCATTTTTATGGAACCGATCACACTCAATTAATGCTCTCAAACCACTAGTTTGTCACAAATTTTCCAACAGATATATGTTGGATGTTGGAGGCGAAAATCTGGGTTTATAAAGATTGAAGATTGATGAAGATAGGTTTGTAAAGGTTGATTGATTTTTATCAAGAAAAAAAAGTGATCTGGATTTATTAAGGGTGGAGTTTTTGTTTTTTGTTTATTATTTTTTATTTTAAAAGGGGTATTATAATTTGGATTTTAAAGTTCATACCCCTTTATTTTATTTTGATTTTAAAGTTAAGGGTAAAAGTGTCATTTTGTTTTTTCAGTAACGGTTGACATTCAAAATTCTGGTCAGAGGGACCAAATTGAGTGATTTTTGAAAACATAAGAACCAATCCAATGAAAAATGAATAAGTGCAGAACCCGAAAATCTTCAGTTGAATTTTCGTAAGTCGGTGGACACTGACAATGGTAGAGCAAAAATTAGTAGGTCATACGCTACGATATTCTGTAAAAAATAAGAAGGTAGAATGGAGCGAGAAGGGGTGTCCTGTTGGGGACTCTCCATGCTCGAGTTAAATAATTTATTAATAAACAAAATAATTTCAAATCAACAATTAAATTGAATAAAATCTAAACCAAATTGTAAACAAAGCTATCGAATCCTGGGTGGTATCGTTCGGAGATCCTTATGTTTGCTTAGGCTAAACATATGGTAGACAAGGTAAACCCGTTGTCAAATGAGTTTTATATAATGTAGAAAATATGTGCCAGTCGAATGTTCTTGTAGACCATCGGTATTGGTCAAGTGGTCTGTTGAAATAATGAAGGTGAAGAATCAAAGTGGTGTCGAACGGGTGTGAATGGGGATAATGCAACAAGTCAACCTAGGCCATTTGACAAAGAGAATTGTATTAATTGTCTTTTTATGGATCAAAGAGCAGCTCCAACCGCCTTGTATTTATAGCGATGGAGGAGTCATAAAGTGTAAGCTGATACTCTCCACCTATCTTGGCCTAATAACATGGAGTGAGATATCTCGAGATTATTTGGCAGTTTTATTGACTGAGTCAGTAACTTGTGTTGCAATACTGATTTGGTCTCATTGGATTTGGTCAAGGTTTGTTACCACCTTTGGGCCTTTGTTGGACTGACTTATATTTTGGGTCTGAGTATTTTATTGTGCTATTTTTGGCTACCATAGTTAGCCCCCACTCTCTGAGTTGAAGTCTTCTACTTTGAGAGTGGATTGTTAATAGATCAGTCGAGTCGATCAACTCTCCCGTCGAACAACATATAAGGTAGTTGTTGGTAGTTCCCAATGTTAAGATCTAAGGTGAAACGAAGCTGATTTACGGTCGCGTGTTAATCTAGTCTAGCATGATCCTGATATCAACCAAGAACAATTGTCTCGGTAATTCTTCGTTTAACAATAGCTGTTCGATTGGGTTTCCTTATAATTTTAAAAGCGAATCCCTTATTGATAGACTTTAAGCGCGAAGTTGTAGACGGTAGAAGACAAATTGATTTCAAATTGACCTTTTGGGAAATGAACCTTCCATTGATTGGATGATTCGTGTTCCAATTTCACCAAGAGTTTTATTTAAACTCTTTTATTAGAAATAATATGGGCTCCTGATTTCTAGGTACTCAAAGTGAGCAACCAAGACACTTTTTTTTTAATTGTGTTCTTGAAGAGTTCTCGATCTTGCTTTTCCACCAGGTATACATTTTTTTGAACTATTCCACTAGTTATTTGCATGCCTTCTTGTTTTCCTGTGCTCTTTTTGATTTGGTAAAAAGACTTCTTTCTCTCGGAGAGATTTTATCTTTTCTGATTTCTTCACTGTCCTATTCTTTGTATGTTCTTCTTAATCTTCTTAAGGAAAAAAGATTCCTCGTGTTTCTATCTGATTTCTTTAAACGAATCAAGTAAAAAATTCTGTTTGCTGAATCCTTGAAATCATGTGTGTTCTGACACTTTGTGTAGAACCAATTTCAACACCAGCGTAAATCGATTAACCTTTGAAAGTGAATTCGTGGTGAACTGAAATAAATCAGAAATGTTAGATGCCGACCGTCTGGGGCAGTAGATATGTCGTTTTGACATTCTGTTATAGAGATGATAATGATGTGATGAGCACGTCGCTGGAGAGGGAGATCAACGATTGCATAAACGATTCGAGGAGCTCGATCAGGTCATACATGAATCCGACTCGTGTGATAGAATTGGTGTGTCAGTAGCTGGCTGTGCTAATGATTCATGTATTAAGTAGCAAAGCTTCTTCGAAATTCGGATTGTCGAGCGAAAAAGCGTTGAACTTTGGGGTAGACTATTTCAATAGCCCCATATTTTTGTGATAAATTTATAAGTAGTTGTTTGAACTTGTTTATTTCATTCACCCATTTTTTTTTCTTTTTCATATGACTTTAATCGGTTGACAGTGTTGACTTGCATCTCCTTTGTTGCCGAATTTTAATTTGTTAATATCAAAGATGATTTTCTTGGCTCGATTTGCATAACCCGTTTGGAGTTTGGACATTTGCTATTAGATTAAATGATTGATGTTTGATGCAACGTGATGCATTATTTGTTCCAAAGATCGTAGCTTGACGTAGAGCGAAATAATAACTTTTATTTGCTGTTCGACGTAGAACGAAAAACAAAACTGAAATTTGATCAATGTAGTTCAACGTAGAGAGGAGAAGTAATAAATGCTTCAAGTAGATCGACGCATGTCTTATCCTCCAATAAGTTGATTTATTTTTTAGATAGACTTGTACTTGGACTTGAAAGTTTCATTGTCGCAATATCAAATTAGTTTGTCGTACGACATAATGTAATTTTCCTTTGATCCAAGGTTGATTGTTGAGATTCTCAATCAGATCTCGATCCTTATTGCACTTGTGGCTCTTCCTCTGTACTGGAATATGCCAGGTTCCAAACTCAGATTTTCTTTTCCTGCTCCGGGGCAGGCATGGTTTATTATTCAACCAGAGGACTAGCTACCTTCTAGTCTCTATATTAGCCATTCACTCAACCAGCAGCTAGCACAAAAATTCTAATTCTATCATCTCAATGGATTTCTATTTTCTGTAGAAAGAAAGATTTTATCTATCATGTCACTTGATGTTGAGAATTATTCGACTCGTATTAGCTTGATAAATTGGAGTTCGACATAAAGAAATGAAGATTGCCACTAGACATATAGTGCATGTTGAAGCCGTTGCTTGGCATAGAACAATATACTTTACAATTGTAGATCGAAAAAAGTAACAGCTCAAATGGAGCTATATTCAATTAATATTGTCGCTCGACATAGAGCATAAGTGTCGACATAGAGCAATAGACATGAACTTTGGCTTCACATAATCGTGAATATATTGCCTTCACCAATTTAATTGTAGATTTCCACAAACAATGTCGCACGACATTAGCTTTAAAAAGTAATCGCTTAATTGACATATGTGAGATCCTCAAGGATTATGTATTTTATTGTATAGCTCGAGGTAGAGCGTTAGCTCGATGTAGTAGAGTGAGACTCATCGCTCGACATAGAGCGTTTTATATACTCAGGATCGTAACTTGAAAGTTAGCGATCGTATTTGTAGTTAATTTTTCTGAGGTCGACAGTGACAGATAGCATAGTGAATTTGGCTCGACTTTAAAGTAAGAATGTAGCTCGACGGAGAGCAGTTATTATTTTCATCTTTGTAGATGGCCTTGTGAGGCTCTGTAGAGCGCTATTTTTTGGCTTGTTGTAGAGCCTATTTTTTAAGGCTCCAAAGAGCGTTATTTTATGGCTCATCGTAGAACGCTTGTTGTAGAACTCAACGTAGACCAGTAGTTTAGCAAATAAACAAATTATTGATAGTAAAGTACTTGACAGTAAAATCATGGCAAAAGTATTGACTAATATATCAAAGATCCATCTAAATTTTCACGAACTTGACAACACAAAATAAAAAATAACAGTCTGAACGGATTCAAAATATACTAACCTTTTAATATTTTTGTCATTTGTTTTTCTAGTACTTTGAAGAATTGTAGAAGACTTTTTTTTTGGTTAGATAGCTTTGATAGGTGTCGAGCTTAAGGGACTTTTGTTTTTGATAATTTTCTCACTTTCTGTTGCTTGGACCACTATCACGTTCACTTATTTCATATTGATGGCACTAGTCGGTTAATGTCAATCGACATAATTTGCATTTCTTTGGGAAGCCGTTAATTTCCTTGTATTCATGTTAAGATTATGGCTCCGTCGATTAACCAAGTGGTTGACGCGGAGTGGAGCATTTAACTTTATAATTTAGAGTCATAGCTCGACTTGGAGCATAAACTTTGATATAGAGCAGTATTGATTTTACTTTATGAATTGTAGTTTGACATGGAGATTTGCATGAGTTCCATCTATTGTAGCTCAATTGTACCGCTTATTAGTAAACCGACAATATGGTCGTTTGGTAGGAGTAAATCGGCGAACAATAAATTCAATTTACAGTTCGATGTAGAGCAAAAGATATACACCTTGTGCATTTAATTCGTAGCTCAACTTGATATAGAAGAATATGGAACAATATGGTTTCAATCACAACTGGACCCTGAAAATGGAGTAATCAAGTGCAATTTCGAAAATAATCGTATACGGTCGACATAAATAGCCAATCAAACAAGTCGTAGAGCATTTTGAACTTAAATCTATACTACATTTTATCTTTCATAGCAAATAATATATTACTTGACATGCATCAAACGACAAAAGTTTACTTGTATTTCAACAGATCATGAAAGACATTTTTTTTCACCTTTTTTGTAGATCATTCTGAAGTCATAATTTTCTCGTTAGTGAACATTTGGAAATATGATATATATCTTGTCCTTGCATCCAGGTGGAGCAGTCGTCTTGGTTATGTGTTCCAAGCGGGGTCGATGGATTTGCTAGGATGGTGATCGTTTCCGTCGCTTGCATTGGTTCAGTAGTATGATTGTACTCGAGATCCATTGGTAAGGATGTTTGAGCCATTTCATCTGGCGTATAATCCTGGAAATTCGTTAGTTTTGCGAACTAATTGTCAGGGCCCCCCGGTGGGTGCCAAACTGAAGAGCTCGAAAATCTCTAGTTGAATTTTCGTAAGTCGGTGGGCACTGACAATGGTAGAGCAAAAATTAGTAGGTCATGCGCTTCGATATTCTGTAAAAAATAAGAAGGTAGAACGGAGCGAGAAGGGGGTGTCCCGTTGGGGACTCTCCATTGCTCAAGTTAGACAATTTATCAATAAACAAAATAATTTTAAATCAACAATTAATTTGAATAAAATCTGAACCAAATTGTAAACAAAGCTATCGAATCCCGGGTGGTATCGTTCGGAGATCCTTATGTTTGCTTGGACTGAGTATAGGGTAGACAAGGTAAAGCCGTTGTCAAATGAGTTTTATATAATGTAGAAAATATGTGCCAGTCGAATGTTCTTGTAGACCATCGGTATTGATCAAGTGGTCTGTTGAAATAATGAAGGTGAAGAATCAAAGTGGTGTCGAATGGGTGTGAATAGGGATAATGCAACAAGTCAACCTAGGCCATTTGACAAAGAGATTTGTATTAATTGTCTTTTTATGGATCAGAGAGCAGCTCCAACCGCCTTGTATTTATAGCTATGGAGGAGTCATTCAACTAAAGTGTAAGCTGATACTCTCCACCTATCTTGGCATAATATCATGGAGTGAGATATCTCGAGATTGTTGGACAGTTTTATTGATTGAGTCAGTAACTTGTGTTGCAATACTGACTTGGTCTCATTGGATTCGGTTAAGGTTTGTTACCACCTTTGGGCCTTTGTTGGGCTGACTTATATTTTGCGTCTTATTATTTTATTGTGCTATTTTTGGCTACCACAGTAAATAAAAAAGAGATAATTTAAAAAATATAGAGACTCAAATGATAATATCCCTAATAATATTCCATGATAGACTCATAGACCAGATGTGCACTTTAGTTTCTTATTATATTCAAAGTTCGAGTTTAATTTATTTATAAAATAATAAGGGGTATATTTCAAAATAATAATAATATTAATAAGGAGGGGTAATCATCCAAATGGCTACTTATTTGATTGTGCGCCATCAAAATAACCATTAGATGAGAAATTCATTTTAAAATGATCATTATAGACAAATAGTGTGGCGGAAATTGTCATCTATAGGAAAATTTACCCTAGTAGTCACTCATTTGTTTAGATGTTACTGTAGTGGCCATCCTATTATGAATTAAAACTTACTTTTTATATAAAAAAATTGTTTATTGAAATTTTATCTCCAGCCGTCCATCATATCACAGTGATGGATGGTTGGAGATCATAATTTTTTTTAAAAACAAAATAAAACAAAATTTTGGTAAAAAAAAGGAACAATTTTTTTTGAAATTTTGTTGGAGATTAGATTTTTTTTAAGAAAAAGAATTTTTTTTCTAAAACAAAAAATAAAAATTATTGAAAAAAAAATAAGCTTGTAACAATTTGCTTTTTTTTAAAAAAAAATAAATAAATCACAATTGGGCGGCCATTGTTGTAACATCTCACCAAATGGATGGCCACTAGTGCAACGTCTCACCAAATGAGTGGCCACTACAATAAATTTTCCTACGGATGGCCATTATCGTCACATTGTTCGCCAATAATGGTCATTTTGAACCGAATTTTCCATTTAAATGTCATATTGATAGTGTATAACCAAATTGATGACTATTAGGGTAATTATCTCAAATAATAGTGTTTGGGAGACTATTATGTCCCTACTATAAAAATAATTATCTTTTTTATATAAAAAAAGGTATCAATATTACCACCAATAAATATGATTTACATACCCATATTTTATATAAAAAAATTAATTATAAAAATATCTCAACACAAATTGACCAACAAGACAAATTAATTTAATTTAAAAAAAATCAAGTATGTACACTTTTTTTTGATAGAAAAATGAACAAACCAAAAACAACAATCAACTAGGGAAATCATCCCTAATAAAACCCCCCACACACGGAGGGTAGTCCTCTAACCAGAAGCAATCGTCCACAACTTGCAGCCCTAATTTTGAAAGGTTATGGGCGACTGTATTCGCCTTCCTCGGAGGAAAAGCTACCTTGCACTGCAAATCACATTGGAGCTTGGCCATGATATCTCCAATAATAAGCTATCCGTTTCAATCACAAAAGGCACCAATCCAGCATCAACAACGAAGATAATACCCCTTAACATGGCAACTACCTCTGCAATGAGGGGATCGTAACAAGCCACAACTTTTTTGAGAGCTCGCACCCAACACAAAGCCCTCAGAATCGCGAGCAATCATCCCTACCCTTACAGTGTTCTTATCAGCCTTTAGTGAAGCATCAGTATTTATCTTAAAGCAGCCCTCATCAGGAGGGATCCACACTGGCACCAGTAGTTCCCACAGTCCTAATATCCCTCTTAGCAGCAGCATGGTATCTACCCAGGTAATCCACAGACCATTCAAACACACTGCCAAACATAACTGGCTCCTCTTTGTTATGCACTTTACAATTCCTCTGAAACCACACACGCCACAACATAATATTAAGGATAATCCAATTTGATGTCCAGCTGAAGCTTTTGTGTTTATCTACACACTTGCTATTATCTTTATTATTTTAATTAGTATTTGTTATTATCTTCTTTAGCTAAGATTTACTTCACTGTAAACATTTCATATATCCTCATTAGTTAGAGTTTGCTTCAACTGTAAACATTTCGTGTATATATATGTCTCATATATTGATCAATAAAGTAAGAAGCTTTTTTCTCTACATGGTATCAAAGCTCTTCTACACTCAAACGAGTTCCTTGATCAATCATGACTACCACTTCTTCTTCCTCCTCCCAATCCGTAACTGTTGTTTCCTCATCATCCTCCTCACATGAAATTGATTCCTCCACACATAAAATTATTTCCATTAAAGTGGTTACCCAAGCCCCTCTAAAACTAACACCCATTAACTATTGATCATGGAAACTACAGTTTCATACACTCCTAGTCGAATTCGACCTAATAGGCTTTGTAGATGGTCAAAAAGCATGTCCTCCAGCAACCTTGACAGTAGATAATGTCTCTACACCAATTCTGGCTCATCACATCTGGACCCACCAAGATCAATTGCTACTAAATGCTATCATTGGTTCTATTTCTCCAACAATAATTCCATTCATTGCTTCGGCTCAAACTTCTCGTGATGCATGGACTGCGCTCGCCAATACCTACGCAAAACCTTCCAGAGGTCATATCATGCATCTCAAGGGGGTCCTCACAAGTATCATGAAAGGAACCCAATCCATTACCGAGTACATGCAACATATCAAAAGTGTTGCCGATGAATTAGCTATGCTTGATGCTCCAGAAAACACTGAAGATCTTACAGTTAAGATTCTAAACGGTCTAGGCAATGAGTTTCAGGATATCTCATCCGCTATCTGTGCCCGTGAAACTGCAATATCCTTTGAGGAACTTCATGAGAAACTCATCAATTTCGAGGTGATTCTGAAACAAGATGCAGCCAAAACTCAGAAATTTCCCATCACATCTAACTATACCAATAAGTCTCCCTCTGGAAACTACTGCTACAATCCTACTCGGTTCAACAGCAATAGTAGCAGGCAAGTATCGAATCAGACCAACAACAGTACCAGGCAAGTAGAAATACATGTCCCAAACCAGAATTCTAGGCAAGCTCAACACAAACCTCGAGCTTATCCCGGATTTTGCCAACTCTGTGGTGAACAAGGTCACACAGCAAAGCATTGCTCCATGTTCACTATGAACCGATCACAGCCGTGTGAACAGCCAAGCCACAATCAGCCTCGCCAGTGGCAGCAACGTGACCAGCCGCGTGCCAATTTTACGGCTCCATCATCAGCCAACCATGCAGCTTCGATCTCGTCTTCTTCTTCAGAATGGCTCCTTGACTCTGGTGCCTCACACCATGTCACAACTGATCTCAATAATCTCTCATTTCACACTCTGTATGGTGGCACCGATGACATTATGATTGGTGATGGTTCAGGCCAGCACATCACACACACTGGTTCCCTTCGCTTACCCTCTACCTCCTTAAAATTTTTATTGTCTAATGTTTTGTGTGTTCCAAATATGAAACAAAATCTAATTTCTGTATCTCAGTTCTGTACTTCTAACCAAGTGTCTGTTGAATTTTTTTCCTTGGTCTTTTTCTGTGAAGGATCTCCGTACAGGGGCTCAACTTCTGCAATGACGGACTAGGAACAATGTCTATGAATGGCCGACTCATGCTCAGCCAAAGTCCTCCTCTATCTTCGCCTTATCCAGTATTAAAGCCACCATTCCTGATTGGCACCATCGTCTAGGTCATCCATCATCAAAAATAATAGGTCAATTATTGTCGTCTCAAGTTCTACCTGTTTTATCATCTCATAAGTCTAGTGTCCCATGTAATACATGCAAATGTAATAAAACTCACAAATTGCCTTTCGTAGCTTCAACTGTTTCTAGTTCAAAACCGCTTGAGGTTATTTACTCTGATGTCTGGAGTTCACCTATTATCTCTACAGATGGTTTCAAATACTACGTACTATTTGTTGATCACTTTACAGAGTATATGTGGCTATATTCGTTAAAATACAAATCTGATGTGCATGAAGTATTTAAACGTTTTAAGACACTTGTGGAAACAATTTTCAAACACCCCATTGTTTCTTTCTACAGTGACAATGGTGATGAATTTATTGCACTAAAACAAACACTCTCTAGCCATGGAATATCTCACTACACCACACCACCACACACACCGGAGCACAATGGTGTCTCCGAGCGTCGTCACCGCCACATTGTCGAGACAGGTCTCTCCCTACTCACTCATGCATCCATGCCACTTCACTTTTGGTCTTATGCATTCACCACTGCGGTGTATCTAATTAATAGGATGCCAACTCCACTATTGAACATGCACTCGCCGTATGAGAAAATTTTCTCTACGCGTCCCTCTTTTGAGAAATTACGTGTCTTTGGCTGTCTGTGTTACCTATGGATTAAGCCATATAACAGTCACAAGTTAGAGCCACGATCTAAAGCATGTCTTTTTATCGGATACTCTATGTCACAAAGTGCCTACCACTGTCTAGATTTGGATACTGACCGTGTGTTTGTCTCTCGACATGTCACATTCGTCGAGTCCATCCTTCCCTACGCTCAGCGTCCCTGTTCTTTCCCTAGGTCCACCGTTAAGTCTTGTGCCTCCTGGCTACCTCACCTCTCACCAATAAATGTTGTTCATGTCACTCAAGCTCATTCCACATCAGTCTTGGCTTCGTATGAGGATCCCAATTCGGCGGCACCATCCGACTCTAGAGCATCAGCCTCTGCCCCTGTTACGGCTTCCGCAAGACCACCTGAATCCGTAGAAAACGGCCTCCCACCAGTCCTGCACTTGCCAGCCGCTGCACTCACCCCACTTGCACATCAACCCTCTTTCGCACCAGTCTAAACTACAGCACCGCCAATCAACACTCCTGATTAGCCACCCTCAGCTCTCACACCTGATCCCCCAGTCCAAAACACTCATTCCATGGTCACTAGGTCGAAAAACAACATTCATAAACCCCTCACAAAGTTGTCCCTCACCAGTGTGCTAACACCATTTTTTCAGGTTGAACCAACATGTGTGTCTCAGGCTCTCAAAATTCCTGAATGGAGAAAGGCAATGTCAGATGAGTTCGATGCTCTCATTCACAATGTCACTTGGGACTTGGTTCCCTCTCATACTTCTCACAACATAGTCGGTTGCAAATAGGTGTTTCGAACTAAACATGCCCCGGATGGCTCAGTTTCTCGCTATAAGGCTCGCTTGGTAGCCAAAGGTTTTCATCAACTACCGGGACTAGACTACACTGGGACTTTTAGCCTGGTGGTTAAGACCACCACCATTCGTGTTCTATTAAGTATTGCGGTTTCGAGGGGATGGTCCCTTCGTCAACTTGACGTCAACAATGCGTTTCTTCAAGGGCACCTGTCTGAGGATGTATTTATGGCACATCCACCATGCTTCACGGATCCTGCTTATCCCTCACATGTGTGTCGACTCAAGAAAGCCATTTATGGTCTCAAACAGGCTCCTCGAGCGTGGTACAATGAACTGAGACGATACCTTCTCCAATCCAGGTTTGTTAACTCCCAGTCTGACACTTCGTTATTTATATGTAATGCTAATGGGTGTGTTATTTTCTTGCTAGTCTATGTTGATGATATAATCCTCACTAGAAACGATGTGATGATAGTTGATAAATTCGTATCTGCACTTGCTCAACGATTCTCAATAAAAGACCTTGGTCGCCTGTCCTATTTTCTTGGAGTAGAGGTTCTTGACTCTCCTCAGGGCCTATTTCTTTCTCAGCAAAAATACGTGACAGATCTTCTAGCTCGCACGAAGATGGTTGATGCCAAGCCAGTCCAAACCCCACTGCCAACTGATCATTCTCTCAAGCTAATCGATGGCACCTCACTCACTGATGCTACTGAATTTTGTCAAGTCGTTAGAGCTCTACAATATTTGTCATTCACCAAGCCGGACATTGCTTTCGCCGTCAACAAACTGGCTCAGTTCATGCATCGAACCACAACTGGACACTGGTCTCTTGCCAAGCCCCTCCTTCGATATCTCAGAGGAACAGTCGGCTATGGGCTACTGCTGTGCCGTGACTCGCCAATCACCTTGCATGCGTATTCTGACATAGACTGGGCAGGCAACGAAGATGACCGAACCTCAACTAGTGCATATGTTCTCTTCCTTGTCTCCAATGCTGTCTCGTGGTGCTCTCGCAAGCAAAGGTCTATCGTCCGATCATCCACTGAAGCGGAGTACAGAGCAGTAGCGCTTGCTGCGTCTGAAGTACTTTGGCTGTCCTCACTCCTCCGTGAACTGCTCATCTCACCACCATCCTCACCAACAATCTATTGTGACAACATTGGTGCCACATACCTCTGCTCAAATCCCGTATTTCACTCCCGAATGAAGCATAATGCAATTGATTTTCACTTCGTTCGTGAACAAGTTCAAAGAGGCCAGATTCAGGTATCACATGTAGCATCTACAGATCAACTTGCTGACTCGCTTACCAAGCCGCTATCCAAGACACGGTTTGCACTATTACGATCCAAGATTGGTGTTTCTGAAATGCCCACCATCTTGCGGGGGCGTATTAAGGATAATCCAATTTGATGTCCAGCTGAAGCTTTTGTGTTTATCTACACACTTGCTATTATCTTTATTATTTTAATTAATATTTGTTATTATCTTCTTTAGCTAAGATTTACTTCACTGTAAACATTTCATATATCCTCATTAGTTAGAGTTTGCTTCAACTGTAAACATTTCGTGTATATATGTCTCATATAATGATCAATAAAGTAAGAAGCTTTATTCTCTACACATAATTGACAAAACCTCCACATCCTTCTATTTCAGATGCTTACAGCAAGAAGAGAAGAAATCTTTGAAACCAGCATTCCCGAGACTGTGCATAGACTTAAGAAAACCACTCTCTACAAACACTTTTCAAGCACTGACATTCCCAAAGAGCATGAACCGTTGTCTCGGGAAATCTAGAGCAAAAAGGGCAAAGACAACTCACCTGGAACTTTCTCTTAAAAAGATTATCTATTGTTGGGATCCAGTTATTGGAAGCCCTCCAGATGAAAATTTTAACCTTGGGCGGGATCTTCAGCTGCAAAATCCTAGACCACAAATTAGTTGAGGAGGACTCTCAGCATCCGTAATTGACAACAAATCCATCCCAACTCTATAACAACTCTTAACAGTATAAGCTCCATCCACCGAATAATGCCAACAAACAGAATCAACCACTTCAAAATTACACACTGGAATAGCTAAGATTAGATCCCCATCATCTTTTAAAAAGGTTCCTCTAGTCAACGGCAAATTCCACTAACCAGAGGCCGTTTTCAGCTGACAAACATGAAAAAGGTCTTCACAAGTCCGAGGTGAATAAATTTTGAAGGATGTTGGACGATGGATCCATTTATCTTTGTATATATGATGTGTGATTATCAATCTGACCATCTCCACATGAGCCATGCGGAGAGTCATGCAAGGAGAGGAGATCATGATAGGTTGGATTCGGTTAATGGATGATTAGTTTGAATTAGTTAGAGATAAATAAATTAGTCTGGAGATTAGATAAAGTTCATCGGATTGTTACAACTGATGCTTAGCTTCTTTTTTTAGATATCGTTGTAATCCTATTTAAGGATGGAAACACATTAATAAATTATTATGCTATGAATTAATCCCAAAACATATCTCTGTCTTTCTTATTCTCTTTCCCTCCCCAAATTCTTCATATCAGTGGTATCAGAGTTGTTCGGTCCATGGATGCCGAGTTCTGTAACGGAGTTTACGAAACTCTAGCTCGTCACGGGTCTAGTTTCGTCAAGATTAACGCAACTCTTCAGAAAATCCTGACTGAACTCCAATCTCTACGTATCGCCCAGAATGAGAATTGATTTTCTCATACCACATCCACCTATCATTCGGTATTTTTTGATGATACATATATATCGGCGGAGGTTTTTGTCGATTTTGATAAACCACTGATATTTGATGAATATGTATTTGAGAAAGTCCCATATGAGAACAATTCACATTTTGTGGATTATTTTTATAAGTCACACGTTACTCACCATAAAAATTTAAGAATTTGTTTCCAGCAATTGGAGCGATTGGATGGACATCATGACAAAAGGTGAAAAATTTAAAGTTCGTCGTATACGATCTCGGTTATTACAACCAAAAAATTTTTTACAGACTAGTGGGATGATTCATAGTGCCCATCATACTAGTCAAATGGGCGGGTGCACCGATCAAAGATGCAACTTGGGAAAATCGTTGGCATTTTTCGAAGACTTACCCCGACTTCATCCTTGAGGACAAGGATTCTTCAAGCGGTGGGGAATGATGTGTGACTATCCATTTGACCATCACCACGTGAGCCATGCGGGGAGTCATGCAAAGAGAGGAGATCATGATAGGTTGGATTCGGTTAATGGATAATTAGTTTGAATTAGTTAGAGATAAATAAATTAGCTTGGAGATTAGATAAAGTTCATCGGATTGTTACAACTGATGTTTAGCTCTTTTTTTAGATATTGTTGTAATCTTATTTAAGGATGGAAACACATTAATAAATTATTATGCTATGAATTAATCCCAAAATATATCTGTCTTTCTTCTTCTCTTTCCCTCCCCAAATTCTTCATATCAATATCTTAACACTAGATCCCGACCCAATCCTCCATCTTGTCCCAGCCTTCAACAATTTTCTTCCTCAACAGAAACTCTCCAGATCATCGACCCCTTAACAATAACACCAGCTTCTATAAAATTAGATTTAGGATAATACCACCCTTTCAGCACTCTAGCAGCTAAGGATCCAGGATTCGAAATCAACCTCCAACATTGTTTAGCTAAAAGTGCTTGGATAAACACTCATAAATCACGGAATCTCATTCCACCCTCACTCTTCTCTTTACACAGCTTAAACCAAGAGGCCCAATGCAATTTACGGTCCCTCTCTGTGCTTCCCCACCAAAACTTACAACACAACTCATGAATATCACAGATAATACCTTTAGGGATACGGAACAAATTCATAGAATGAGATGGGATTGAAGGTCCCGAAGATCAAAAATTCAAAGTTGTAATTTTCATAAAATCGACGTAGCGGAAAAATTAGGTTTTAAAATTTTGTTTTCGGACCTTTATACACATACACGAATATAAATAAGGATTCAATAATACCTTATTAATTTTCTCCTTCGTTTCTTTTCGATCCGTCACCACTAAGCCTTCCGAGCTATGACCCATGAACTAGTAACTGTGTGTGGGCATGTCACGGATTCCGGGAGTACTGGATAGAGGCTGCAGAGATGGAGAAGACAACTCCTAGTCTTCTGGCTAGGGTTCGGCCAACTAAAGAAGAAAGAAGTTTTAATCTTTTTTTTTCTTTTCCTTTCCTTTGCAGCACTCTCTCTTTGTCTCTGTATGTTACATATTTTTGTTTCATGATATCATATCTCTATATATATTACCAGGAGACTAGGGTTTTAGTGACCAAATTAAGGTAGGATTCTAAATCCTAGATTAATATATATTGTCACTAAGACTTGAACCCTTGACCTCTTTAAAAGAAATAAAAATAAGCTCTATTATTTTATTCCTTTTCTCTTGTCAAGGTTCGAACCTGCAGCCTCCAATTAATAATTAATAATTATCAATTATTAATTTGTCAATTAAATAATCATATTATTTAATTATATTTAATTAATCAATTAAATAATCATAATATTTAATTAATTCCCAGAATAAATCCAAGTCACTTTCGTAACATAATTAATTGGACCATCCAATTAACCGTGAATATTGTTACCAATAATCGTAAAGGGCTAGCAATGGAAACTAATGGACCCACAGTTTTAAGCTCCAATAATACTTAGAAAAATTAATTAAACTTTTTAATTAATATTTCAAGATTATTTAACTCGGAGTTATTCCAATAAAAACCCAAGGTTGCACTCTCGTAACTGTAGATGTTTTACACAAACTAAAATATCAGTGTCTATTGATATAGCTATTACATATGGTATGATCTTCCACAAGTAGTTCATAATTAGAGCTAGGTCATAAAGTCCATTATACCTCTCTAATTATATCTTTTCCTTTAAGTATCATTGATTCTCAAATGAACAATTATATCTTTCCTTCCTATACAGAAGAAAGAGAGTGCTCTTATTGTTCAGGTCTCGAATCAACCCTTAAGGGAACTATTTCTCTACTTCTCGTAAGAATGAGTGGATTTCTCTATTGTGTACAGACATTCCCATCCACAAGCAAAACCGTGATTCCAAGATACGGAGTTATTGATCAGGACTGCTACACCGATCTCACCCATGGTATGTCAAAAATCACTATCTAACCTGAAAGAGTCGGTAAAATACTCAAGATTAAGATCACCCATATACATCCATCATTTGTCGATATATATGAATCTCTACATGTAACAGATCTTGATAAGAGATTCATATAGATATAAACATATGAGTCTTATTTATTGAACTGAAATAACTACTTCTTTTATTTATGTTTTTCTAGCATTTACAAATTACAAGCTTTATGGCATAAATCCCAACAGGGATCGACTGAAGGACGACCTTAATATGAACCTCTTTACCTGCAATTGACAACAACTTACGTCTCCACCCTTTAACCTTTTTCCAAATTCTACCTTTTATATCTTTGAACAAAGCACGCTTGTTCTTGGCAACAAACCCATGATAACCCAAATACCTCTCATGACACCGAACAAGACAAACACCCAATGCACACACTTGAGACCCTTCACTCTCGAAATAGCCCTGTTAAAATAGACAACCGACTTCCAAAGTTTACCAGTTGCCCGGAAGCCCTTGAATACCAGTCAAGAATCCTTTTGATCAATCTACAATCACCCATTGAAAGTATGTACACCTATTAATTACCGAAATTATGTTATATTCAAAATATGTACAATAATAGTATAGTACAAGGGATTTTTTTTGAAGTAAGTACAAGAGATGTTAGTTAAGTTTAAACTAACATGTTGATGTATGATTAATTTCTCTTTTTAGTCGATCAGGCTCTAGAACTTAAAGAAAGGCATCAAAAAACCTGGCTCCTTCTTTATTCATCATATCAGACTCAAGGTCCTTGAGCATATTTTGTGCCCTCTCATAGGCTTTGAGATGGGAAACGACTTCTCTAAGACCATCCACAAATTCCAGTTTCACTAATGGTAGACTTTCGTATGCCATCTTCAATCAGTCTCCAATTTGTTCTCTATTTTGGAGACTGAAAATGGAATATTCCAGCTTCATAAATTTACTAATCCACTTATTCTATATTTTACAATCTTCAAATAATAAAATATGAGTAATGCTAGACATCCCACCTACAATCCCACATTTTCCATTTCAACATATGTGACAGCTGAGATGGGATGTCCAACATTACTCATAAAATATTATTATTTTACTTTATAAATAATATTTCAAACTTTCTGTAATAAAACCAGTCACAAATATAGATGTCAAAAAAAAACCCGAACCCATGAAGACCCGCCTCACCCCGTCCCATACGAGGCGGTATTTTACCAAAATAAATGGGGTCGGGGAGGGTTTGGGATCGATTCCTACCCAGGGGTTGGGATTTGTTTTCCCCGCCCCGAACCCGCTTAATATTTATTTATTAATATTTAATCAAAAAAAATTAAGATATATTATTTTAACTAGTAATAATAAGATAAAAATTATATTATGAATTTTGTTATCTAATTTTTTTTGAAAGAAAAAATTTCATTAACCAGAAGAGAAAATACAAGAGAGGCTGGTGTCCAGTCAGATTCGCTCCCTAGCGGAGGAAAAGGCCAACAAAGTCAAGTTATGTGCCAAGGAGTTCCCTGATCTGGAGGTGGCTTGACACTTACAAACACCAATATCTAAGAATAAGGCCTTAATGTCATTAACAATGAAATTGGTTGTTGGCATCGCCTTACAAACACCAATATGAGTTTAGGATAGATGCTACATTGGAGGCATCAACTTCTGCAATCTTTACCAGGATGTTGTAGAGTTTAGCAAGCAGAAGGCCGTCCCGAAGAGTCAAAAATTTCCCAGTTTTAGCACTGAAAGAACAAACCATCGATCTGGAATGAGCTGCGATTACTTTTCCTTTGTTGTCTCTAAAGGCAGCGCCAAGCCTATAGTAATGGAATTATTATGGAGGGACACATTAGTCTTCAACTTCAGAAGACCTGGAGAGGGCAAGCCAATCAACACAATTGCTGGTCGCGGGCGAAGGCCCCGAATGAGAGAGAACATTCTTAGAATTTTGGAATTCGAAAAGCAACTCTTCAACCCAAGAAGCCACCAACTCTGGATCTTTGGCCTTTCCAGAGTTGAAAGAGGAATTTCTATGTTCCTAGATAGCACAGGAGGTCATGCAAATTTAAGTTAACTCAACAATACTAACCTTGGAAAGGAGGCTCGAGAACACATCATGCTCTTTTTTAGTGTGGCGAGGCGAGGAAAATCTGAGATTGGACTCGAATTGACAGCCTCTTTGAAGACTTGAATTTTGTTATCTGATTTAAACCTTTTTTTTTTATTAGTTAAAAAAAAAAAAGGACCTAGTTATTATACAAACTTGGGGAGGATAGGCGGGTTATGGGTCACCTACTCCGCCCCAAAAATTCCCCGACCTGACTCCGGTCTTCAATAGTGGGTTTAAGGGCAAATAATAATTTTGTTTGGGTCGGGGTTGGGATTTGTTGTCCCCGCTCAAACCCTCCCCATTGACATCTTTAATCACACCTAATTATTTTTATATGTAATAATTTTAAGATAATTATGTTATATATATATATATATATTTATCTAACTTTTAAATTTCAATGTTTTTTATTGGTTTTATTTTAATTTTCAAAGTATTTTTTTGTTGTTATTTTTTCATTATAATATTTTAATTTGAATATGTTAATGTTATTATTTTGTGTTACCAAATTATTTAAAGTTTATTATTATGATATATGTTAATTACATATAAAAATCGATGATCTGACAACGTTTAGTTTGAATTAAAATACTTATTAGTTCAGTGATTAATAAAATGTGTAATAAATAAAAAATTTAAAAATTATTAAAATATAATCAAACTTATACTTCATTGAAAGGTCTCAACAAAATATTGAGAGATCGGGGTTTGGATCTTCAAATATATCTCCATTTAGATGCTTCTCAATCTGCGTGAATTGGAGAACCATTCGAGTGAAATGGAGACCCATCAGAGATGGTCTTAAGGCCATCTCCAACCCAAAAACTCAATTTGGTGCAACGTTTATACTAAAATGATGCAACTTTCATACTATTTAGTTTTTCCATCTCCAATCTATTGCACAAAATGTTACAATAAAAAGAATATTCCCTTCAATATTCCCGGTCTTTCCCTTTTTTTATTATTTCTCAACAATTAACATTTCACCTCATAATTAATATAACATTGTAATAAGTTAAGAAATTATTACATTAAGAAATTAAATTTAATTAACTAAAATTACTTTAATTTTTGTGTTTTCAATTTAGTGATTTATGTAAAAAAAAAAGAATTTTAAAATTTTATATTATACACTTAATTTTAGTTTATTATAAATGTTAATATAAATAATAATTAAATTAAAACAAATATCAATTAAATAAAATTATTAAATAATAAAAAGGATATAATTGGAATAAATTTAATTGATTAAGGGTAAAACTATAATTAAATAAAACTTTTAAATAAGGGATATAATCAAACTAAATTTTATTAAATATAGATTAAACTGTGATTAAATAAAATTTAGAAATGAAAAAAACAATGATTTTTTTTTGCTCCATTTGAACGGTGCTGCGCAATCCAGCGCAACACTATTCAGAACACACAAATTGGCACAATGGACCGCGCCTGGTTGGAGAGGTTTTTTTGCTAATTTGATAATTTGCTCCGATTTACCGCTGGGTTGAAGATGCCCTAAGCCTCGTGAATCTTCTCCCTTGACCTTCTCCCTTGTTTCATCAAGCAAATAACAAGATTGCACATCTTATTGTTATCAGGTGCAATCGATACGATACAACTCTAATATAGAACGATACATGACAAACACAAATGCTTTTTCCACACTATTGATGTCGTAGGATATTAAAGTATTTTCACAATTATTTCCCTACTTCACAATCTTTGAAGTTGGAACAAACATAAAGTACATTAAAACAGATGGAAGAACAAAAATGCATAAAGCTTATGTTACTAGCAAAACCAATTTGTCTCCTCTTAGTGACTCTCGCTAGTACCCTCATATTCCTACTCTTCTTCCAACCAAACCGCCAGCTACCAAACTCTAATTCACACAACAAGAAGCAGGACTCGATGGCTCGAAGCTTTGTTTTGTGGCTCCACGGTTTGGGTGACTCGGGCCCAGCCAATGAACCCATCAAGGCCCTCTTCACTTCTCCTGAGTTCAAAATCACCAAATGGTCCTTCCCTTCTGCTCCCAACAACCCTGTCACCTGCAATTGTAAGTGTCTGCTTATATCTAATCGGGTTTTTTTCCCCTTTTTTGATGTGTGATTGTGGGGTTGTTTTTTTTAGTGTTGTTGTGCAACTTTTTTTTTTTTTTTTGTTTAGTGATCTGAGTCAAATTTTTCTTTTGGTGTGATTGAAGTTTTGTATTGTATGTTGCAGAATGTATCTGTTTTTTTTTTCTTTCTATATTTTGTGTTGCTATGTTGGTTTAACTGAGGAAATTGATCGCTTGAAGTTACAAACTTGCAATTGAAGTATTTTTCTTTTTTGATTATTTTATTTTTTTAGAGAAAATAACTGATTATGTGAGAGAACTAACCAATTAGTAGCTTCATTATGGGAATGAAGCACTGGATGTGTTGGCATTTTGGAAATTTGATTAGAATCCATGGAGTTCCCTTAAAAAAATTCCGGGCGGTCTAGTAGAGAGATAGAGACAGTAAAGGTGCTCTCTTTGTTACTTGATGCACTATAATGGGTATCATCGAAACTTCAAATATCAAATTCAAATATCAAATATTAAATGTAACAGAATTTATGATGGCTCAATTGTTTTTTAAGTTTTTAACTTTGTTATTTGTAGGTGCTTATTTATGTACATTCTCTACTTTATGGCATTATCTATTTGTAATATAGTCGAGAAACAATGAACATATATAGAGATTTCAATTTGATACTTGTTGATCATCACCATCTTTGGTTTGAAGTTATGATAGAGTTTTGATAATGTGGTTTGCACGTAAAGGTAAAATATTTATCAGATAATAATTTTTAAATATGTTTGTGCCAATTTTTTGACAAATTTGTGGGTTATCACTTTTGATTGTGTGATACGTATTTCAGTGTCATTCATTACACATTTACACATCATCATCTTGTTAATTCTGCCTTCTCCCTCTTACATGATTGTTTTACTACTGATTTGCTATCTATCTCTCTCTCTCTCTCTCTCTCTCTCTCTCTCTCTCTCTCTCTCTCTCTCTCTCTCTCTCTATATATATATATATATATATATATCATATGATATGTAACATTTACTTGTTCCGATATAGATATTTCCATCTTCCCTCCATGTAATGTCTTTCTGTACTAATTTGCTTCTCTTTGTAGATGGTTCTGTGATGCCTTCATGGTTTGACATCCATGAGATACCAGTGACAGCTGTAAGTTATAAATCTCTCTTGTTCACAATTTATATCAGGAGCCTTATTTTATTAGATAAGAGGGTATCATATAATGTTGAAATATCAAACTGAATTGCGCTTCTCATAGATTTTATTGAATCTAAAAAGGATATTCATCTTTAAAACTTGTATGAAATTATGTCTGTTTTATTTATTCCATCTATGGTAATGTCAGTTATTTCTGGTATACGATAGTTTGTTGAGAATCTTCTGTTATGGCACTGCATGATGTTGAGAATTTCATTTAATCATCTGAAGAATGTATTTGTCCTCACTTTTATGCACAAAAGCTAAATTGGAATCAGCTCTACATATTCAGCCAACATTTTGCTCAAGTGACACTGTCATCTTCTGACGTAGTAACGAGTAATATATCATCGAAACATGGATATACAGATACTAGCCTGTGATGCTTGGGAAATTATAACAACTAATGTTTGATTGCATTATTGCATAATCATTCTTTGCCTCAGTCTTTCTGTACCTGCTTTCATGAATCTCTTTCTCTCTTCCATCCTTCTTTTTCTCAGATTGTTTTTAATTTCTATTGTGATGTCTATATACAGCATACGCATGGGGTCATTTAAATTTCCTTGTTGGTGAGTTTATTTTCTTTTTTGATGATAATATTTCCTAGATTAGTTTAATGCAAGATCAGTGTTATGAATATGTTGTCTATCTTATTCATATCTAACACTTTGTAAGACTGTAAGAATGAACATGCACATCTTGTATTTTCCTAGATAACATTTCAATGTGAATTTTATTTGATGCTGTGCTGGAAAATGATGCTGATGTTATGTTGCAATATTCAACTGTCTTTGTCTTTTTTATGTGCATCAGGATTCACCAAAAGATGAAAGCGGCGTGCTCAAAGCAGTACAAAATGTGCATGCAATGATAGACAAGGAAGTAGCTGCTGGGACAGATCCTAATAATGTATTTGTGTGTGGGTTTAGTCAAGGAGGTTTGTCCCTCTCTCTCTCTCACTCAAACACACTAAACAGAAATAAGAAATCACTTTTAATTTTTGGTGTCACTGATATTAGCAATTGTTTTGCAGGAGCCTTGACTTTGGCTAGTGTTTTGTTGTACCCGAGAACTCTTGGAGGAGGTGCAGTTTTCAGTGGCTGGGTTCCTTTTAATTCTTCTATGATAGAAAAATTTACACAGGATGCAAAGAGGGTACTTCTTTTCTAAGACACCAACCATGTCCAATCATAGCTTTTAAATTTATATTTTTTCCTTGCAATTCCAATGAGAATCTCAGTAATCTTTTAGAATTATTGTCAATTAGTAACACGCAGATGACCCTGTGATTCATAACTCACTCTATTAACTAATGTCTTAGCTAATGGGCCTCACCTATATAGTCAAATATCTTAAATTAATTGAAGTTAACACCTTACAAAATTAGCAATCATGTATTTTTCTACCCAGTTGGTATGCTTGTCTGAAATATAATTTTGAAACATTATGGGATTGTTGATGGTTTAAAGGTCTGAGGTCTTAAAAGTTAAATCTATTGCAGACACCTATTTTGTGGTCTCATGGAATGGCTGACCAAACAGTATTGTTTGAAGCTGGACAAGCAGGTCCACCTTTCCTTGAAAAAGTGGGTGTAAGCTGTGAGTTTAAGGTAATAACCATAGTATTGTCTCAAATTCTTTCTTGATTTAATGCGGAAAATCAGTTATCAAATAAATTTGCAGGCTTATCCTGGTCTTGGCCACTCTATAAGCAATGAGGAGCTTCAGGTATCTTGAATCATGGATCAAAACTCGTCTGAAGAGTTCTTCCTAGAGGTCTCGAGTATTATTGAAATTGCTTCTGATGATAGTTATAATGTACTTGTCTTTTGATTGCTGATTATTCATATTTCATGGTGGAATTAAAAACTTAATGATATTATGGCACATTGCAATAATGAAAACTTGCTATTCAGCTATTTTAGTTTATTTCCTTAGATCAAATTAGCAATATCTTCATTTTTTTTTTCATGTTGGAGGAATTTATTCGGACAACTATGAATATGGGTTGGGGAGAAATTAAAATGCTCAGAAGTTCTGAAAGAGACCACTCGATCATGGAAAACGAAATGCTGCTTCATAACTTTGGTACCTTAACAAAAATGATTTAATAACTCATCTAATTTAGTGAAACTTGAAGAATTAGTTATTCTTACTCAGAAGAGATATTATATATATATATATATGGGGTATGGCATGGGATTCCCAGAAGCAGGAAGTTAGAGGTCAAGAGTAAAAACGACCCACCTCGTCTTTTCTTGTATGCAATAAAATACTTCTACCAGATTATACTTCATTACCACAAACATATGGTTGGATAGTAAACTTGAGCTGGAAAATATAAATTACATATACTGCATTTCCTTCACTTGCTTACATGCACAGTCACACTGACACACACTCTTCCACACGAGCCAATTCCTATTAGGGGGAGGGGAATGGATATGCTAATAGGTCCAATGTCCGTTGGCATGTGAGAAGTGTTCAGACATTCCTGATAGAGTCAAACTTTGAAGGGATGTGAGGTGATGAAAGCCTTCTGGTAATTGCACCAAGTTGGGACAATTTGCAATTAGTAGATATCGGAGGCTTGGCATTGTGCCTTCTTCAATTGGCATCCATCTTACCCAGCTATGTATATCCAGGATACGGAGAGATGTGAGCTTGATAAACCCTTGCGGACTGCAACATACATCACTGCATATAAATGCAGAAGATGCCAGAGTGAGAACAACAAGATTGGGTAATCGTTGAAGGACTGGAAAAGGGTCTTCTCCTAGCAAGTTCTTAAACAAATACAGTGTATGGAGGCGGTTCAGATATTGAAACCAATTCGGCAACCTACTGGCAGACACTTGCAATTTTAATTTCTCCAAGTATGGTGGGGGCTTCAAAAGAGAGTTTAATTGAAGGTCTTCAAATGGATGTTTGCTTATTATGGTTAGGGAGCGTAATTTCTTCAATTCTCCCAGGGAAGTGTGAAGTTCTTTGCTACAAGCATCTCCTGTTCTCCCAATGAATAATTTCCTCAGGTTGGTTAAGCTTCTTAGTTCTTTCACAAAATATTCATCACATTGTATGCCGGATAGTGTCTGGAGCTCCTTGAAACATAGCCTTCCCTTCGGCATCTGAACGAAATCTGTATTTTCACTGTCAAGAAAGCTTGCCATAAGCAGATGTCTTAGCTGTCGAAGCAGGTTGATTCCACGAGGCAAAACTTATAAGTTTTGTGTTTCTGATATCCAAAGTTTGCAGATTTCTCAAGTTTATCAATGACTTGGGCAGATCCTTTATCATTGTTCCTCTCAAATCTAGATATCGCAAGTGGATCAAGTTACCAACCTCCTCAGGTATGCTTTATATATGAACTCCTTGTAGATTCAACATCCTCACGAGCCTTAGTTCTGCTAACAATTTTCTTAAAGCAGAGCATGACACTTCGGTTGCACTAAAGCGGTGAAAGGAGCGGATATTCAACTTACCTACATTAGTTGGGATATTTTCAGCATTGTTATAGACTGACAATCGACGATGTCTGTCTTCAATTTCCTCACCCCTGTCAACCAAGATGGCTCCGAACTTCTCTTCCTTGAACATCTGGGTTGCAACTTCACGCATTAGATTGTGTACTTTACATGCTTTAACCACATCTCGAGCATGCAAGGTAATAGCTTGGATCATACTCCTGTACATGAGCTGCTTGAAATAACGGTTTCCAACTTCCTCCTCTGTTTTACCAATAGCTTTTTGAACAAATCCTTCTGCAATCCACATTCTGATTAATCTCTTTCTTCCGATTTCATAATCTTCTGGGAACAGGCTGATGTGCAAGAAGCAATACTTCAGGTAAAATGGTAATTGATTATTAATACATAGTAAGGCTTTGTGCAGCCGCTCAACATCGCGGTTATCATCAAATATCCAATCAAGATCACACAGTACAGACTGCAATTCTTGTGGTTTTCTACCCTGGCTCGATAGAAGACCTGCAAGGGCCACAATTGCAAGTGGTAATCCTTCACACTTTCATACAATGGCCTCTGCAAACTCTTTCAAATGTCCAGGACAAATCCCCTGGTGCCGAAATGCCTTTCTGCAGAAAACTGCCCAAGCTAACTCATAGGAGAATGGTTGCAGCTCATAAACACTGCAATTTTCTTCGATGGATGAAGCGATATCCTTTATCCTTGTTGTGATTATGACTGAACCTTGATCTCGCGGCAACGCATGCTTTAGCCCTTCCCAAAGTTCAGCTTCCCATATATCATCTAGAACAAGTAATTCTTGTCTTGCAAGTAGTGATAAGTTCTCTCTTGCAACTGTCCCTCATAGATAGCATCCATAGCCGGTTCGCCTTTGCTTGCTTTGAACCTGAATAGAACGTTTCGAAGGACATCCATCAAATTGTGTGATGGCGACATAGAGACCCAAGAGTAGCAATCGAATCTTGTTTTAACCCTTTTGTAAACTTCTTTAACAACAGTCGTCTTCCCCAAACCACCCATACCAAACACTGAAATAGCTTTTCGCTGATGCAATCTTCCTTCAAGTGTTAACTCTGATAGCTGTTCGACATCATTGTCAATCCCCATAATGTCATTCTCTTAGACAAAAGGTGTAGCTGCACCTACACTCAGGCCTTTGGACGTAGAACGAATGCTCGTAGTCCCTGGAGCTTCCTCTTGAATGACATGAAAACCATATCGATCCTTTCTTTCCTCGACCTCTATAACCTTATTCTTAATCCTCCTAATCTGGGAATTGACTTGATGGCGAATTTGAAGGTGTTTTACGGGATTCCAACCTAGCGTAGACCTTCGGGTTACAAACCCGTCGATGATGTCTTCAGCATCCCCAACCCAAGCTCTAACTTTTTCTTCCCTTCCTTGCCGGCGGTCTACATCTTTGAGGAAAGCTACCATGGCTTGGAGTTCACTCTTGATCCACTCTATATCTTGTTCAAAACCAGAGAGTAACTCTCCTTCTTGTCTAAGCTGATCTTCTAACTTGTTTAGGAAGAAAATGATGAGGGCTTCTGCCATCTCCAAATCCCACCAAAGAAGACTTGGATATCAATGGAGTTGACAACGCAGTGCATAGAGTGGTTTTTTGGCCTGATTATTGAAGTCTTTAAACAATGAAAAAAATACTATTAGATATCAACATATCATAATGTCATTAATGTCAACTACTTTGATTTTGGAAGGAGTGGACTGGTTCAAAGAAAATGACATTGATCAAATTATTACACAAATAGTCCAAACTAACTTATCCTTCTCTCTTTTGGAATGGGTTTGGTAATGATGTGGTAATTGTTCCATCATGTGTTGACTTTTGAATCAGATGCATATCAACTTATCCTTAGTAAGTTAGTAGTTGTTTTAATCAGATGTGATTCCAATATTATACCTTGTTTAATAACTGTAAATTGTTTTAGTTAGTGATCAAGTTTGCAGCTGTTTTCTTTTTCTTTCCGTGGGAAACAACTATGCTCTTTTTTTACTTTTCTTTTGATTTTGGTTGATTGCTAATGTAAGAGGAAAGAATAGAAAATTTATTGTTTGGTGGTAAATTTTAATTATTATTTATTAAAATGTTTGTTACAAAACTTTTCTATCTGTTTTAACTTTAAACTTTAAACTCTAAAGTGATTATTTAATATTTCCTTCTTTTTTCTCTTGCGGGGTATGGACTAATCAATGATATACTTTGCCTTTGTTTGCAAAAAAAATTGGAATTTAATTCGGCTAATTATTTAATTTTAGTATTGTATTGTATGATTATATCTTTCGTGGTTAAGAATTTTGATTTTAAATAAATAAATGTGTTTATTTTGTAATAAATGTATTAAACATGTAATTATACAGATCATGTTTAATCATGTGTAATTAAACGGGTCATTTGACACGATATAATTTGACCAGTATAATAAAGTATAACATGCTCTTACCATACTCTAAATGTATAGCTTCAAGGATTTATTTTAGAGTTTGTTTGACTTGATCTCCAAATATGAATTACCAAATGTGAGTCTCTAAATTTACTTTTTATATTTTATATTGTATTTTTACTTTCGTGTCTATAGATGTAAATAAATATTTGATATCGATATCTTTTTTTACTTTAATTAATATATAATAAATTTTAATTTAAAAATATTATTATCATAAAAATTATAAAAATTATACCATCTAATGTCTACTTATTTTTACTAATAATATTACTTGCATATTAATAATTATAAGTTAGCACTAAAATAAAGACCGAAACAAATATAATGATATTAAATTAGTTGAAAACATATGAGAAAATATTAAGTTTTTATTAGTACATGAATGTGAGAAAAAGTAGGTAACTGTGGTAACCAAAAATGGCTTCGAGGGCCAACGTCCAAAGCCCACTAAAAATCTTACAGGCCAGGGTCAAGTTCAATTAACCCGGGTCGACCCGGCTTGTTTCATCAAAAGAGGAGTTTGACTTGGTCATTAGTTCAGTTTGAATCAGCTGCAAACAGTTCGTTTGAACTGATGAGATCGAGATAATATCTCGTGAAATCCGAGAGAGATTTCAGGGATTCCTCGATCACGATCAACGTCACTTCGGGGATGATCCTATAAATAGACCCTTCTGGTTACAGAGAAAGGATTCTGACTCTTTCTCTTGTTTTGCTAAGCTGAAATTCTACTCAAATTGTTACTCCGATCACCAGAACTTTAACTCTACTCATATTTCAGTCATTTTTTACCACTAACGCTCAGCCCAAGCGAATCTAAGGCCAAAATCATCATCACCACCCTTTGCTCTTCCTTTATTTGTTATTTTTATCAGCTTGTTTCTTGTTTCTTTGTTCTGTTTCTGGTTTTCATCTTTTTTGCAGGTCGCTTTTTGAAGAAGACAATATACCAGGTTCAACCAGTCCAACAAGTTGCTTGGGCATGTTCGATTCGACCCAATCCACTAACTGTAGAACTACCATCTACAGTTTAGCGCCTACCGTGGGGCCCATTGCAGCTTGACAAACAAATCAATTGAGTAGGACGAAAAGCTTCAAAAAATGTTAGGAGATGGAAACACTCCCACCGTCGAGGAACAGATCGTAATGCTGACCGGCCCAGATGACTGTGAACGCCGAAAGACTGCGGGTACTCAAAGTAGAGAACGTTGCGGTTCGAACTCGTAATGCCGAATTGAGAGCCATTATCGATATAGCACCCAACAACGTAGATCTAGAACCTCCAGTCCCAGTGCTCGACACTGAACAGAATGTGGATCGGACAGTACCTACCATCGAAGCGGATCCTCCACACCTAGAAGCGAACGCCAACCAGGGCTCGATGAGTGATGCGACACAAACCGTCCAAGCTGATGCAAACCAGCCAGATCCGTAGATCCAGCAGGAAGCGCCACAAGCACCAATTTCAACTGTCGATCCGCGCCAGGAAAAAGTTTTAAAAACACCAGTGTCGCTGCAGTCTACACCAAATTTGGTAACACCAAATATTGGCTTGCACTTGTTTGCTGACCCTGAGCTTTCTTGCAGGTTTGTAGAAATCGAAACCCTCATCCAGAGGATCCCAAGAGTACCAGCTCCTATCAAGAAGAGTACGGTGAACAGTTTCACCGATTCACCCTTTGTCGATGCCATAGCGCTCGTTGAGATGCCCAGAAAATTCAGCTTCCCTAACATAAAGCAATTTGAGAGCACAATAGATCTAGACGACCACATAGCGCAATATAAGCAGCGCATGTTCACTGCGGCAATCCCACGCAACCTCAGAGAAGTATGCATATGCAAGGCGTTCGGATCCAGCCTCGGTGGTCCCGTTTTACAATGGTATACGAATTTGCCTAATAATTCTATTTTCTCTTTTGCGCAGCTTACAGATACATTCGTGGAGCAATTCGCAAGCAGTAGAAAACTCGAAAAGCAGTCGAACGACCTATACACTCTAACCCAGAGAAGCGGTGAGAACCTGAGAGCATATGTCGGACGATTTAACAGGGAAAATGTGTAGATCCCACATTGCAACCAATCGACAGCGATTTCATCTTTCAGGAAAGGGCTTCAATTGGACTCAAATCTTTACAAAGAGCTGACCAAATATCCATGCAAGACAATGGAAGACGTGTTGGCGAAAGCGTGGGCTCAAATCAAATGAGAGGAGGACAAGACGAACTAAATCGGAAAAACAAACCACTATAACAGGCGAAATGACTGTGTCAATCGAAGGGCAACTAATAGAAGAGTCAAACCTTATCCAATAGGAAACCGACGCGACAACAACTCCCGCTACAATGGACATAACGACAGAAGACCATATGATCAAAATCCTCTAAGAACTACTCGATCGTAAGCCCTAATCCCATAATATAACCTCAGCATTGAACCAGTCGACCTGGTGGCAGTTATGAAGGAAATGAGGATAACGGTCAAGTGGCCAAGAAAGATGAATGCCCTGCCAGAACATCGAGACGCCCGTTTTCGATACGAATTCCACGGAGATCACGGACATCGAACGGAAGACTGCGTCACCCTAAAGCTCGAGGTAGCAGAACTATTAAAGCGAGGACACCTATTAGAGTACCCCACTGACAAAGGAAAGCAGACTGTCACTCGACGGGAAGAAAAGCAGTAGACCAATCCGGAGGATAGACCACCAGTACCGCCCCAATAGGAAAGGGTGATAAACTACATAACTTGAGGATCAGAGGTCAGCGGCATGAGTTACTCAGCTGCGAAAAGACATAATCAACAGGTGTCGAACACAGTGATTTAACAGAGCAGAGATCACCCCTCCAAAATAGACGAAATGGTTACATTCAAGTCGACCGACAAATCAGATTTGTTTTCTCCATACCATGACGCTCTAGTCATTTCTTTATTTATTGTTTATTGTTTAACAAAGAGAATCTTAATCGACAATGGTAGCTCTTGCAACATTCTATTTAATTGTGCGCTCAAAGAAATGCAGGTTGAAGAATCCAGAATCAGTCGTCAAACGACAGTAATGACTGGATTCAGTGGCGAACAAAAAACCACACTTGGTGAGATTGTACTACCATTCTACTCTGAATGAGTGAACATGTATATCAACTTTTTGGTGATCGACTGTCAGTCTCCTTATAATGCTATTTTTGGTAGACCTAAGATTCACGAGATGAAAGCAATCCCCTCGACCTACCATCAAATGATCAAATTCCCTACGAAGTGGGGAGTTCGTGAGATCAATGGCGAACAAAGAGTAGCCAAAGAATGTTACCAAATCGCCATGAAAAAGAGGAAGGAGCAATTATTGCAACTACACGAAACCAAGGTCAAGTCGGCATCAAATAAACCCAAAATGGAAGATCTTGCTAGGGTGTCGATAAACCCAGAAGAGCCGGATCATAAAGTTCAAATCGGATCAAGACTACAAGAAGAGATACATAAGCAACTGATCGACTTCTTAAAAGAGCGTCGCAATAGTTTCGCTTGGTCGCACTCAGATATGGTTGGAATTGACCCTGAGGTAATTGTTCATCACTTACAGGTAGATCCTAGTCACCCGCCAGCACACATAGTCTTAACAGATATTCCCATAAGTTGCTTGTTCAAAACAGCTATTTGCCGATCTCTCTCGGCAATCACTGTGTTAGCCTCTATTAAACGTCGATCTTTATCAACATGGGCTTCTGTAGACTTGGCCAATTCATTACCCAGCGCCTGAGCTTTCTTCTCGATTTCTTACTTATCCTTGTTGATTGAATAGAGCTCTCGCTTTAGAGTGTCGTTTGTCTTCTGTAGCTTTGAACACCTCTTCCGACTTGCGATAAACATGTCTTTCAAAACCAGCTGCATCTGAAAAGACTACACACAAAAAGTTTGTTTTAATTAAAATTCTACATGACTGTGATTTATAAATTAAAGGCAAAATAGTTACATGCTCACCTGGAAAGAGGAAACAAGGCTCGCCTCGATCATTTCATCCGTCTTTCTCCGCTTCAGATATTCTTTATCAACCGAGAAGATGAGGTCGTCCGACTTTTTTAAGAAGCCACTCGGCTCCTTAAAGACAGAAACCCCTTTGGGGAATGTAACCAAGGTCAAATATGGTCTCTTCCGAACGACTTCAGCAGATGCTTCATTCAATCTATCGTCAATCGACTTTCCCTTACCTTTCTCCTCGACAGTCTTCATTTTCTTTGGTGCCCTTGGAGGATCCATCTTAGGAGAGGATTTTAGAGGTTGCTCGACAATTGGTATGATCAACCTATCTGTCAATGTAGCCTCATCCGCACTCTTTTTCTTGGCAAGTGCAACTGCCTTCTTCTTGGCCATGGCTTCCTTCTACCTCTTCAAGGCCTCCTCCGGATTAGGCATGTTGAACTTCATGTTCGATAGCCATTTGGCTGTGAAACGACATACAACATCAGTTAAAAGAGTCAAAAATTGTGTACCACAAAGCATTTCAAACCCTCTACTAATCAATACGAACGATACTAAATCTTTCATCAAATGATAAGGTGTTCGTGGCATATTCCATGTAGAATGAATCCAAATGGTACTAGGCCTAAGGTTACCTTCGGCCATTAACATCTTCCAACTTCTCTCTTCGGTGAGGATCGCCAATACTTTTTGCGTATGACTAACTGCATCGTTGCATGAGAGTTTGTGGTCTCCGGTTGCTGACTCTACAAGGACAAATCTGACTCTCTCTCTGAACAACGCTATTTTGATAAGCTGAAATTCTGCTCAAATTGTTACTCCAATCACCAGAACTTTAACTATACTCATATTTCAGTCATTTTTTTACCACTAACACTCAGCCCAAGCAAATATAAGGCCAAAATCATCATCACCACCCTTTGCTCTTCCTTTATTTGTTATTTTTATCAACTTGTTTCTCGTTTCTTTGTTTTGTTTTTAGTTTTCA
Source organism: Dipteronia sinensis (assembly GCA_033220585.1). Lineage (NCBI taxonomy): Eukaryota > Viridiplantae > Streptophyta > Magnoliopsida > Sapindales > Sapindaceae > Dipteronia > Dipteronia sinensis. The sequence continues at coordinate 44,406,832 of CM065639.1, forward strand.
TCTTTTTTGCTGGTCGTTTATTGAAGAAGACAACATACCAGGTTCAGTCAGTCCAACAAGTTGCTTAGGCATGTTTCGATTCGACTCAATCCACTAACTGCAGAATGACCATCTATAGTAATCAAGATTATGATAGAAAATTTATCTAAACTTTCAAGTGAAAAACTAAAGTAGAAAATTATATAATAAATTCATGCATTAATAAAAACGTAATATAATTTTTTTAAACAATATATTTAAAAACAAGGATGGGTCAAATTTTGACCCGGTTTGTAAACAATGCATGAGGCAAGGCAAGACCTGACCCCACCATGTTGTCATCCTTGATGTATTTAGGGTAGTTATGAGCAGTGTTGCAGAAGTCGGCGACTAGGGCTGACTAGTAGTCGCTTAACGGTGAGCTACCGCCGCGATTTGAGGGTAGTCGACGTTGTTAGGCGGTTTCAGTCAAAGTCAATCAAAATCGGTCTTAGTCGAACTTAGTCGTCGCCGAAGCACTCTATTTTTCTCTCGCTGACCAGTGACCACTGTGCTTTCACTCCTTCGTCGATCGTTGTCGCTTGTCGTCGATCTTCGTCGTCGAACGTCGCTGTCCTTCACTTATTCACTTCTTCGTCGGCGAAGGTGAGTCGGTGATTTACTTTCAACAGAATGAAGGTGAGTTGTGTGTTATACTGGTGAAGGTGAGTTGTGTGTTGTACTGGTGTTAGTGTGAGCTACTGTGTGGTGTTAGTAGTTACACGTGTTAGACCGTTAGTGTTAGTGTTAGTGTGTAATACACTAATACTGTAATGTGTTACAATTTTTTTTTTTGGCTTTTTAATTATACTTAGTTTAATAATTTATACTTTATAATTTATGTACAACTATACAAGTGTTAGTGTGTAATGTGTTACAACTTACAACTTTTCAATAGATGAAAATATATGAAATAGAATGACCATTTACTCAATTACAATTTAATATAATATATATATATATATATATATATTTTCGACCGACCGACAGTCGACTTTCGACCATTTGCCTAGTCCCCGACTAATCCCCCTAAATGCTAGGTGGTGGGTCGCCACCCTACTAGTGCCTAACGACTTTTGCATCACTGGTTATGAGAGAATCCACAAGAGCTCTATTATGCATGTACTCGGGTGCGGCTCAAGGGTGTCATTAGGTAGAATATGAGTGGCAATTAAATATTGTTTACTTGAAAATATGAAACTTTTGAAATGTAATTTAGAAGTTAAGATATTTATTTTTTGAAAAAAAAATAAAAATAAGTTTTTTTATTGGTAAAGGTTATTTTGATATAGAAAATACTAGATATTAAATTTTAAGAGAATTAATTAATTTGATATTATACTAAGAATAATATGGGGCCTTGATTTTAGGCGAGACCCATACGGTCCTGCATGTACTTAGTTAAAGGGTGTTAAAAGGAAACCAAGGTTTATATACAAGTCTTGTGAGAATCTATCCCTTCAGACCTAAACTCAATCACAAATTCACTTAACTGTTGGGATCAGCACAAATCACAATCTCATATCCATGTCTAAAACAATCACAAATTCATTCACATCTATGTCAACTCTCGTGTAGCGAGCCCACACTGGTACCATTTGTGACAGTCTAAGCCGACCAAATAGTTATTGTTCACTTTAAGCTTCACGCATCGTCATTCGACCTCACAATTTTGTTTTGGATCATGGATTTCATACAATCGTCATTTACTCACAGCCAAAAACGTGTCTATTTAGTTAAAAGAAGTCAAGATTTATTTATAAGTCGTGGAATTCACTTGCTAACGAGTGAGATGTGACAATCTCACGACCTTTAAAAATTGATTATTTCGTAATAGTTCAGATCAACTGAGGATTTAAGACGTAAAATGGAAAGGGTTTTTTGTTGTTGATGTTGTCTTGAAACAAACAGAAAAGCATGGCCTCATGAACTAGAGAGGAGAGTTTAGGGATGGTCATTTTCCCCCGAGGCCCCAAATCCCCGCTCCCCCATCTCCATTTGGGGGAAATTTTTTTAGGGGGGAAATGAGGAAATAGGAAGAGGGGGGGATGTGGATGATTTTTAACCCCAAATTAAAATGGGGATAAGGATGGGGGGACCCGACCCCATCCCTATTTCCCCATTTCCTCTAAAAATTTCTACAAATGGGGATGGGTTGGGGGTAGGTACCCTTATCCCTATTTCCTCATTTTTCCTAAATATTATAATATTATATATAATATATTAATATATTTTTATTTTTATATTTTCTATATTTTTATTATTTATATTTTACTAACTATATATACATATTTATTTTCTATTTGAATTTAATGAATCGTGTATACATACATTTTTTTAATATTTAATTTTTACTATATAGGGAAAATGGAAAAATTGAAAAAACGGGAGATCTTAAGAAAATGGAAAAAGGGGAAAAAACAGGAAAAAAAAATAGAGAAAATAAAAAAATGGGGAAATAAGGTTGGGGATAGGAAGACTTCCCCCAAAACTATCTCATCCCTATTTTTCTCAAATAAGAAAATTTGGAAGAATAGAGGAGGGTTTAAAAAATGGGGATGGGGTGACCTATATCCATTCCCATTTTTCCATTGGCCATTCCTAGGAGAGTTTACGGTGGGCTGTTTTGCATAGAAGGTCAAATCCGGGCAGGACTCAGGACAGGCAGACCAAGCAGTAACCAATGAGAATTGAGCAGTCCCACCAACCAGCCCTAATTGAATACTTTGACGTATAAAGAGGTACTCTCTTTTAAGACAGTGACAGTGACAGTGACGAATCATGCAAGTAGTAGGTCCAATCACACACATCACTGCCACCACCAACACCATCACCATTACCAAAACACGAACCTCTAAGAAAACAAAGCAACGAACAAGATTCACTCACTCACTCTCACAAACACTACTATCTACCTCCATTCCATACATCCCCCACACACCTTATCCTTCCCCATTCCTCCCCGAATCAACGTCACCAACTCCAACAAAAATATCGCTTATTACACAATTAATCCTTGTCTTTTTAACTTAATTTCAAGTTTGTCACTTTTCATTAGACCGATCCATATTAAGTAATAACTAATAAACCGAGTAAATATCGATTTCGATGAAAATATAAAATATCTAAATCTTTTGAAATTTTGGTAAAATAAATTTAATATCTTTAAAACATTAAAGATATCCAAAAATATTTTTTTATATTACTCTTATCAAATTATGAAAAATATCAAAAGTATTTCAATCAAAATATCCATATTACTACTTTATTAACAATCATTATATATGTTTTACTAGCATAACAAGATTTTATAGATACAAGGTAATCACATTGGGTCATTATCTAGTATTTACTTTTAATTTTAATTTTAAAATTTAGCATTTGTTTAAGACATCAAATTTAAATCTAATAATTCTAGGTAAATCCTACTTAGATCGACGATTACAAAACTTGTCCAATAATATAATCTTGCAATCTCTAATTTTTTTTTTTTAAATGATACTAGGTCCTTACCATAATCAAATTTTCTTTTTAAACTTTGGACATTAACAAAAATCTTGAACTAAAAAAATAAGTTCCAAATCAAAAACTATAATGATCGAGATTATTTTAGTCGAAAGCAAAAAACAAAAAATTACAAAAATCTTTGAAATTAAGTTAAAGAATACTAGTATAGAGAGTTGTCAGTAATTGCCATTAAACAAATATTAACATTTTCAAAAATAATAAATAAAACACACACGGAGTCTCTGTTTCTCTCTCTAAAAAAATAAAACCTCATCAGCCATTCAAAGTCCAAACCTCCCAGTCTCTCTCTCTCTCTCTCTGTTAGATAAGTTTCAGATAGAATCTCTGTGTGTCTCTCTCATCGTGGTATGAAGAAGCTGTACAGGAAAGGCACGGTGCATCCGTCACCACCAATAATATCCGACCACCTGTCCTTCCTTCCCGCCGCCATCCTCACCCTCGCAGCCGCCCTCTCAACCCAAGACAGAGAGGTCCTCGCTTACCTCATCTCCTGCTCCTCCGTCAACGAATTTCACGGCAACCGTAAAAACACAACCCACCGCCAGAAGACCGCTTCTTTCGCCAAAACCAGAACCATCGGCAGGCAGTGGAAGCAGCAACAACGATCACCCGCCGGTTTTCAACTGCGATTGTTTCAGGTGTTATATGAGTTACTGGGTCAGGTGGGACAACTCGCCGAACCGGCAACTGATACATGAAATCATCGACGCCTTTGAAGAAGACCAATTGGTACGTAATAGCAGCAACAACAAGAAAACAAAGAACAACAAGAAAGATAAGAAGAAGAGAGGCGGCGGTGGCGGCGGCGGTGGAAATGATATCTCGGGTGAGTTGAAACGGACTAGTACTACTGATCATCATCATCAGCTGAGTCACGAGTTAACTGAGTCAGTTTTATCAGCAGAAAACAACAACTCTGGTGTTGGTGGTGGTGATGTTGATGAAGAAGTGAATACAGAGAAGGGTCCAGTTAGAAGCTTTGTTAGTTTCATTGGAGAGAAAATTTGGGGTGTTTGGGGATGAACTAAATAATTTAATTTCTTCAAAGAAATTAAAAATTAAAACAAAAATGGAGGGTTTTGTTTTAATTAGTTTTTGTTTTGTTTTTCTCTTTTCTCTTTAATATATAAGAGAAATTATTTTTGTTTTTGTATATTATTACCCTTTTAATTTACAATGTAAAAAATGGGTATTTTTAATCTTGAAGCATATCATGACTCATTAATGTTGATGATCATAACTTTATTGTTCATAACTTTAGTTTAATTTTGATGGTCAAAATACATGATTTTTTTTTTTCATTTGTATAATCAACAGATTTATTCTTTAAATTTTTTTTCTTCTGATTATGTGTTTTTATTTTGCTTATTAATGTCGTACTTTCATATGTCCTAACTCCTAAGTAGTACTGTTTTTTTTATTTATATAATAAAAGTAGTACAATAGTTACTACTAAAGCATAAAGTTTTGGTAAATTTCATTTACAGCAGCATGTTTGGTCTATAAAATTAGAGCGAGATGAGATTTGTTGGGTGGTATACCCCCTTATATAGTTGTGGATTAGAGTCGTTTTCACTTTACCGAATTCTGAATTTATTGTAATAGTTAAAAAAATACAGGTATAAACTTTTTCAAAGGAGATTTTTCATAAATTTTGTAATAAAAAATCTATAACATTTTATAGGAAATTTTTTATAGTTTCTGGTAGGCTTCCATGGATTTTTAGGGTCTATCTTTGTATTACTTGTCCAATTTCAAGAGATGTTTAGGAAAAAATTTCTATAATTGTTGATTGTTGTAAATTGATAGAGAAAAAAAAAAGCTAACTCAAAATTGAAACCTTTTCTAGTAATGGTATGGTAATTGGAAACTTAAAAAAGGAAAAAACATGAGGCTGTTTTTACTGTTAATTATTTCTATTTTAGGCAATTTTTTCTTTTGTGGAATCCGTATGTTGCCAGGGAAAAATTATCAGCTGTCTTCAACTGCAAAGCTTGAAGTAGAATAACCAATAACGAGGTCGTTTGGTTAGTTGGCCAAAAATAGTTTCTTCTCTTTCCGGGTTTCTTTTTTGTCCAACCATTACAAATTCAACAGTCTACTAGTAAAATTTACAATCGATTTGACGAGGAGAAAAGATATTAACTCGAACCCATAATTAATTAGTAGTCAGAAAAAAGATATAGCCCACAATTAATTAGAAACTGGAAAGAAGACAAGACCCGACAATTGCAATAGGTAGATGTGAGTTTCCCTAGAGGAGGGGTAGTTTGGATACTTGGAAATGAAACATAAGGGTAAAATGGACATTTGAGGGAAAAATCATGGAAGGTGAGACTTGAGAGTGTCACACAATAAACGAGGCCGGCAAAAGCAAGGTTTCGATTAAAGCAAAGGACCCATAAAAAGTCCCCACTAATGACTCCAGTCCAAACATACTTTTCGTTATTCCCCAAGGCCATTTATTCTTTCCATAATTTCCTCTTGATTTAATCTTCTCTTTTGACCATATTACCCTCCAATTTTTTCATTTTATAAATCGTATATTTCTTCAATATAATTTTAATAAAATATTTTCAATGTTTTATTTATCTCAAAAAGTTTAATAAGTAATTATGGTCCGAGATTAAAGATGATTTGTTTTATTTATCTCAATGTTTTACGTTTTTATTATTTCATATAGGATTTCAACTTTATAATGTTACGGAATGATTTTAAATAACTTTAGAGCATTATAGAGTTGATCAGTTGAATCTCGTACGAAAAATCTCAAACCCGATTAGTCATCATTTCAACTATTTGTTATGGACCTTGTAAGAAAAAATCTATTTGTTATGGATTATAGTATGCTATCATACAGCATACAGGTCTAATAGCACTATTAAACCATTGATATTTATTAAATTATTCAAAGTAAAACATGAATTTTTTTTTTTGCAATAATATCGGACAACAACCGGTTACATCATGTATAGTATCACAATCTTTATAAAATAGTTAATACTTTTTTTAATGATTGTTTTGCTTAGTTTAGCTTAGTTTTTTTTTATTAATTACTAGTATCTATTATCTATTGAGTAGTTGGTGTTTAAACATGAAAAATTGATTAAAACTTTTAACATAATGTAGCTCAATGCATGCTTGTTGTCTTTATGATTTCTCATTAGTTTATGGAGTGCTTGTTCCCTTTTTTGTATTTGAAGTCCTAACTTTTTTGAATTTGATGCATTATTTTATCATTAGTCTAGGTTTTGTTGCATTTTTATAATAATGTAGTGGGGTTGGTTTGATCATACTAGAAATTTGAGACAACAATCAATTGAGATAACTTTCCCTTAAATTTTATAAAATATATAAAACAATATTTTTTTTATAAAATAATCTTATTTGCGAGAAACTTTCTTTAATTTCTCATATTGTATTCTAGTAAAAATAAGGAATTAAAAAAAATGATACTGTTTTCAAAGTTATAGTGATATTTTCACAATTATAGTTGTGTTGATATCAAAATTCTCATCGAAATATCATAATTATGACAATATTTTTTTATAGTTTTATTAATATTTTCATAATTTTGAATTATGACAATATTTTTTATAGTTTTATTAATATTTTCATAATTTTGAATCATCCATATATCTATCAAAACTGTCTATCCCCTTTTAGTTCAGTTAGCGTGTGTGCTTCTCCTCTATTACATTAGCGGTAAGATGTTATGAAAGTAGATATCCAAACCACATGTAATGTTTGTTTTATAGAACATGATATACTCATGACCTATTCGATGTCAGATTATATATATAATAATAATAAATCAATTTCATCGTATATTTAACATACACAAGTTTATAATAATCAATAAATATCAATTTATTTAAATTAAAGGGTATTTAGGTGATTTGGTCTAAAAGCCAGAGACGAGAATATATCTTTCTTTTTCTTATATGAAATTTGCACCCTCCATGTCTGTCTCATGTCTTTCTTTAATGTAAAAATAATTGAAGAGAAAACAATTAATTATTGAACAAGTGTTGTCTTTGGAATATGAATCTACCTAATTTGTTCTACTAATAAATACGAAACATTATTGATAGACAATCAAAAAATTTAGTCCAAATTTCAATATAAATGATGTTGCAATTAGTTTTTTCATTAACCACATCATCTCATGTATAGTGATGACAACTCATTTATCACATCATTTGAATTGAAATTTGAATTAATTATTTGAGTCATATAGCATTACCCAATACATAAGATAGGAGACAATTGGCTCATGTCTAGGTGACACAACCAGCACATATATCTTGCAATTATGCCTTACCATTGCCATACAGTAAACCAGCATTTACGCATCAATCGTATACTATTGGGGATTTGCCATATTAATAATTCTTTTAGGGCCAAAATCATAAATAGCCCTAAAATCAAAGGAGTATTCAAAAAAAATTCCTCTATCAATAACTTTACTATTTTTATCCGGGAGAAAGGATTTTTGAACAAAAATACTCTTAGTACATTTATGATATGTGAGAGAAAGATTTTTTTTTAATCATCTTCAATCTTCATTGATGGAAGTTTGTTAGACCTCCATCAATGGAGGCATGTGATAGAGGCCTGTTCGACTTCTACTGATGAAGGTTTGTTTGACCTCCATCAATGGAGGTCCGTGAACAAACCTTCATTGCTCCATCTGTTTTTTTTTTTCAAATCTTCAAATGCAGATTTGTTTTCAGAAACTTTACACGATGAAATATCAACATTATTACATGATGAAATATCAACACTGTATAATGATATTGATATTTCATCATGTAAAGTTTCAAGAAAATTTTCAAACGGCTTTTGAAGGAAAAATGATATCAAATTTTCGTCCATAATATACCGTTGGAATCGTTTCACCGGAGAGAACAATATTTCGAAGAAAAAAATTTGTAGAGAGAGAAACATGAATGAATGAGAGAAATAAGAAAAACCTATGAAGAGAGATAAAGCGTCAATGGAGATTCACGTTATTAAAATTGATGAGAGTGAAAATTTAAAATTGATGAGAGAGAAAATGTAAAAGATAAAAAGAAAGTAAATTTTTTTAAAAGTATTATACTATGAAATAAATTCTGGGTTTTTTTGTGGAGGGGGAGGACTTGAACCCGCAACCTCGTGGTGCAGGTGTGAGGGATTTACCACCAAACCAACCTCATCTCGTTAGAAAAATAAAGTAATTAAAAATGATGGATATGGAAGTCAATAAAAGAATTTTAAAGGGCATTTCCGTCAAGCCACCCATAAATATGGATAGAAACAGTTAACTTATTGAGAAAGGTAAATGTGAACAACATCATAATTTTAGGGATAAATATTGGAATTTCTTTATTCTCTTCTTTTATATTTTTAAATCTGACACCGAATGGGCAGTAGTCTACCGAGATCTGCTAAAATTGTACAATATATAAATGATCTAGATATCTACTCTATAGACTAGAAAAACTCATCACACATGCCTGTTTATAATTGTGTATAGTGAGACTTTAACCATTAACCGTAATTATGAAATAAGAAGTGCATCTCACTTGAATTAAGATGGGATGTGTGCTCTGTATTAAAAATTCTAAACATCACAATTTATAACTCAATTAGTATATCATATCATGGATTTGTCATTTCGTTATTACCTAATACTAATTACAACATTGTCTCACAAGTTAGTATTTAACACTTACATGTTAGGGATTAAGTTTGGAAGTAACAAATGGTTTATTACTCACGTATTAAATTTACATGGTTGAGCGTTTTATTTGTACAAACATATATACGTACAATCTTATATATATATATATATATATATATATATATAATTTTCAAGTTAATAAGCACTGATATAATTTCATCAGTACGTTGGATGTGGACCATTAGATTTATATATTTTGACTCAAAGTGTATGCACTTGTCAAAACTTTTTCATAATCAGTGGTCGACATACAACGCACTGATATAAGTTATATCAGTGAGTACTGAGGAGAAAATGACTGTATATATATATATATATTCGTTCTTGATCAAAGATTGTTTAATCGATATTCATTCTCTACCCTTTGCTTAACCCTTTGATTAATGGTAAACTGTCGGGTTAGTTGTTTATTCAGTTCGTTCTGATATTAAATATATATGTTCCTTGAATGTGGGTCATAGATTATGGAGAGATCTTGACAAGTGCATACACACTGGGTCAAAACAATTAAATAATGGCTCACATTCAAGGAACTGATATATATTTTATATCGGGACTAACTGACAGGAGAAAGATTATATATCAGTCTTTCTCCTATCTGTTCGCCCTGATATTAAATATATAAGTTCCTTGAATGTGGACCATAGATTATGGAGAAGTCCTGATAAGTGTATACACACTGGGTAAAATCAATTAAATCTAATGGTATCAGAACAAACTGATAGGAGAAAGGTTATATATATATATATATATATATATATACAATTTTTCTATTGTGAGTTCGTCCTGATATAAAATATATCAAGACTAAGAATATAGACCATTAGATTTACATATTTTGACTCAAAGTGTATGCACTTGTCAAAACTTCTCCATAATCTGTGGTCCACATTCTTCGTCCTGGTATATTTTATATCAGAACAAACATATAGTAGAAAGACCGTATATATATATATATATATATATATAATTTTTCTATTGTCAGTTCGAACTGATATAAGAAATAACAGTTCTTTGCATGTGGGCCTTTAGATTTAGATACTTTGACTTGGTTGCATGCAATTATCAAAGCATCTTTTAAATTCAATGACTTACATGCAAGGAACTGATATATCTTATATCAGTTCGAACTGACAATAGAAAGACTGATATATATATATATATATATATATATATATATAAATGATATGTAAAGGAAAGAAAAAAATGAGACCGACAAAAAGAGATTAGTTCATCCAGAAATATAACATATATCAGGCCGAAGAATATGGACCATTAGATTTACGTATTTTGACTCAAAGTGTATGCACTTGTCAAAATTTCTCCATAATTTGTGGTCCACATTCTTCGTCCTGATATATTTTATATCAGGACGAACTGACAGTAGAAAGATTGTATAAAAATATATATATATATATATATATATTATTTTTCTATTGTCAATTCGAACCGATATAAGATATATCAGTTCTTTGTATGTGGGTCATTAGATTTAAATGCTTTGACAAGTGCATAAAATGCTTTGATTTGGCTGTATGCACTTGTCAAAGCATCTTTTAAATCTAATGACCAACATACAAGAAACTGATATATCTTATATCAGTTCGAATTGACAATAGAAAGACTGATATATATATATATATATATATATATATATATATATTTAAATGATATGTAAAGGAGAGAAAAAAAAATTGAGACCGACAAAAAGAGATCGAAAGAAAGAAAGAAAAAACTTATCTTGATAAAGAAAGAAAAAACTTATCTTGATAAAAATTTCAAACCGTCCTACATCTTATAGAATATTGAAGTAAGAATATAGACACGAAATTTTATGATAAAAACAAAAACAGAGTTGGTGTCTTTGATCTTACCAAATCCATTTACGTCTCTATTTGTATAACTTTTATACAGAGAGATGACAATTTCAAAGGCATCTATAATATCAGATTAGCTTTAGTTAATATGTTAACCATTCTTCATTAATATCCATAGTTTTGTCTCTAAATTTACCAGCCTAATCAAATTTATAAATTGCTTTGTCAGCTAGTTAAGATACTATATATGGTCTCTTATAGATAGAATGTTATGACACATGACATTTTGTCAATACATATATTTTCCATTAAGATTATATATCACGTGATAAAATTTGTTAAGTGATACAATTGCAACGGAGGATATATGTTTATGCTATACGGTAAATCGTCTCCTTACATTAAGTTGGGGAGAGATTCAAAATTCATTTCAGAAAGTAGTAATAACAAAAAAAACAAAAACAAAAAATAAAAAACAATAGTAAACTAAGTTTGATAATCAAACTGGAGGTTGGTCATGCAAAATGATAAATATTATTTATTTAGTAATACTAAACAACACAAAATACTAGTTCAACAATGAATTAAAATGATTTGATAAATGATGTTAATAGCCAAAATTGGCTAAGGACCAAAGGGAAATTTTTCACCTCCCAGACCTGGTTCCATACCCGAGAGTTTCACCAGGAGACCTCTCAATCCAAAGCCGAGCTACTATACCACCCCAGAAACAAAGGCGGGCTCCGGAAACATCCGGGATAGAGCCCGGACCCGAGAGCTTCCACCAGGAGATCTCTCTGTCCAGAGCCAAACTGCGATACCACCCTAGGAACAAGGACGGGCTCCGGAAACATCCGGGATAGAGCCCAGAACGATCAGATCTAGCCCGCATCACCAAAACTAGAAGCTCCCCGAAGTCGAGGTCATCTCACAAGTGCTCCAGAGACTCGTCTGTACCTCGATTGACACAGAAGAATGTCTCTAAAAGGCCGCGAGGTCAGTCGAAGCCACACCTAGCTTCAAAAGGTCAGTCGAGGCCACACCTAGCTTCGAAAAGGTCAAGGGAAGCCAGATTCGGCTCAAAGCTGGATGAAACTTCTCAGATATCAAGGTCGAAATACTAATCAACCTCCTTGGTTGATGCACCACACCATATCGTCATATCCAACGACATCCATAAAGGATCATACTGAAAGGATACGAGGAATGCATTGAATCATATCTGGAAACGTTACCTACATGCAGAACAAGTAATAAAATCCAAAAAGGAAACAAACTGATCTCCACCACGATACTCTCAATTCGGACGTCAATTCAAAAGTCAATGACATTAAAGCAAGAAATCCCGCCCGATAAAGAGGAGACTGAGAAAATCAAGAGAGAATCATTCTGTTGACCTATAAACTATGTATAAATAGAAAAGAAAAGAAAGGAAAAAGAGGAGACTACTATTCGACAGGCATACGACTAACAATCGACCATTCCCTAGAGAGAGTTGAGAGAAAAGAGAGAAGAACCTTTGTATTTGTATACCATGCATATTCAATAAAAACATTCTTGCTTACTTGTCACTTTATAAATCACTGTTACATATACAATGAATTTTGGCAACCACCTACGTGGTAGTGGTCTCGAGGGCTTTAATTGAGATTTGTCATCCCGAGCAAAATTTCCGTTAACAAATGATACGGTAAGTAGTGGCCAAAATTTAATGAAGCCGGTTTCACCACCGATAGTAAGTTATATGATAATAATGACGGATCATTTGTCACATATTTGAGTTAATGTTTAGGATATTTTGTCTTTTGTTTTTTTTTAAGTAGGATAGTATTATAGTTATTATTTTTATCTTTATTTTGTCACAGATGTAAATTGAATTTAATCTTCAATAGTGGTGTAAATATGGGCCGGGCCTGGAGGGCCCAGCACGGCTGGCCTGCCAAGGATTGCTTGCCGTACCTGGCACAGCCCGCAACTGTTGCAGGCCGTGCCAGGCACCACCCCCATTCGTGGCACGTGACAATTTGCCCCCTCAACTCTTGTCTTTTATATTTTTACCCACTTTTCTAATTTTTCTATAAATACTCCCACACATTCCACTTTTCATTCACTTTCTCTAATTTTCTCAATCTCCCCATTCTCAAACTCTCTATACAATTTCAATTATTCTTAATTTCATTCTTACTCTCTCTCTACTATTCTACACTACTAATATACTATTATAATACTTTATTAGTAATTTACTATTATATAACTATTATTCTCTAATCTCTCCACCAAGACACCAAAGTTCAAACTTCAAAGGTACATTTTTATTTAAGTGGTATAATTTAAATTTAATATGTTTGTTTAGTTAGTAAATTTATCATTTTATGTTTATATCAGTTATTAATTTTATTTATTTAGTAAATTTATCATTTTTATGTGTAGGGGTTAATTTTAATTTTTGTTTTTAGTAAATTAAACAATTTATTTTTAGTAGTTAGTTTTAATATATTTTGTTAGTAAAATAATCATTGTATGTGTAGGAGTTAATTTTAATATATATTTTTAGGAAAATAATCATTTTATGTGTGGGAGTTAATTTTAATATATTTTGTTAGTAAAATAATCATTGTATGTGTAGGAGTTAATTTTAATATATATTTTTAGTATAATAATCATTTTATGTGTAGGAGTTAATTTTAATATATTTTGTTAGTAAAATAATCATTTTTATGTGTAGGAGTTAATTTTAATATATTGTTTTAGTAAAATTATCATTTTATGTGTAGGAGTTAATTTTAATATATTGTTTTAGTAAAATAATCATTTTATGTGTAGGAGTTAATTTTAATATATTGTTTTAGTAAAATAATCATTTTATGTGTAGGAGTTAATTTTAATATATGTTTTTTAGTAAAATAATCATTTTATGTGTAGGAGTTAATTTTAATATATTGTTTTAGTAAAATAATCATTTTATGCGTAGGAGTTAATTTTAATATATTTTTTTAGTAAAAATAATCATTTTTATGTGTAGGAGTTAATTTTAATATATATTTTTAGTAAAATAATCATTGTATGTGTAGGAGTTAATTTTAATATATATTTTTAGTAAAAAAAATCATTTTATGTGTAGGAGTTAATTTTAATATATTATTTTAGTAAAACAAATCATTTTTATGTGTAAGAGTTAATTTTAATATATATTTTTAGTAAAAAAAATCATTTTATGTGTAGGAGTTAATTTTAATATATTGTTTTAGTAAAATAATCATTTTATGTGTAGGAGTTAATTTTAATATATATTTTTAGTAAAATAATCATTTTATGTGTAGGAATTAATTTTAATATATTGTTTTAGTAAAAAAAAATCATTTTTATGTGTAGGAGTTAATTTTAATATATATTTTTAGTAAACTAATCATTGTATGTGTAGGAGTTAATTTTAATATATATTTTTAGTAAAAAAATCATTTTATGTGTAGGAGTTAATTTTAATATATTGTTTTAGTAAAATAATCATTTTATGTGTAGGAGTTAATTTTAATATATTTTTTTATTAAAAAAAATCATTTTTATGTGTAGAAGTTAATTTTAATATATTTTTTTAGTAAAATAATCATTGTATGTGTATGAGTTAATTTTAATGACCTGAACTTTTTTTTTCTAGGAAATGGATCCTACCCATCCTTATTTTCCAGACGGTCTAAAGATGCTGAACGATGATTTTGATCTCTCCGGACTTGCAAGAAACCGTAGCGGGACCTTCTGGTTCCGGCGCCACACCGACATCACGTACCAAATCTAAGAGGTTAACATCAGACGTATGACAGTGTTTTGACGTAGTAGAAATGACACTTCTAGACCGTACGGTCGGCCCCAGAGCCAAATGTAAGTTTTGTCCTAAGAACTATACCACTACTAGGGGTGGAACCGGTCATTTGAGAAGGCATATGCTAAAATGCATGCCCAAACACGTACATGTACCCACTACAACCCAGACACAACTGTAACGGCACCCAGACGGGTCGGTTACGACGTAGCATTACGACGCCGCGCATGCTAGAGAATGTTTGGCACGGTACATTGCACAAACTGATCAACCTATTAATTTCGGCGACTGTGTTTTTTTTCAAGAATTTATCACATCTGCATTTTGCCCCCAAATGCAAATTGTTTCTAGAACCACCACTAGGAACGATTTGATAAAAATGTTGAAAACCCAACGAGATGACTTGACGGCTGAATTACAGCATCTAACTGTCTCAATTGCATTAACTTCCGATATTTGGAACGCATGTTCCAAACAAGACTATTTATGTGTCACAGGACACTATTTAGACTCTGAATGTAGGATACAAAAAAAAATTCTTGGTTTTCGTCCTATGGATTTTGCACATACCGCAGACAATAATTTTGCTGTCATTCTTTCTGTTTTAGAAACTTATGACATAACTCATCGCATCCTCTCTATCACATTAGATAATGCATCGGCAAATACTAAGTCTATTGTATTGTTTACTGAAAGAAACAGCCCGCAAGCTGGGGGTTATTTCTTCCACCAGCGTTGTGCATGTCATATCATAAATTTAGTTGTACAGTCTGGTTTGAAGGAAGTAAGCAATCGTATAGAACGCAACAGAGATGCCATTTCTTGGATCGGTAGCTCTAATCCAAGATTTCAAGAATTTGGCAGACATTGTACATTAAACGGTCTAAGACTCCGACGATTCCAAACTGATATGCCGGTAAGGTGGAACTCTACTTACTTAATGCTGAAAAATTGTTTGGAATATGATACAACTATTTCAGGTTTTTATAACATGAAATTGACCGAAAGTGGCTGTCCACCTGCTTAATCACTGACACCAGACGATTGGTATGTGGCAAAGATTTTTGTTGAATTTTTACAGGTTTTTTACAATGCCACTGTAACTCTTTCTAGGGTCTACTACCCCACATCTTCCCAGGTAATCCATCAGATTGTGGAAATGTCTGACATGTTAAACACTTATAGGGAAGATGACTTGCTTGGCGATGCAGTTGTTGCCATGGAGACAAAGTTTAAAAAATACTGGTCTGAAATGCCTTTCCTTTATGCCTTATGTGCTATAGTAGATCCTAGAATTAAACTAGCTGGTTTAGAATATTTGCTTGAGTTTATTGGTAATAAATTGTCAATAGATTATTCCGACCAGATTACTGACATTCGAAACAAATTGTTCGAAGTTTTTAGTATTTATGAGCGTAGGTTTGGCGGCGTTCACACGGAACCATCACCAAAACTGGACACACAACCGTTGCCGACAAGTTGGAGCATTCTCAAACGCCAGAAAAAAGACAAATCAGCAAGTTCTTCTTCTTCAACAACTACACGATCTGCTGCATCTTCTGGTGCCGAACTAAATAGGTTCCTTGAAGCACAGTTTGATGCCGACGAAAACACGGAGAATTTTGATCTGTTGTTATGGTGGAAGACCTATATCTACATGTATCCGGTCTTGTCACACTTAGCACGTGACATACTGGTTATCCCCGTGTCCACTGTGTCTTCAGAACATGCATTCAGCACGAGTGGACGAATTATTGAACCAAGAAGAAATTGTTTGACTCTAGAAATGGTGGAGGTATTAATATGCGTTCGGGATTGGGAGCATGCTCGAAAGAGGATGCAAAATGAAACGGTAGCCGAACAATTTATTCAAAATTTCTCCAATTTATATGTCGATGAGGGTTCCGGCAGTAACCAGGTCCAGAACTAGGTTGTACATGTACATTTACTTATAATACGATTGCACTCTTTTTCCCTTACCAAGTTTTTATCCCACTGGGTTTTCTTAGTAAGGTTTTTAATGAGGCAATCATGTAAATATGTAATACTGAAAGTCCGAAATAAATAAAGAATTCTTCATTTCATATTTTTATCTACTTTTTTTTTCTTTCATGTTTTATCTTTATTTATTCTTTGAATTAATTCATTAAATAAAATAAAAATATATATCTATAATCTATTATTAATTAATTATAAACATTTTTTTATTATACTAAAATAATAATATGTAAAAAAAATTTAAAAAAAATTAAAAAATATGGGCCGGCCCATTTGGCCCGCCAAATTGGCCAACGTGCCGGCGCGGCACGGCACGCGGCACAGCACGGAAGGACCGTGCCGGGCCCCAATTTAGAAAAACGGGCCGTGCCAGACACGGTCCGTTTTCCTAAACGGGCCGGGGGGCCGTGCTGATATGGGCCGGGCCGGCCCCCTTTTACACCACTAATCTTCAACACATAATATGTCCCAGGGAATTTGGGATATGAGTGTGAGGAATCAAAATATTTGAAATTGACTTGAAAAAAAAAGGCATATAGCCAAGAAGCCCAAGCATGTAGGACTTGACTACTTGTATGTAGTAGGAATGTGTCAACAATCCTGATCCAAGTATCCAACTAAAAGACAAAGCTAGTTCACATAAATTTACATGAATCTGACTTGGTCTTTTTCATGCTACTTTTAAACTTTATTAAAACATCGTTGAATTTCTTCCTCTCTCTCAAAATCAACTTGATGTGACTCATTAACTTTCAAGTATATGATTAGGGATGTCAAAAATCCCAATGACAATGGGTGCGGCCCTAAGGGGACCCATCCCGTTTGGAACGGGATTGGTACATGTTAATTGGGGTATGTGACGTAGATATGATTTGATTTTAAAACTCAATTAATTTTAAAGCAGAGAATGGTATTTTGGTCCATGTCCTATCCCCGCCTCATTTTGTCTTATTTTAATTTTGATATGGCATTCATACAAGAGAAAATCTTTCGTTGGTCCATCTCATATGTGATGTTGGTGAAAAGAACCCAATCAGAAAGTGACATTTGTTATAGCTCCTAAAAAAAATGAGTAGTGCTATTGGCACACCCACTGCTGAACTATTTATTCTTCACTTTTTAAATTATTTAGTATTTTTTTCCTTTATCAAATTACTTAAAAAGACATATAATTTTTATTAAAAAAATCATATACAAAGTAAAATCAATAAAACCCCACTTTCCTTATTTTAAAACCCTAATTTTGAATCACTGAATGTTTATTATTTTTGTTTATATTTTCTTTCGGATCTCGATTTCATGTTTCTCATGTTTAGTATTTATTAATTTTGTTGTTCCACATTTTGTTATGTTTTTCTTTTCAAATTCTAGATCTATGTTTGCTATTTTTTGTTCTCTCAATTTATTTTCTTTTAGATCTTCCAGGCATTATATGATTTGTAACAATTCTTTTATAGATTTTATCCTGGATCTTCCAAAGTTAGTTTAATGTTATTTACAAAAAAAAAAAATGAAATCGCACCAACAATCACAAAAAAAAAAAAACATAATCTCTGACGAAACAAAACCACACTAAAACCCTAACTCAATCATTCAAAAAAGTCATCAGACGATTAATATCACACTCACAATCTACCACCAATAATCCAATTAACTATAAAAAAAATTGTATCTAATAAGAATTGTTTCATCATGAAATAAGAAGAAAAAATAAGTCATACGAATGAATGTGAGAAAACTACATATAAAGATTAAAGATGAAGTGTATTTTTATTTATTTTTTATTTTTTTTTTAAAAAAAGATATGAATTATATTAAGTTTGAAAAATATGTAAAATGGTAATCTTAGAAATATAAAAAAATTAATAAAACCATTTAATTTTATATAATTAAATTAAAATTTAAAAAAATAGAACATAAATAGTTCAATAGCAGGGATGTCAATATCACAAAATTGTAGATACCGACATAAGTTATTAAAAAACAAAATTTTCACAAACCTTTCCCTCCCTTATTTCCCTCCGCTTGTCCGCCAGACAATCTTTTCCTCTTCCTCAAGCAATTTCATCTCCTCCTCCACACAATATGACTTCCAATTTTTACCTTATTTTTTCTTTTTAAGCTTTCTTTCTTCGTCTGTTCCTCTTCTTCACCAGATTTTTATTCTATAAATCTCTTTGTTCTTGAGTTGCGAAAATCTTCTATATGTCTTTTTAATTTTCTGTGTTTCTTTCCAGACATGGTTCTGTCGGTTCTTCTTCTCCAATTTTAATTTCATACATCTCTTTTTCACTCTTTGGAGCTTAAAATGATTTCAGTAGTAACTTTTGATTTTTTTTTTTTTTTGTAATTATACATTTTAAACTAACTAAATTTGTTCATAGAGACCACCAAACATCAAATCTACAATTTAAAATACAAATCATCCATTCCCAATTCATTCTCAACCAACTCAAACTCATTTAATATTTTATTTTCCAAAATAAAATAGATGAGGGTTTTTTTTTTTACTTAAATATGATTAGATGCGGTGCAGATTTGGGAGCAACATACAAAAAAAAAAAGGGAAACTAAATTAAAAACAAAACCGAGAGTAGAAGAATTTAGACAGGATTTTGAGAAGAAATTGAATGTCAATAATTAGGAGAAAACGAAACAAAATGAAATGGAGAAGAGGTGACTGACCGAGTGGCATGAGAAAGAGAAAAGAAGTTAAAGACTTTTCCATGTGTCATAATATAATTGAATAAAAAAATTGTAAATCAAGTTGATTAAGTTTTATGCCATGTGGCACGATTTTATTGGGTCCGTCTCACCAACATCACATACGAGACGGACCCATGGAAGATTTTCTCATCACACAGTTGTCATTCTTAATTTTTGTCAACAATTATTTCATCATTTAAATTATCTTGTTCTTTCCAACCAATGCATGATTATGAGTATTTTTAATACAAATATGTATTTTTGGGTTCTAACTAGTGAGACATCAGTATATATATTGAATATGGATACACTTTGTCATAAAATGTTAAAAAATGCATATTATCATTTCCAATGCAATTATCTAAAATCAAATATGTATCACATTTTGACCAATCATCTTAAAACATTTATTTTACTATCTCTCCTCTTTTATTTTTAAATCAAATATGTTTCAATTTTTGACCAATCATCTTACAACATTTAGCCAATTCCCTCTCCTATTTTATTTTACTATTAAATGATGTGTAATATTATTAGTAGAGATGCACATTGGGGAAATGGGGATGGATATAGGTCCCCTCATCCTCATCCCCATCCCCACTTCCCAGACCCTTACCCCATCCCCACCCATTTTTCCCATTTCCCTCATTTCCCCCATTCTCATGTTTTCCCATTCCCCCGTTTGACTAAAAATTACAAATTAAACAATATATATATATATATATATATATATATATTCCATTACAAATACAAACCGAAATCCATTAGTACATTACAAATATAGAATAAAAGAGTAAATGAGTTTATATAGATAAGGTTTTTGAAGAATAAAAAAATTTAAATATATAGATATATATATATATATATTTATATGTTTTGAGGGAAGTGAGGAAATGAGGACGAGGGAAGGGGAAATAGTAAAATGGGGATGGGGGGACCTCCCCTCATCCCCATTCCCATTTCAATTTGGGGATGAAAATCATCCCTATCCCCACCCCATTCCCCATTCTTCCCCAAAAATATTTCCCCAAATGGGGATCGGGACGTGGAGATTTAGGGATCTGGGGGAAAATGTGCATCTCTAATTATTAGTGGGAAAAAGTTAGAAATTATAGTCAGCATTTATAGGAGAGTTTCTAGAATTAGAAACTCAACTCTATATTCTCTAATTTTTTTTAGCCACATCATCTCCATAATCAAGTTAGATAATTGCATTGGAGAGGTTTTTTCTACCTCATTATCTAACTATCTTATGTGGCATTCAATTTTCTCCAAATACATAATAGCATTAGGAGATGCTCTAATGCTATGTATATTTCAACCAATGCATGATGTACCTTTAACCAATGCATGACTCACACCCCAATTTGTTCTTAGACAAGTTTTAGGAGTTAAACTTTCGATCTGTACATTATTTTGGTAGATTTAATTATGACGCTTTTGTATTTCAATTTCATTTTTATTGAAAAAGAATGGTGTAATATTCATACGTTTGGTGAAAATGAGAGAAAGTGAGTTTGCTAGACAGAGAAAACCTGACTCCCTTGGCCATGAAGAGAGTCAGGAATCAATTAGCGGTGGGACTATGAGACATGATTTCAGGAAAGGTTTGGTTTTAATCTTCATTGATAATCTGAATCCTTGCATGGATTCGTTGGGTTTATGGGGGGGTTTTCAAGCTTTATGGGAAGGTGAGGGATGTGTTCTTAGCTTCAAAAAAGAGTTCATGAAGAAGCATTTTTGGGTTTGTTCGTTTTGAGTCTATGGAGGAAGCAACGAAGGTGGTGAAGATGGTGAATGGCATGGTGGTACACGGCTGGCCTATTAGAGCACAGATGGTCGCTTTTGGATGGAATAGTAGAAGACCTCCTCTGCCAAGGCAACATGGTAAGCTGGGTGAGGAACGGATGTCATGGGTGAAAGAAATGGGCAGTAGGGAGAGTTTTCAGAAGGTCGGTTTCGAAAGGAAGAAATCCTTCGTGGAGGTGTTCTCAAGAAACCAGAAGTGCAGCTCAATGGGCAATGAAATGATGGGCGAGAATGTGGTAGAGATGTCATGGAAGTACCAAGACAACGAAGATGGCTGGTTGTTGAGTTGTGCTGTGGGCACTCTTAAGGATTTCACTTCGGTTTTTAGTGTTAACAACCGGTTGAGGACAAGAGGACTTTCTTTCTCTTCCATGTATTTAGGTGATAAGAGTATTCTTTGGAAATTTGGGTCAGAATTTGAGAGGGATTACTTTGTCAATAGCAGATTTTTATGGGATGATAGATTTGATTCGATGAGAAAATGGGGCTGATACTCTTAATCCTCAAGCTCGTTTAGTTTGGATTGAGTGTGTTGGTGTGCCTACAAGATTCTGGAACCAAGCTTTCTTCAACAAGGTTGGTAGGCAAGTTGGAGAAGTGGTGATGGTAGAGGAAGGAACCTTATTCAAAGAAGAGATTGGATAGAGGTTGGATTTTAGTTTTAATTCCTCTTAATCATCTTTGTCCTGATTTGATCAAAGTTAAAGTGGGGAGTGAATGTTTTTCCGTTAAGACTTCTGAGTTGTCTTCGCCGGTGGATTTTTCTTGGCCGGAAAAGTGCCTTGATTTGCAGACGATGGCTACTCAATCTGGTGTGAAATCCTGGTATAAGTTTCAAAATCAAGAGGAGGTGTTTCAACATCTGTCCGTGAATCAAGTTGATAAGATTATGGCCAGAAGTTTGGTTAAGGACAAGCAGATTTTTGGGGGTGTGAAGTCAGACTCCGTGAATCAAGTTGATAAGGTTATGGACAGAAGTTTGGTTAAGGACAAACAGGTTTTTGTCGGTGTGAAGTTAGACTCAGTGAATCAAGTTGATAACGTTATGGGCAGACGTTTGGTTAAGGACATGCAGGTTTTTGGGAGTATGAAGTCAGACTCGGTTTTCTCCCATCTGGTAAAGCACAAGAGTGGTAATTTCAGTGAGGTTGAAAGGGTTTTGTTAGATATCAGTGGTCAATTTAAGGCAAAATGGGAAAAGATTGTTAGGAAAATGGCTATCAATGAGGTGAGGTCTATAAAGCCCTATGATAGGAGTAGCTTGTCTTTGGTTGAAGACAAAGCTGCACTTTACAGCTCTTCCTCTTTCTACGAGTCTTTGGAATAGGGGTTGTCTATGAACTTAAAAATTTGTTTTTTTTTGGTGGGGGGGCGAGGGGAATCTTGCTGGCCAACTCAGCATAGATCAAGGAAGAATGTGCCTCAGAATGAACGACTCGGATGCGATGAGTGAGTTTCTTTCAAGAACTTTCAGACATGTCATGGAGGGAAAGGCTTTGGAGGGTTTAAGGATGTTAAAGTGTGCTTTAGAAAAGTGGATGGCAAGTCTTTATAGCCTTCTAAGCTAAAGCTAGCAAGTCTTTCGCCTGATGTTGGGTTTGGGAGCAAAGAGAATAGTCAAGAAGGGAAGGTTTCAGTCAATTTGAAGCACCTATCCCCCGTTTTAACTCCAAATTGGTCCTCTTGCCTTGCCTTTAAGGGTCATGTAATGAAATGTAGGAATTTTAAGAATAATTTTAAGTTATCTTTGAACCTTGAAGAGGAGATGTCTAGGATTATAAGGTTTGAAGTAGCTCTGGGATTGGATCTTGATGGCAAGAAAGTGGGGATGGCTGCTGTTTTTGCTGAAGTTAAGAGGAAATTGAAGTTGGGTGGCTTGAGAGAGCTAAAATTTCAATAGTTCTCTTTTTTTGGGTGGAGTTGTTTGGTTGGTGCTTGTGGTGGGGTTTTTGTTTTTGAGTTGTTGTGCTTCTGCGGTCTTTTTGGTGGGTCAGCTGATGTTTACTTTTTGGTGTTGCTGGTTCTCGTGTTGATTTGTTGTGGGTTTGTTTCAGTTTGTATGTTGTGTTTGTGGTAGTTTGTTGAGTTGAGTTTTTCTGGGTGGCTTGGTATGGTTTCATCAGGACTGAAGGATCAAAAGGATTTGAGAGTGGCTTTAATCAAGTCTTGGATCTTGGAAGAGGAAGTGGTCAATTTGAAATTGGGGAAGCTTTGGGTTTCAATGTCCTGGGTAAAGAAATAGAGTCGGCTGAGATCATAGCAGTGTCATCAGCTCCGTTGGTGTTTTGCTTTTCTTTTTCTGTTGTGTCATCAACTCCGTTATTGGTAGTTGGTTATCAAGTGGGTTGTGGGCAAGGTCTTCAGAATGTGGGATCTCTATGTTGGCTTGTTTCATTTCCTTTTGGTTGGCTTTGATGGGCTGTTTTCTTAGTCCTCTGTTTTTGTTTTCGTTGTGTTATGGCGCGTCTGTTGTGGGCATTTTATGGGTGTTGTTTTCTTGGTGTTGCTCTTTTGTTTTGGCTGGTTGTGGCAGTTTGGCCTTCAGTCGTGTTGGCTTTGTGTTTTTTGCTTGTTTCCTTGCTGCGGTTTTGCCGTTTTGCTAAATAAAACTCGCCGTTCAAAAAAAAAATCCATACGTTTGGTAATTTAGATTGCAATAGATTTACTATGAATTAGAGTTTATTTATTCTATTAACTATTTTTTTTCTTCAACCATTTAATATTTTTCAAGACCGATGGACACTTGTGATTGTAGCTTACAATATGAGTTATAATTATTAATATTGTCTTAATTAAACGGGATGGGGCAAAGTGTGGCGGGGGAAGGTGAGGTGGGTATTGGAAGCCCTCTCCCCAAATGTGGATTCCCCGTCCCAGCCCCAAGTGGGAAATGGGACCGGGACGGGAATCCTAGTTATATTTGGGTTTGTGGAATGGAGATGGTATCCCCACCCCGTACCCGCCCCATTGATATCTCTACTTTGTACACACTCTCAACTAGAGATAAAACCTATAGCTCGATTCAAATAAAATATGCATACACAAGTCCGAATCTGCAGTATCCAAAATAAATTTAAAATAGAGTCTTACAAAAAGTTAACACCATTTTTCCAAAAAAATCTTCTACATACAAAAATATTTTTGTCAAACGAATTAACACCACCCCTCCAAGAAAATAAAAAAATAAAAAAATAATTTGTCCTCTCAACCGCCCAAAAAAAACAAAAACAATATTTTTGTCAAACGTCCTATTTGGGGATGATATTTTCCTCCCAAATGAAGATGGGAAAATGGAGCTTTAGGGATTTGGGGATAAATGTCTTTCCCTAACCTAAACCCACTAATTTCATATAATATTTTGGTTGTATCACAAGGTGGTGGCAACAATTAACACCACTGTCTTTTTTTTTTTTTATTCCAATAAATTTAGTGTTCAAATGCTATAAAACGACTTAAAATAAACCGAGTACAATCATATATTCATATCTCAATGAAGATAATCCAGGAGAAATAGTATGCATTTTGTCAAATGGATCCAGTATTGTTTTCTAGCTAGTAGTTGGGAAAATTATAGTTAGTAGTTGAGGAAATTATTCAGTCTTTTTATAATATATGAAAATAGTTAAAGACTAGGAATTTGAGGAGGGCACTACCTCTTATTATTAACAAGGGTGAATTACAATTTGATCCATATATCTTAAAGAAACATCACTTTTTTATTTGACTTATATGTATTAGGGTATTTGGTCCTTAACTTTCTGAAAATAATGGTCTCTTTGACTAAAAAAAATACAATCAAACATAAAAGATGTTGTGAAAGTACTATTTTACTCCCCATTTAAAAATAATTGGATATTAAAAAATTGAATAAAACTTTTAAAACAAACTAAATGAAAATTTTAAAAAATAAACAGAAAATAGATCTCAACCATCCATCCATCTCTGGTGGAGATCAATTAAAATTTTATAGAAATGTTTTCTTTAAAAAACATTAAAAAAAAAAAGAAATTGATGTCCATCACAATCAGTTGATGATAAAAACAAATTGTTTTTTATTTTCTTTTAAATATGGTTTAATTTTTTTAAAAAACTTTTTATTATCTCTAATGGTCTATCATTATGATGGGAGGTTGAGATTATAGTATAGTTAAAAAAAAAAAATCAAAACAAATGTGGAGAAGATCCAATCTCCACCGTCCATCATAATTGAGAGACCTCACCACAGGAGGCGATACTAGCCTGTTCACGAAAATTGTGGCTCAGAGAGGCCACGTTGTGCCTCCCCCTTCGCGGTGGGGGAGGATGAAGATTGGATCTCCACCATAATATTTTTTGAATTTTGTTTAATATATTATTGAGGAAATATGGGTATATAACGCTTTTTCAATTTTGACTTGCGCAACTATCACCACTTTAATAACTCTTGTTTTATTAGCACCAAAATAGGTGGTGAGACCAAAATACCCCCACTTATTCTTTTACTTTTATTTTTCATTTTAATTTTCTCTATTTTCTCTCTCCTTCTTCCTCTCCTTTTCACAACTCATAGAAACTTCTCTCTGATTTTTTTTTTCATTTTAATTCGTCCTCACTTTGTTGGTAAAATTCGAGACCAAAATCGAAGTCCACCCAAGTTTTTCCTTTGTATTTTTTTCTAGCAAATTCTAGACTTATTTACAATTTCGAAACTTATTAGGTAAAATTCGAGACTTATTTTATAAATTCGAGACTTATTGGTAAAATTCGAGACTTGTTTTTGTATTCTTCTTCGTTGCGATAGAGGTCTGTTCGACCTCCATCAATGGTGAAAGTGACGAGCCGACGACGGCGCCGGTTGACTTCGGAGATAGTCAGATCTAAAAGATCGAATGACGCTAAGTTCGTTGGCACCATCGGTTTCGTTAGATTCGCGACGGATCGTCACAGATCTGACGATGAAGGTTCGCCGACAGTTCGGGTTTGGCTTCGTTTTTCTATCCACATAGCTTGAAACTGAAAAAGAACACTTCAGTTACAATAATTGGCACTCGACGAACGTTTTTCCGGTGGTTTTTCGGTCAACTCATCAGTCGGCAGCAGAAACTCTATTGATTGAGCTCTGAGCTCCATCAATGAAGGTTTTTGAATAAAAAAAAAGGACTGATAAGAAAAAAGAATAGAAAGATGTATTTTTGTCTAAATTTCATCTTTAATGCTATTTAAACTAGAGTTATGAAAGTTGTGCTAAATGCTAATTACACAAATCAATCCCAAAAAAGTGCTGTATAATTGTTCTACCCTATATTATAATTTCCAATCGTTCATCACAATGATAAACGATTGGTTTGTTTTTTTTTAAAGAAAAAAATTAAAAATTTACCAATTTTTTTAATTTTTTTTTAATTTTCTGTTAATTAATTTTATTCACTAAATTAATATTATAACAAAAATACCACATGTCACCAAACATTAAAACATTACTAAAAGTACGATTTTATCCCTAAACTAGTTAACTTTGACTAACTAAGAAACCCTTTTGATGTATTTCTAAAAAAAAAAAAAGGAACCAAATACCTTAATATATATAAATTGAATAAAAAAATGACATTTATTTAAAACATAAGAACCAAACTATAATACCCTATTAACAATAGTGGACAATACCTATTTATCTTACAAAGGGAACAAGTATTGCTTTAGTCTCCCTCAGACCTCAGCTCAGAAGATGTGCATATACCCGATATTGGTGGCGGGTGTTTTGAGCCTTATTTTATCTTCCGTCCACGTTGGATATAAGTAAGAAACATTTGAACCAATAGATTATGAGAAGATTTGATGTGATCCTTCGTGGGAGCATCATGATATATTGATATGGTTCTAAGCAATTATATTGTGAGTGGTGCTAGAGGTGCCCACGGTTCGGTTAAACCGTGGGCACCAAACCGAAACCGGGTGGGAAAAACAGAAACCGAAACCGCAACCGAAACCGCCGGTTACGGAACCGGTTGGAAACCGGTTCTGAATCGGTTCGGTTACGGTTACGAGAAGTTGAAAACCGGCCAAAACCGACGGTTTAACCGTCGGTTTCAACCGTTTGTAATAATAAAAAAAAAAATTCTAACGAATCACAAATCGCCACGTGGACCACATATTTCAAAAAAAAAATTACATTTGAACTGATGACCGTTGGGCGTTGGGTGAGGTGACCAACGGTCATCTTGCCTATGGCCAACGGCCATATATATATATATATATATATATATATATATATATATATTATTTTTTCCCCTTAATTTCTTAAAATTGCAAATTCGCCCCTCCACTATAATCCTATAAATACCCCCTCATTTCAATATTCTTCACACCACTCTCAACTTCTCTCAATCTCTCTCAATCTCAAATTCTCAATTCTCTCTACATTAAACAATTTTCTTTATTTTTCATTTTTCATAAAAATTAATATCTATTTTTTTCTTCAATTTTTTACATCATCTATTTACAATTTTCTTTAATTCTTATTTATTATAGAAATTAATATCTATTTACATATTCTATTTTTTACAATATGTTACAATTTTCTTTAATTCTTATTTATTATAGAAATTAATATCTATTTACATATTCTATTTTAATTCTTATTTATTATAGAATTTAATATCTATTTATTGGAATTCTACTTATAAGTTGCTTAATGAAAGTGTTGTATATAAGGAATTATTAGTTTCTTTTATTACTTATAACGTTCCTTGAATTTCTCTTCAATTGAAGCATTGAGATATATGTATAAAAATTCTTGAATTGTTACGTGTTTTTAATGATGCTACTAATGCTTTATCTGGTATTTACTATCCCACTACTCATTTATTTCTTATTCAAAGTGTTAATATTGCTGGTGCATTCAGTGAGTGTGAAC
This sequence comes from Dipteronia sinensis, assembly GCA_033220585.1. Lineage (NCBI taxonomy): Eukaryota > Viridiplantae > Streptophyta > Magnoliopsida > Sapindales > Sapindaceae > Dipteronia > Dipteronia sinensis. Next base: position 44,435,145 of record CM065639.1, read on the forward strand.
TCGATGTTCAATTGAGTGAATGTGTTGCTGCCATGAAAAAAAAATGGTTACAGTATTATAAGGAGATTCCAAATATTTATTTGCTTGCATCATGTTTTGATCCACGTTTTAAATTAGAATGTTTGCAAGATTATTTAACTCATTATTACAAAAGTTTAGATTTAGAAGTTGATGTTCTTAGTTATTGTAATTCCATTAAGGCTTTGCTTTATGAATTATATGATGAATATCTTAAAATATATGGTCCGTCTTTGAACATGCCGGTTTCACAACATCAACCGACATCTGATAGTACTGGTACTTCCTCTACTTTTAAATTAAAGGGTTTAGGGGATCGATTGTTTTCCCAAAGAGCCAAAAAATTAAGAACATCTTCTTCATCCTCATCCGGCTCGATTTCTGAGCTTGACCGGTATTTAGAAACATCTCATGAATTTTTAGAAGATAGTGAATTTAGTATCCAGGTTTGGTGGAAGGATCATGAACAGATTTTCCCAATTTTGGCTATTATTGCCAAACAAATTTTGGGAACACCGGTTTCTACCGTAGCTGTGGAACAAGAATTTAGTGCAGGTGGAAATATTTTGGAACCAAGACGGTCGGTTATGTGTCCGCAGACACTTGAAGCTCAGACGTGTCTTGATGATTGGACAAAGGCAAAATACAGACAATAAGAAATCGAGGCGGAGATAGTGAATGATTTTTTCGAAGATGACCAAACCACGGGAACAGAAGGCAGCGATTAGATTCCATTCCAACTTCCAACCTTCAACACCGAACATCTAATTAAAGGTAAAAGAACTACGTGGCCTTTGATTCCTCTACTGCTCTACATTTATGGAGGATACGTAGGCAACTTAATTGAGGTCAAATTAAGTGCAAGGCCGATTTTTTTATTTTTTATTTTAATTCAACTTTGTTACATTGTATATTTGAATTCAATATCCATTTAATTATTTTTTAATACATCTGCAATTGTAATTTTGTATCAATTTATCAATGTCAATTTCTTTTATTTTCAACATTATTAAATACATAAATGCTTCAATTGTATATTATATATTTATATAATTGTATTGAATATTTTATATTAATTTCATTTTATTACAAATGTTTCATTTTATTACAATGTTTCAATTTCATTTTATTACAAATGTTTCAATTTCATATTATATTTTAAATTTTATTCATTTGTCAAAAAACAATTCTGGAACATTATTTTTCCCATTATTTTAATTACGTTTAGTAATTATTGTAATTAGGTTTTGTTTGGAAAAAATAAATAAAACCGAAACCGAAACCGAAATAAACCGAAACCGAAACCGAAATAAACCGAAACCGAAACCGAAACCGAAACCGAAACCGAAACCGAAACCGGCGGAACCGAAACCGAAAACCAAACCGGTTTTCTCGGTTACGGTTACGGTTTGGGTGGCCACGGAACCGAAACCGGCGGTTTCGAAACCGAAACCGCCCCGAAACCGAACCGTGGCCACCTCTAAGTGGTGCTATAGGCATACCCCATATTAATCTATTCATGTCACATTTTGTTAATTATATAATATTATTATTTTTTTATCAAAATTACTTTAAGAGACATACAATTTAGGAAAAAAAATCTTCTACAAAATAAATTTATTAAAATCTCATATTTCTTTTCTAAACAAAAAAACCAGTAATCTGTTTCTTCTTAAAATAAAAAAAAATAACTCTTAAACCCTAAAATCTATTTCTTACATACATCTAAAATATTATGAAAGAGTTTGAGAACGATATCAAGAATATGGAAGTATTGTCAAAAAATGATATCAAACATCTTGAAGAATTGTCTGAGAATGACATAAAGTAAGAATTGTCTGATAATGATAGTAAGCATCTGGAAACAGTTCATTCTCCTGAAATAAGTTTGAAGTTTATTTTTCTTTAGAATGATATCAAGTTGTCGTTGTGTTGAAGTACCCTGTTATTTTTTATTTTTTTTTGTTTCCATCATGAAATAAGAAGAAAAAAAACTATAAAAAGGAAATAAGGAGAAAAAAAAAATTAAATCAATCAATGGAGGTGAGAGAGATGTATACAGATACAGAGATAAGAGATAGAGAGATTATATATGGTATGTTAAGTTTGAAAAATAAGTAAAATGGGTAGTTTTGGAAATAAACCAAAAAATTTAATAAAAATATTTAATTTTATTTAATTAAATCAAAATTTTAAAAAGTGGAACATGAATAGATCAGTAGGGGGTGTGCCAATAGCACCACTCTTATATTGTACAATGATTAAGTTGACTAATGGTGGCATTAGGTGAAGATTCCTCCATTTTTTATTTTCGCCTATGATTGAAATTTATGAGACCTCTACCTCAAAAATCAAAATCGGAAGGGATATCATAAGTCCATGACGGTATAGGTATGGCCGTGGGGCCTATTGGGGCCGTGAGAGTCCCCATATCCACTCCTATTCTTAAAACCTTCCCCTGCTTTGTCAAACCTCATTTAGAGGAAGTGGTGACGAGGGTGTTTGGGGGAGGTTCCCCTGCCTCCACCCCTGTTTTCCATTTTCCTCATATTCTTAATTTTTAATTTAAATATTTTTCAATCTGAAATTTAGAATTTTAAATTTACAATTCATAATTTGATCATCACAATCTTTTGATTTACCTTATTTCAATATCCAATTCAATAAATAATCAAAATTTTAATATAAAATATTTAATTTGTTTAATTTAATCTAAATTAATACAAATAATTATAATAATATAGATGACTTAGTGAGTTAATGACTTAGTGATGATATGTGGGTTAGCGGGTGATTGTGGGCAGGGGCGAATCTAAGATTTTCTATCCGCCGGGGCTGAACTAAATACTAGTTATAAAATTTTTAAAACAACCTTAGTAGGAAGATGAATTTCATTAAGAAAAAATAAATACACAACAAGTCATGAGATATAATAACTCTAACCCCTCAAAATGTATATTTCAACAAAATAAATAAAATCAAGAAAAAATAATTTTAATCACCAAATAGTAAAAAAATAAATGCTCAAACAAGCTAACACAAATAATTGTATCTGTATGCCATATAATTCTAGCAACAAACAAATTACAAATAAATTTAATTAAATCAAACTAATCCTAAATGAAGTTTAATGTAATAAGGAAACCCTAACCAAAAAAAGTAAATAATAAAATAATATACAGGTAAATAGAAAATAAACATTTTTACCTTGTTTGGAGAGATAGAGTTCTTGCAAATGTTGTCCTTAGATTGTTAAAAAAAAAAAAATTCAAAGTGGGGCAGAGAGATATTAAAGAATGCATAAAAGATCAAAGAAAAATATCAGAAAGAAAAAGTAGGGGCGTACCCAGAAAATATTTACCATCCGGGCTAAATTATATATATATATATATATATATATATAATTTTTTTTTCTTTGTACACACTAATATTATAAAGTCAACTCCTTAACTATCTATAGTTATTTATCTATTTTTATTTAGTCAATATATTATAATGTTTACTTAATGACTCACAAACTCTCTCACACTAAATTTATTAAATTCGGTGTATATTATAGAGAAAAATCTTATGATTTTCTTCCTAAATGCACACGGATTTAATAACTCCAGTACAAGACAAGCGAGACATTAATTAAGAATAAACAAAAATTATAGAATTCTTGATAAAAGTATTTGTTTATTTTTTTAATAATAAGATGACACCAATTCAATAATGGACTACTCAATAATATGAAATACATTGTAAAATTTATGCATAAACAATTATTTAAACTTGTAGTTAAAAAAATATATTTAAACTTGCAAATGGCTTAATTCTATAATATTAGAACCATAATATCATGTGTATTTTTATAATGAACAATAAAATATTTACATTCCACTAAATTTAGATTAAATATCATAATTTTATAATATTATCAAACCTTAGGGGAGGTTTATATAATTAGACCTTTATATAATGAATTAAAAAAAAATAGAGGGCTTGCTCGGCCACAAGCCCTCTCTTAAGTCCGCCACTAAGAAGAAGAAAAAGAAAAGAAAAAAAAAATAGCCTGGTGGAGTACTGGAGTGGCGAGATTTGGGAAGACAGGGGCATGCAACTCAAGAGTCAAGACACATGTTGGGTCAAGGGTGGAAATTTGGTAATTTTAAATTAACATAAAAGGTCAATAAATGAATATTGGGTTTGGATTGTTCTATGACCAATACTTAGGACAATTTGTGTTGGGCTTGTGTAAATTTGGTCAGGGACGGAACTAGAAGTTGGATGTTGGGGGGACCATATAGTATTTAAGGAATTTCTATGATATGTACGATGATGGCATAAACAATCAAATTAACATTTTCTAAAAGTAGGGGGGTAGAGAGATTAGACTGGGGTAGAAAGTTTTCTTAGGGTTGGAAATTGGGGTTGGATTTTAGACCGAGACAAAAATTGAGGGTGGACTTTGAGTTCAATGAAAATTTGTATATGAAAATTGAAAAACATGAGAGGTGAGAATTTGTATTAATATTTAATATTTTTATAATTATTTATATTATAAAGGTAATCTATAGCGACTAGAGCCCACGTAAATGTGCATAGAATATAGACTAGTACTATTGTTTTTTTTAAACTGTATATTGTATTCCACCAAAAAGAATGCACAAGAGCCGCCCAAACAGCAAAAATAACAGAGCCACAATATAAAGGCCAGTGGTGCGGAACGAGGTTTCTTATATATCCTACTTTGTGAATCCAACATACAGACCTCAGCGGGGTATACAAGTCAGATGAATGTCACGCAGTTGAAGGAAAACAGACAAATATGTGTCTGGACGAAGTTCGGGATCCTCGATACCAAGAAAAACAACAACAAAAGGGATCGTATATTTGTACCATGATTTAGTACCACGTGCTCCATGACACAAACAATATTATCATTAAAGTATACTTAATTTTTTTTAACTCATTAAAGTATATTCAAAAACAGCAATATTGTTGTAGTCATGTGCTCTTTGACTTGTGTTAACTTAGAAAGAATAAAAAACAAGCTTGATGTAACGAAACTATCCACAAGTTAAAGAGCACAAGTCAAAGACAACAAATCTTCAGTGCCACAACACTAAGCCTCTAAGGTAACTGAAGCCAAAGACAAGAAAGATAAACACGGAAACATATGTTGTAAATTAATACGAAATAACAAACAAATTTAGTGAGATAAATAGTGTGAGAGAGAGAGAGAGAGACAAGGGAGAGAGTGAGTGTCTTATATTGATTTCTGGAAAATTATAATGATACACCCATTTACAATGGATTCACATATATATATATATATATATATATAATAAAGAAAAGGGTATTTGTGGTAAATTCTCATTTAATATAACCACTTACAAATGCTACTCACCAAAAGAGTACACTAATTGTATTTAATATAAACCCACTTGCGTGAAAGCCACATTTTTAACAACATACTAATAATAAAATAATAACATAAAAAAAATTTCAAAACTGGAGGGGGGGGGGCACGGCCCCTACTGGCCTCCACAGGGGTCCGTCCCTGAATTTGGCAACCAGTAAAAACTTGAAAAAAAAAATTTAGAATGGCGGACATCCTCGTGCAGCCACATTATAATTCGCCCCTGCAGTCTAGTGAGTGACAGTGAATTAGAGTTAAATTTTTTTTAAAAGAAAATAAAATTAATATATATATATATATATTTAAATATATTTGGAAAAATGGGGCCCCGCCCTACCCCACTCTCATTTACGAAATGGGGGAATGGGGGAATGGGGAAATAGGGGTGAGGGAGGTTCCCCCACCCCCACCCCCACCCCCACCCCCACCCCCATTTAGGATTTAGGGCCAAAGTTTGCCCCCACTCCCATTCCCACTCCCACCCCCAAACCCAATTTGGGGGAAAAAAAATTTCTATTAAGTTTTTGATATCATAATATTTAATACGGTTAATTGTACCAATACCCCATGAATTATACGCGAGGTAGCAATGTGCCCCCTGAACTTTTTTTTTTAGCAATAAACCTCTTAAACCTTCATTTATCTGCAGAAGCTGGCGGAATAGTAACAGAACTTTATTTCCATCCTTTTTTTGTCACGTGCTCTTCATGTGGGTTCATACCAAGGGGCAAATCTGAAATAACATAAAGGATTAATTGCACCAATGCCCCTGAATTATACGCGAGGTAGCAATGTGCCCCATGAACATTTTTTTTACAGTAAACCCTTGAACTATCTGAAATTGACAATATTGGACTGAATGGAGACGGAACCCACTTTCCGTCCATCTTCTCGTCCACAGGGGGGGGGGGGGGGGGGGGGGGGGGGGGGGGGGCACGGCCCCTACTGGCCTCCACAAGGGTCCGTCCCTGAATTTGGCAACCAGTAAAAACTTGAAAAAAAAAATTTAGAATGGCGGACATCCTCGTGCAGCCACATTATAATTCGCCCCTGCAGTCTAGTGAGTGACAGTGAATTAGAGTTAATTTTTTTTTAAAAGAAAATAAAATTAATATATAT